>CM051265.1:14339033-14666533 GCA_027921565.1 Artemia sinica | reverse complement strand
TATATATATATATATATATATATATATATATATAATATATATATATATATATATATATATATATATATATATATATATATATATATATATATATATATATATATATATATATATATATATATATATATATATATATATATATGTATCCAGGTACCAATACCAGATACCAATAAAGGATATATATGTGTTGGAAATATATATGTTCCAGATACCAATAAAGGATACATCTGGAAGTGTCTTCGTTTGTTCCAGAATGGTCTCTCAGTGACCTCTGGGATTTGATTGTGGAAACATTGAAACACTTTTTGTATGTAATTTTTATTAGCTTGACTAGTATGCAGGTATTTCACAGGTTTGACCTGACATAGGGTTACCATATAGATCTTATGGTAGAGGCGCCACCGTGCTGGGTAAAGAATATAAAGCCTCAAAACCCGTTAAGGCCGGTGGTATTCTTCTGATGAGCCCTAAATGGAAGGTTTTACTTGGAAATATTTTGCTAGATTTAAGGTGCTTTTGCTGGTAATTTTACAACGACTTACATTTAGTGATGACAACTTTGCATGGATTTGGACTTTTCTATTTGGTTGATGGTTTGGGTATACTGTTTGGTCCTAGGTAGTTGGATGGATGTGTAAGGTGAGAGCCTCGTTCAAGTGCACATTTGTCTCAATTGCTGGATTAGGACTACAGTTTTTTTTTTTTTTTTTTTTTTTTTTTTTTTTTTTTTTTTTTTTTTTTTTTTTTTTTGCCAAGTAATTACCTCTTAAACATAATATATATATATATATATATATATATATATATATATATATATATATATATATATATATATATATATTATATATATATATATATATATATATATATATATATATATATATATATATATATATATATATATATATATATATATTTTTAGTTAAAAGTAAGGGCGAAGCTAACCAATAGTACAGCCAATATCTATAAAACGAACTGCAGGTGACGATTTTTTTCCCTGCAAAAATGTCGATGACCTTGTCAGGGCAGATGTCAACGTCCCTATGGACTGCAAGGAGGGCTAGGCTACTCAGTCGTTCTTCTCCTGTTGAATTTCTCAGCCAGGTTTTGAGCCTTCTGAGCGTTGAGAAACTTCTTTCCGGAGTAGCAGTGCTAACAGGTAACGTCGCAAGAACAGGTAGAAGAAGAAAACCATTTGTAACAAAGGTGGCGTCGCATGCCTGAAGCGAAGGCACAGCGCAAGTAGTCCTCTCTGATACCGGAACATTCTCCCACTTGATGCGCCATAGCTCAATCTCTTGCTTCAGACAGTCTGGTTTGGGAAGAGTTTCGCCGTACAATTCAACCAATGACTCCAGATTTAATGCCTTCATATCAGCAGAAACAATTTTGGCAGGAAATAGGACGCTGAGATTTGACAGCAGTTTCTGGTGAAGGTCAAATCGTTGTTTCAACTTGGAAGTAAAGTGGTCCAGGAAAGGAATAAAGAGCGAGGTTCTATAGTGGTTGAGAAGGTCTTGATCGTCTGCATTCATACTCCGGCCACCTCTCGTCCTTGGACGAGTCATCTCCAGCCCTAAGTCACTGGTAAAACGCTGAGCTTCGTCGAAAATAGACGGGAAAGCAGTAGCGGCATTTCCCCGCAATTCCTTTGTTTTTAAAAGGACAGTTTCCACGTATCTACATGCAGCTGCCAAATCAAAGTCAAATGACTGAACAGTGGAAGTGTAAGGCAGAAAAGCTCTTTGACCCCATGGAGACACACACCAAATTCCAACTGGTTCATCGTGTCCAGCAACTGCACCGCTTTTGCAGACGTTTCTACATTTCTGTTCTCTTCAAGAGCTTCCAGGGATCGCAGGACTGGTCGGTACAGCTCAAGAAAACGCACAACTGAATCGTGGCAACCCACCCATCTTGTTTCGCAGAGTCCGGTTAAATTAATTTTCCTCAAATCCGGTAGTATTTCGTTGGTCTTCTCTTTAAATTCTGTGTCCTGAGTGGGGAAGTATGGTAAAAATTGCAGACTTGTGACAAGACACAGAACAAATGCTTAAACGCCAGATACAGCATACAGAAGAGATGACCAAGTTAAGACTGTGCGCACTACAATGGACGTAAGGCGCCTTCGGATACTTTTCACATATAACGGCCTGGACACCCCTAAGATGCTCACTCATCGCTGCTGCACCATCATATCCCTGACCAACCATCTTGTTCAGATTAAGACCAAGACTTTCGAGAAATTGCAAAATTGATGAAGCCAGACCTTGCCCAGTCAAAACAGAAACTAGGGTAAAACCAAGAAAGTTCTCATGAAGGTTCCCTTTGAAAATGTTGCGGGCGCAAACAGACAGCTGCTCGGTATTTGAAGCGTCCACCTTTTCGTCGGCAAGCACCGAAAAGCATGGACTTGCGTTTACTCTCTCCACAATAGACTGCTTAAGAAGCTCCCCGGATACGGCGATAATACCATTCTGGATGATGGAAGAAAGATATGTGGCATTTCCGGCCGCAGAAAGAAGATGGTTCTTCAGAACATCGTCACCATTTCTCACCCTCAGCCACAGTAGTGCTCGGAAGTTGCCATCATTGTGAGGAGGTTCTGGATCCGGACCAAAATGGGGCCGGAATCGTTGGTACCACAAAGGGCAAGCTGTTGCCACCCACAAAATATCACCGTCTCAATATTTGGTCACAACTTCTGGCGATTTTCTTGAACCTGCACCTTCCTGGCCGCGTCTAGTTGGTGCACGATATTGTCCTGCCTTTTCTCCGAAACAGAAATGAAGTTTTCAGCCGACACGGTGCAGTTTCTATGAAATTGTGCTTGTTGGTGAGCTATGAAGCACAATCTATCGCATCTTTCCAGTTCCTGTGTGGTTTGGTGACTAGATTCCCCAAGAGCTGGTGGCAGCCTCTGCCAGCTGTCTCTGACGCGAATAGAACACAAATCTGCAAAATGTAGCGTCCTCAGACAGTGAGTAGGACAACCAACTGAAACGAGGGAGCCAAGCTAACTGAAACTTCAGCTTCCGTTTTTCGGATACTGGAAAAATGTGGGAGATATCTGGAGTCCAAGTGCTCTTCAGCAGACGCAGTTCAGAATTTATATCGAGACTGTATGATTTGTTGACACAACGACCGATGTCATTTGCAAACGACGAAAAAGACTGGGTTGGTGCAGGTGCGTCGTGGTTGGTTCCTATGCCCTCCAGATCCACAGATGTAGATGAATGCTGCGCAGATGTCCCGCTAACGCCACTGTCAGAAACATCCCTGGTCCGCTTGGGCGCGAAAAACGACGTAATTTCAAACTTCCTCTTCATATTGAAAATCGCTCTTCTCTTATCCATGTTCGAAATTGAACTGAACTGAACTGACAATCTTGCACCCTTCTCTTATAACATTTACCTCGAGCACCCATTAATCCTAATTTACTTTGCAAGGTCAGGTGAACATGGGGTTACCTAACTGACAATTAGGTAACTTCATGTTCACCTGAACTTGCATAGTGTATTAGGATTAATGACATAGTAAATTAGGAACACAATTAGTAATTGCGTAAGCGATCGCAAAACCGTTTACCCACAAAATGCTATAGGATTTAATGCGGGAGCATATTTTTTTTCTGGTAAGGTTTTGTCTTTACAGGTATTTTGTAGACTAATTTTCGACTTGGTCAAAAATTTCAGGGGGGGTTCAAACCGGGAACCCCCCCCCCCCTGGATACGGCCCTGATATTTGGTCTGTTTTGTTTGTTTTTCTTTCTCTCTGCATTCCCGAACAGATTTTATGGTCGATGTTGGATGTATTGTTTCTTGTTTTTTTCTCAGATTTATAAAATTATATCTTATTTTATGCTATATCAAATAAGGATAAAGGATAAATAAAGTAAAAAGTAATTACAAGTATAAGGCGCGTACGCAGGAACTTCTTTTTGGGGGGCCCAAATCCTTCAAATCCCTTATTCTGTGAGAAATATCAAATAACTATGGGAAATTAAAAAATCGTGAGATTTTAGGGGGGAGGATGGGCCCGGAGCCCCCCCCCCCCCTGTGTACGTGCCAGACAAGTATTGAGATAATCCCAATGTAACGCTTTTTAGAAACAAAGCGATGAACAAACAAAGACAATAGCAAAAAATAGAAAGCCTCTTTTATTACTGAATGTTTTATGGCAGTCTCCATGTTGCATGTTTAACACATTCATAATAATAAACTATTGCAACAGAACATGCGTTTTATAGTAGTTTTTCCCTTGTGGTCATGCTGAGTAGTTCCCGGTCGGTTTATTTAATTTGTGAAAGTGCCATGATGTTAGGCGCTTCAGATCGTTTTTTTTGTATTTGTTGTTCCTGCTTTATCTACTGTCATCGACTCGACATAAATGATTTTTCACTAAGGTTGAGTTACAGAAAACAGTTAAGCTTAATGATGGTTAATTAATTGTTGATCATTTGCATTCCAGAATACCAAATAATAAAACAATTTGGTCACCTCTTTCCATTTTAAGTACAAAAAACTAAAATATTAACAGCTTTTGCTTATTATGAGCATATAAAGAGCAGAGTTTGTAGTTATGAACTCTTTTAGGATAAGAAATAACCAATAATTAATGATAATTACTGACAATTGACTTTATCAAACGCACCCTAAACATAAGTCATAAAATACTATAAGCTCGATTAAAAGTAAGCTTACAAAAAAGGTAAAGAATGCGATATTATACTCAGTTTTACCGGCGGTGCTGATCACCGTTTCATGGCTCTTTAGCCAGTAAGTACAATGGGGGGGGGGAGGGAAACTTTCACAAGCCGTTCCTGCTTACCTTCTCTAGGTACCCATTTAGATTGGGTCGGGTCTGGCTGTGCTCAAAGAGTCACTCCGCTGACCCCCGTTCCAAACCAAATAACCAGCGACCCCAGGACTCAAGCCCCTGTTCTCACGGAAAAAGGATTTCAAGTCTAGCTTTCTAACCACTCGGCTAGGACGGCTCATAGCGTTGGTTCAAGTATCATTATAATATTGTTGTTTGTTTTGTTTTCTGTCTGTTTTTATTTTTTTCCTTTTTTTAAGGGTTTGTACAGCAGGTCACAAATAAAAATGCTATGAATATTGTGATTGTAATTGAATGTATAACATTGGTCCGTAGCTTTCCGCCAAAAAGGAACACAATAGGCAGAAATGGGACATCTCCTCATATACTTAAACGAATAAGCATATATGAATATTAAGTAGAAAGCTAATACGGATGTAAAACCTTACAAATAAATAAATCAGTCATATTTCTAGTTTTTATGTTCTTTCCCTTTCTCTCCCTCCTACAAAACTGAGCTTCCAGACAATACATTCCCGAACAAATCAACAAGCGGCGTCTCGGTGAAGATTCGTTTGAGTCAAACTTTCAGCTTTTGAAATCCAATATATTTAAGAACGTTTTTTCATTTAATATTTTTAAAATTTAATTCTGCATAATTTTGTTCCTACCACCCCTAACATTTCCTGGCTCAAAGTCTTTAAAAAATAATGCCAGAAAACGGGAATAGTTTTGGGAACTAAAAGCATAGCTTTACGTAAAGAGCAGGCGGCAAAGAAGGGAGTAGTCCCCCTAATATAAGAACAAATTTAAGCCCTTTCGAAGTTGATATGACGCTTTTATTAAAAAAAAAAAATCTTATTTGCATTATTTTTTATTTAATACGGATCAAGGATGACAGCTGCCAAAATCCTGTTTTTTGACCATCCATCTTAGGTCAAACGAAGGGAACGACGTTCTTCTAAAGGTGGGAAGACGTCTTAAAAATCATTAAAAGAAATTGGAACTTCATGGGAGAGTGAGTAGTTCAAGTTCGAGTTCAAGTTCAATATGGGTTTCAATTGAAAAAAAAAATATAAAAATACACTTAACTCAATTCCTTGTGCATTGATGCACGTTTGGGCTCGTAATAATTGCACACTCTAAATGCAGCGTGGCCTCCTGTCCTCTCCAATTTCCACACTGAACCGCCATCAAATAACAATAAATTTAACACAACTTCTCCTCCGCTCACACCCCTTGAAGTATCAAACTAAAATATAATAAACAATAATAATATCAACAAATTCTAAACATAATAATAATAAAATAAATCTAGTAAATAAATTTTTAATCTTTTAGATAATTTTTTACATTCTTTTTAAAGGCGCCGAGATACCTATATGATTTCAGCTCTTGCGGAAGTGTATTCCAAGCCCTAGCACACGCAATTCTAGGAGAAAATTCAAACCTAGCTGTCGGTTTTGGGGGTATGTAAATGTCTGATGAAGATCGTGTATTTAAACTATGGATTTGTGATGCTAATGTGAATAACCCTTTTTGGTGATGGGAGTGTTCCTGAAAAATATTTAAAACAAAAAACGGTGCAAGATAGTCTGTAAAAGTGATGCCATTGATAGTCTGTTCGGTGCTGGTCCTAAAATTTGAAGTGCTTTGTTGTGAAGTGAGTTTAGTCTCTGTAAATGTGTCTTGAAATTAGATTGACAAACTGTAGAACAATATTGAATGTGAGGCTTGATAACTGCACTGTAAATCAGGATCAGTATTTTTTTAGGCAATTGGTGACTGAGTTTTCTCAAGATTCCAAGGTTCCTTGAAAGCTTCGTCTCGGCACTTGCTATGTGGTGTCTGAACGAGAGGTTTTCGTCGATTAAAACCCCTAGGTATCAAACGTGTCCTTTTTCTGGTCTCTTGATAAGTCCACGAGAGGTTTCAATGCCAATCACATCAGAAGCCAGTTAATCTATACGTGAAAAAAATAAAACACTCGATTTGTCAATGTTGATGACTAGACGATTTGCGTCCATCCACACGTACGTTTCTTCAAGAATGTCTTGTAGCTTCGTTTTGAGAGACGTGATGTTCCATTCTGAGCTTGCCATAAGTGAATCCTCCGCAATTGCCGTTAGTTCATCCTTGGCTTCTACTATAGACCCCGACATCATTTGAATGGTAATTTCCTGTGTAAATTCGACGATTTTCCAGGTAAGAATTAAACCAATCGGACACGGCCACGAGCTTCAATATGATCCAGCTTTCCTAGTAGTATTTTGTGGTGCATGCTATCAAACGCTTTCTTAATATCTAGAAGCACAGCTGCAGGTAAAGCACCCGAATCTAGGATTCTGTTTACGAATAAACTTAGTGAAGTAAGGGCGTCTTCGGTTAAATGGTCAGCCCTAAACCCGAATTGGTGGCTGTTGGCCTCTAAATATTGGTAAAGCTGGTTTTTCATTGGCGTTTCAAAGACTTTCGAGAAAACTGATAAGATGGAGATTTGCCTATAATTTGCTGTGTCTCTACGACATCTACCTTTGTGAAGAGGTGTTATCCTTGCCTGTTTTAACATTTCAGGAAAGACCCCTTTATCTAATGAAAGATTTACAAGGTAAGTTAGAGGCTCAGCAATGGTTGTCACTACTGCTTTCAGTGCCTTTGTGTGGACCAGGTCGAAACCTGAAGCAGAAGAGCCCTTCAAATTTTTTACAAGTAATTCGAGCTCAACTGGTGTTGCAGGACTCACTGCCGTGGATTTAATGCATTACGGGCCAAGGTATTCTTTGTATGATTTAGCTGGAGTCCCGACGGAATTTGCTGTGGTCTGGCCGATATTTGCGAAAAATGTACTCAGCAATGTGGCAAGCTGTGTAGGTTCGGTAATTTCTACATCATTCACGACCAATTTCGCTGGTAATGCTGAAGACTTAGTGGTTGGCTGTCTTACCGAGTTGATAATTTGCCATACTTTTCGACCATCCTTCCCGCTTTCTGTCAGCTTTTGGTGCAGGTAGCAACGCTTTGCTCTTCGTGACACAGTCCGAAGAACTTTCCTGTATTGTTCATACTCTTGTTGCCGCGCTAAGCTCGGAAAGCGTCTATTCTCTCCCCAAAGGTGGTTTTTCTTATTCACACAGGCCAGAAGACCATCCGTCATCCAGGGGCTAATTGGCTGGTCTTTTTGTCGTTTATTAGTTCTCGGGTTTCTCACACAACATCTACTGTACAAATCCAAGAACGTCGAGTGAAATGACTCAAATACTTCGTTTACATCTTGAATCTCCTTTACGTTATCCCAGTTTAATTGTTCTAGTTCCTGTTTTAAATTCTTCAAGTTTTCCTCTGTGAAACACATAATCAATAACATGGGGTTGATTCGTGACCTTATCCTAGCTGGTTTTGAAAAAGCGAGTGTTCCATGAATGGGGAAGTGGTCTGATGTGTCGCTGACGAGGACTGCCGCCGACTCTGGGAGTAGGGAGCTGAATATCTTGTCGATAAGTGAATGCGTACTCTCAGTAACCTGTGTCGGAATCGTAACAGTAAGGTATAGGCCTGAACCTGCCATATTATTTAGCAAATCTGCTGCTTCGGCCGTTAGCGGAATACTGAGATTAATATTAAAATCTCCCATGAGAATAAGCTCATTTTTTGATACTCTGCTAGCTCCCGAACTTCAGCCATATGTTACATAAACTGAGACGTTGACCCTGACGGAAAACGATAAATTTCACCCACAATAACTTTTTTATTTGGGGACAGCCATACTTCTAGGAACAACGACTCAAAAATTTCTTCAATATTTCGTGTTTGGTCTTGTCTAGTTTGAACCGTGTGTGGGTCGCGGATGTATATTGCTATACCACATCTTTTCATCTGTTTTCTGTGAAGAAAATGGCAAGTGTAACCTGAAATATCCAAAAGGCTTTCGGTTTGTTGTGTAATAAATGTTTCACATATATCTCTATACAATCTGGTCTAAGCTCCTGACATGTCGACTCTAGGTCAGAAATGAGGAATACAGTCCTTGGTAATTCAAATGAAATACCGAAAGCCGAGAATCAGAAGACCTCCCAGTAATTACATTAGAAATTACATAATTACTTCTAGGAAAATTTTTATCATCAAATAGATGGAAATCATTTTCTTGACCAATTTCTTGATCAAAAATAAGCTTAAGATTTAAATAAGCCTCTTCTAAATTCTTTAATCTATCTATATCAAAATCTCTGATATCTCTCAGGGATGAAGCTGCAGAAAGAGTCATCACTTACCGACTGCAATCGGCGGTCCAAAGTTTTAAACAGGTAGAGGAAGAACTTGCAAAGCTGTGTTGACTTCGGATGGCTTGGTGCTGTGGAGAGTTGTTTGTTTTGTGATGAGTCGTTCATAGTAGCAGCAGTAGAACCCTGTGTTGCCAAGTTGGGAGAAATTTTCTTGGGGAAAAGAATGGGGAAGATGAGATTTCCTGGTATGGAACGAAAAACGGTCAGAAATAAATAAGAAAATGAGTTTTTCAACTGAAAGTAAGGAACACCATTAAAACTTAGAATTAAAAGAAATTCCGTATATGAGGGAGGCTGTCCCTTCCTTAACCCTCATTCTTTACTCTAAAGTTTGAGTTTTTGCCACAATTCTTTAAGAAAGACGACCCAAACACAGAGGCGTTTTAATTTTAATGAGGAGTATTTTTAAGGACTTTAGCGGAAAAATAGAAGGTTGAGGAAGGCGAAGCCCTCTCATATACGGAATAAATTCTGTTTGTTATAAGTTTTAATTTCAATTCTTGCTTTCAGTTGAAAAAAGCTTGATTTATTTTTTATTTAAACAATTTAGTTGAACAGGTGGCCGCCAGTAATTGTGTACAATTTATGATTCTGCATGTTTCTCAAGAATATTAAGAATCTCACGAAGCCATTGGGGCTGTTCTTTTGCACTAAGATCTTGCATCTAAGATCTCACATCTTTCTGCATAGATTTCCGTTCTTTTAACTCGTCTTTGTTCTAATATCTTACAGCTCACTGACGTTAGCAAAAAGTGTGAAGGAAGCCATTTTTCTGCCACATAGAGGAATGATGAGAGAACTTTGATGATATACTCATCATTGTTCTTAGGGTTCTAGGCGTTTACCCCCCCCCCCCCTCCCGGCGATTACCCCTCCAGAAAATACTCCCCGCGGAAAACATCCCCCCGGAAAATACCCTCTCCGGAAAATACCCTCCCGCGGAAAACACACCACCCGGAAATACCCCCCCCCTCGGAAAAAAACCCCAGAAAATACCTCCCGTGGAAAATAAGGCTTCCCAAATTTGAAAATTTTATTTGAGTTTATTTTTTTATTTTCCATAGGGGGAAGGAGTTTCGGTACTCGTGTATTATGCGCCACTCACTCAAGTTTACGCTGTGTAAAATTCGAGAGCACGCTGTTTTTTTTGTTAGTTTCTTTGTTGCTATAGAAATAAATTTGGGCTACAGATTTGTACATTAGGAGGGGGGGCATGAATAATGTTTTTGGTACAATTATTCTCCATATTAGATAGATAGATAAATAAATGTATTTTAAAGCCAAATATACGGCCATGAACACAGTAAAACAACATAAATGAATATTGTGAATGAGGGGGGTGGTGTTTAACCACCCAGAAAACACCCCAACACAGAAAATCCCCCTGGAAAATGCCCCTTACCCACACACAAAAAATACACCCCCACGGAAAGTAAAACCCGTGGAAAAAAACCTTCCTGGGAAAATACCCCCCCCCCCCCTCTGTGGAAAATAAAGCTTCCAAATTTGAAACTTTTATTTTAGTTTTTTTTTAGTTTCGTTGAAAAGTGCTAAGGAACGGGAAAAAGAGGAATTTACAAACCAGAAGTATCTTAAAAACTTAGAAAAAACACAAATCCATTGGTGTTGAAAAGACTTCCATATGAACTTCTGCAAGTTTTGACAGTAGCGGGTGCCAAATTAAAAAAAAAATTGAAAAAGAAAAAAATATAGGCGAACAAGCATCAAAATTAAGCTAAAACATACGGCACCAAAAAGTTTAAGAAGGTTTGGCTATCTTTTGAAAGGATAGTTGGCTTTGGGAACCAACGAATTCTAAATTGTGCTGTTTTTTACGGACGAAAGCGTTGCCAAATTCTACGAGTCTTTTACCTTAGCACAAAGAAGACTAAAAGAACGGCCCTATTGATTTGCAAGATAAGAAAAAGAGCAAAAATCTACATTTGCTTAAAAAGCGATTTACTATATTAATTTGGTACTAAAAACCACTACTTCAAAAATATCACTTAAAAGGAGTGAATGTTATATTACTATTGGAAGCTTTGGTAAGTACGTTCTATTTGTTTTTGAAGTAGAACGTGCTTCCTAAGTGTGGTTAAATGCGTGTCCATTTCCTTATCCTTACTTACGCTTTTTTTTCACAACTGAATTTGGTTATTACATTTATTTTTGTTGACAGTGTCATTTCGTAAAAAGTAATTGGGCTCCAATAGCAAACTTGATGGTTTGATGGAGTCATATAGAATAGAATGCAATTCTGGGTTAAGGAATATTCGTATTTGTTCTATTTTTCTTCGTTGTAATGCCGGAATTTTTGGAGTCTTTTTTTTCTCATCTTCCAAGTGTAAAACTACCACAAATCACTATTAACAAATAAATGAAACCCAAAACTAAAAGAAATTACAATAGATAGCCTAGTCAAACTAAAAAAGAGCAATAATTAAAAGGAGTAGGGCTCACACAACCCATGTCTTCTTTAGACCAGAAAATACTTTGCATTTTACTTAAAAAAAAAACAACAACCGTATATTGTCAGTTTGATATACATATTTTGATATCTATTCCTTATAGTCTTAATATTTCTTTATTTTCGAAAGTCAAAAAAGTGAAAACGTTTAAAATGTATTTTGTTTTCAGTGAAGTGCGAATTATGTTCTGGTCTTGAGGAGGTGTTGGGGTTTTCAGCCCTACTCATGCTAATTGTTGCTATTTTGAGTTGGAATAGGTTATTCATGTTAATTTCTGTTCGTTTTAGGTTTAATTCATTTATTTATGGTATTTATGGTAGTTATTACGCTTGGAAAATTATTTGAATTTATTTCTACTCATTTTGGCTTAATGAGGTTGTTTGCTCTTCTTTGACAAACTTGTTTAGGGGGAAAATTTCCGTTCATTTTTTATTGACATAGTCTTTTTCATATAAAAAATATTTTATATCTTATTAATTTCTTTTTCTATTATACTCCATAGTTTTTACTTTGAAGATTATTTGAATATATTTCTGCTCACTTTTGGTTTAATGAGGCTCTTTACTTTTCTTTAAAAATCTTATGTTTCACATTAGCAAATACTATCCGTAAGTAATTAAATAAAAAAAAACAAGTTTTTCAACTGAAAGTGAAGAGCAACATCAAACCTTAAAACGAACTGAAATTATTACATGGGCAACGGCAATGGGGGCGATGGCTCCCGTGGAAATTTGGGATTATAAAGTAATTATAAGGAAACCAAAGGAAAGAGAGGAGAATTGGGAAAAACCATGGATAAAAATGTTTGTTCCCCCATTGTTGGCTGCCTGCCAATAGATTTTGACCCATAATAAGGAAACTATAAGCTCTAATTTGTGACTGAGTAACCCTTAACCAGTTTTTCACAAACACTTTTTCTATATGATTTGGTTGGAGCAAAAAAAAAAATCAAATTCTTCATAGTAATGAATGGTAAGTAAATAACGATCCTTACCAATAACGAAAGTATTGCCAAGAAGGAAAACAATTTAATAAAGGACAATTTCGGTAAGAATATGCCGTCAACTTTTGCTTGCATTGCAAGAGTACCCATGAGCTGATCTATAAAGCTACTATAGTCAGAAATGTTTCCCTCGAACGGAATGCTGGGAATTTCTGTATTTCCCCTTGAACGGATACGTTTTTTGTGTTTTATTATCATTTTTTTTTCCAGGAGTGATTGTATTTATCTAGTTGTCACTTTGAAAAAGATTTAATTTTTTACAGTTATGAAGTATACTGGCTTTTGGTATTCAAAATTATGTTCAAAATATTTAACTGATAATTTTTATTTAATTTTTTAATCTTAGTTTTAATATTTTACTTTAAACAAACTACTTTGCTAATGCGTTACTTTTGTAAACACTGAGTCTAAAGGCATTAAATATTTTGGTGTTTGATAACCAAGTTCAAAACTGTCGATATTATTAAAAAATATCCGTCCAACGCTTCGTTATTGCTCAACAGAACTAAATGATAGGAGTTTATATCTTAGTTTCGGTAAGTAGGCTATTGTTTTGTATATTTTTTGTAATTACTTACCTTTTTCATTTTTATATGCTTTACTTTAATTGACATAATTTTTCCATTGCGTTTAGAAAATTGTTTGTCTCTAAGCTTTATTAAATAAAAAAAACAAGTTTTTTTCAACTGAAAGTAAGGAGCAGCATTAAAACTTAAAACAAACAGAAATTGTTACGCATATGACGGGGGTTGCCTCCCTCTTCAGCACCTCACTCATCACGCTACAGTATTTTGGTTCTTTAAAAAAAGTTATTATACTTATTTTTCTTATTAAACGACCCTTGTGTTTAAGGGGTCGTTTTTAAAGAATTGGGAATAAATTTTAACTTTAGTGTAAATAGAGAGATGTTAAGTATGGGGAAACCCCCTCATATACGTAATAATTTCTGTTCGTTTTAAGTATTAATGTTGCTTTTTACTTTCAGTTTAAAAAACTTGTTTTTTTCTGATCGTTTCTTAGATAACGCCAGGATACCAAGCTCTTTCTTTAATTTCTGATTGTTTACCAAATAATACCCAGGCCTAACCAAGATATAATTTGAGGTACCGGTCTCTTAAATCCCTGGTCAATTGCTTTAAAAATGTGTAAATCAATAATTATACGTTGATTAGTACCGTCCTACGTTTAAATCTGTAATTCCAATTTTAGATAAAATTTGAATATACTTAAAAAATTGGCGATGAATAGTAATTTTGGTGAAAAGTCCTTGTTAATATTACTAGTAAAGGATTTTGGTTGGATGAAAAGGAGTATTATTGTTTGTATGGATGGAAATTCTGTGAGACTTTTGAACTTCTACATAACTGAAGCCATCACTACCTCTACAATAGGATTTTCTTATCGATAAATACATTATATATATTTTTTTTAAATACATTGAAGTACTTTAAATAAATATAAAATATTACCATTTGAAATTGATGAAAATTAACTTCCTACCAGTAAGTTTGAATAGGTTATTTATTGTAATTCCTGTTTTCTGTTCGTTTTGGGTTCAATTCATTTATTTATGGTGATTTGTGGTAGTTTTACGCTTGCAAAATTATTTGAATTTGTTTCTACTCATTTTTGGCTTAAAGAAGCTGTTCACTATTCTTTGACTAACTGTTTAGTGGGAAAATTTGTTATATTAATTTCCGTTCATTTTTAATTGACATAGTCTTTTTCATATAAAAAATATTTTATTTCTTTTTAATTTTTTTTTCTATTATGCTCCATAGTTTTTACCTTTATGATTATTTGCCTTTATTTCGGCTCATTTTTGGTTTAACGAGGCTCTTTACTTTTCTTTAAAAACCTTATGTATCCCATTAACAAATACTATCTGTAAGTAATTAAATAAAAAAAAAAAAAACAAGGTTTTCAACTGAAAGTGAGAAGCAACATCAAACCTTAAAATGAGCTGAAATTATTACATATTTGAAAGGGGTCGCCTCCTCCTCAAAACCTCGTTCTTTGCGTTAAAGTTCTCTCTCCATGAAAAAATCCGATACCTGTGTGTTATACGCCACTGACTCATTACGATTACGATTACGATGCATAAAACTCAAGAACAAACTGGTTATCTATATTTATCTATCTATCTATCTAATATGCAGAATAATTGTATCAAACACATTTTGCAAGCAGACCCTCTATACTTTGCCCCCCCCTCTAATGTGCAAATCTATAGCCCAAATTTATTTTTAAAGAAACGGAGAAACTAACGAAAAAACCGGTGTGTTCTCGAATGTTAAACAGCGTAAACTGGAGCGAGTGGCACATAATACACAAGTACCAAAATTCCTTCCCCCAACGGAAATTAAAAAAAAATAAACTCAAATAAAATTCTCAAATATGGAAAGCCTTATTTTCCACGGTGGGTTTTTTTTCGGGGGGCATTTTCCGGGTAGGGGGGTATATTCCGCGGGGATATTTTCCGGGGGGAGGTAATCGCCGGAGGGTAAACGCCGACCATCGTTCTTAGACCGCTGATCAGAGCAGAATGATGAACGACCTTTGCAAAAGAAAGCTATAAGATGTAAGATTTTTGTACTAAAATTTCACTTTCAAGCGTTCTTTATCAAAAGATGTAAGATCTTAGCACAAAGAAGACTAAAAGAACGGCCCTATTGATTTGCAAGATAAGAAAAAGAGCAAAAATCTACATTTGCTTAAAAAGCGATTTACTATATTAATTTGGTACTAAAAACCACTACTTCAAAAATATCACTTAAAAGGAGTGAATGTTATATTACTATTGGAAGCTTTGGTAAGTACGTTCTATTTGTTTTTGAAGTAGAACGTGCTTCCTAAGTGTGGTTAAATGCGTGTCCATTTCCTTATCCTTACTTACGCTTTTTTTTTCACAACTGAATTTGGTTATTACATTTATTTTTGTTGACATTGTCATTTCGTAAAAAGTAATTGGGCTCCAATAGCAAACTTGATGGTTTGATGGAGTCATATAGAATAGAATGCAATTCTGGGTTAAGGAATATTCGTATTTGTTCTATTTTTCTTCGTTGTAATGCCGGAATTTTTGGAGTTTTTTAGAAAGGAGGGGAGGAACTCCCTTCCTTTCCAATATTCCTTTTCCCCTCCTTTCCGACTCATCTAAAAAGTTCTTGCTAGCGAGAATGCAAGTGGCTTTTTTTGTTCGGCAGAGTTGTATTAGTATAAGTAAAATTGCACAAAATAAATTGAACCCAGGCCAGAAAGAGGGGTGGCTGCTCCCTTGATGGTTGACAGATTTATATAAATGAAAATAAAAGCTGAGCGACATCTTTTTGAGAATACTCTTGTTCTCTGGTCCAAAAACGAAAACAAAATATGAAAATGCTTACTTAATCTATTTATTGTAGCGTATCAAATAAACTAAACAGAAATATTAGTGTTTACAGATTCCCACGCATTTTTTGTAGGATAAAAAGAAGATTGAGTAAGAAACAGATTCATAAATTAAAGGTTTGATATAATAAGAAATAGATCGGAAAACCATGAATACAGTATAAGAAATGAAAAATTAGAAATAAGAAAGAGAAAGGAGACACAAAAATCATTGAAGAACCCATTTTAGTATATCATAAGGCTCTTTTTTTAAAGTGTGGTCAAATTGTATTTTGCAAAAGTTAAATAATAGCTTCCGTAATACAGGATTCTAAAGTTCGCAATACAGTCTATTTTAAACACTGGTTAGCCTATTTGACATTTAAACAAGATTTAAATCTGGTCTTATATCTAGCTTTATATCAAATACTTGTTGAGTTAAGACAGCGTCAAATTAACAGATTTTTTTTCACTCTCATTTAAGAGTAGTAAGAGCATATAAGATTTCACGAACACATGCACTTTCACAAGAATGAGGCATGGATATGTGTGTGTATTTTCAAGTAATTGGGTTACCAGGGGTATTTACTTATTACTATGAAATCTACTTGCCCTACCAAAGAGCATATAAGATTTCACGAACACATGCACTTTCACAAGCCTGAGGCGTTGATATGTGTGTGTATTTTCAAGTAATTGGGTTACCAGGGGCATTTACCTATTACTATGAACTCTACTTGCCCTACCAAAGAGCATATAAGATTTCACGAACACATGCACTTTCACAAGCCTGAGGCATGGATATGTGTGTGTATTTTCAAGTAATTGGGTTACCAGGGGCATTTACTTATTACTATGAAATCTACTTGCCCTACCAAAGAGCATATAAGATTTCACGAACACATGCACTTTCACAAGCCTGAGGCATGGATATGTGTGTGTATTTTCAAGTAATTGGGTTACCAGGGTCATTCATCTATTACTAGGAACGGTATATTGGCTTAGCAGACGGGTTTTTTATGAGCTAACACGCATTTTTTTTTGGAGGTCAAACAGAGAGCTGGCGGTCACACTAACTTGATTAGTAGTTGGATTCGGATATATGGAGTAATTTTCATTGTAGTTCATATTAGTAAGAGAATTGAATTCAGAGAGAGAATAGTTTATTTGAGAGGATATTAGTGGAGAAAAAAAAATGAGTGGTGCATTTACACTATTGGAGATTAATGATGGAACCGACAGCAGCAGCAGCAACGATATACGAGTACCCAATGTAGCTGTGGAAATAACCGCTGGCTGTAGACTATGTCTTGAATGGGACATTATGTATGCGAGATACGTGATATCATTAAGCAAGTTTAAGCAGGAGGAGCTATGTTTTGCTGGAAAAGTGAATATTCTCCATATAAATAAACTTCGGTCAGCATTAGATGTCCTATCGAAATATATTGATGAGAACAAAATGCATCAGTGAATATTATTATTATTGTAATTATGTTCAATAAAAATGTTTCTAGATCAATGGTATTTTTTCTTTCTATAGTAGACTAGCGTATATTTTCTAGAGTACAAAAAGAAATTCTGGTTAGTCTGAAGTTGGTTGTGAGAGAGTTGGGACTCTAAAAAATGGATACATTCGAGAAAGAGCGAATCATGAGGAATCTAGTTCTTATGGAAAAACGTTTGATTCTAGATGATGATTTTCTAGAGCTGTCTATTCAAAGGAAGATATTTTCTCGGGGAATGCTTGTTGATATAATGAAAACTGATTCTCCATCATTAGACTATTGTATGAAGCTTCTACATCGTGGTCCAAATGCATTTACACAATTTATTGATATATTGATCACGACACGGCAAAATGATATTGTGGATATGCTTTTAAACATTAGTTTTGAAATTTAGGACTTTTTTCATGAGAAAGATGGTGCTCAAGGATGATTTACTCCTCTCTCTCTCTCTATCTCAGACAATTTTTCTTGTTGCTAGCTCAGTTTCATTGTGGTAGTGAGAGTGTCAACACATAACAAAATGTTCCATACATGTCCGTTATGTATGTACTCACTGGGCAGCTGGTCATCATCATGTGACAAATTGCACAATGATTGAGGAGTATGATGAAAAGTGTAGATTATGCAACCCGTGTAAATTGCATAGAGGATATGCTGTACAAATTAAAGGTTGTAATTCCTGTCTTGAAGAGGTGTGTGACTCTCATCCTAGAGGCCACCTATGCTCCAATTGTCATTATGATAAATGTAATCAGTGGGAGAGTACATATCCCGGTATGATTGGAAAGAATCCTTACCGTGATTTTAGTTTATTGCTACGAGATTGGTATCGTCGTGGTTTTAGATTGTTCTGGGAGGAGGAACCGGGTCAACGATTCAACAGTTGGAACAACAAAAGAATATGGTTTCTACGTCATCGTTGTGAAGACACTGGGTGTTATGATTATAAGCCCACTGATTTTTATTTGGCTGTGACGGAATGTGATTCGACACTTGAGGACACTGTTTGTGAAATTGCTTCAAATAAGCAAATTGAAACATGTGAATTCTATAGAATGAATGAGAATAGTATCATTGACTATACAAAGAGATATGACAAGAGTGAAGTCACACTCTACTGTAGAAAATGTGACCCTGACATTGCAGTACATCAGGATCAGTACACTGTGAATTCAGATAATCTACCTGCACTAGTTGTTGTCGACAAATACCTAGTAGTGGATGAAATCTAAAGAGTAGAAAAGTCGTTTTATCATGTACATAAATTTTTTTATTAATAAACAATTTCACATACATCTTTAGAACATTTTATTCTTAGGGCACTAAAATCAATATTAAATACACTTGTAAGTATATTCTCCACTAGAAAGTCGTTCAATTGAGGTAAGTCAACGTAGATGTTGAGAAACTGCTTGTAGGTGTAGCCACGACATCTGAATATGAAAAAGAGTAGTGCATGAAAGCCGCATGTCTTAGTCGTTAAATCCTGTACTCTTCGTTGATTTTGAATAATGGTTTTCCCCCTGCTTTCAATAAAGTTGCTGATGTATGGAGCGTAGAATTTATATGATAGGCCAAGAGGATCAAAAAATTCAATATTCTTCGCTGTTTGAAAGATACATAGCCAATGACCGGTCTTCAAAGTCGATGGACTGCTATTAATAATGATTAGGGCATTGTTAACACTTGGAATTTTTTCAATGAAGTCCGAAGGTATGCAATAGGACTTGTACCGGGACATTTATGGATCCATACTAAATACGTTGATTATTTGGTTTGTGTTCATGGTGCTAGGTCTAGTAGAACACTGCCGTCGGGTGTGATTTCCCAATAGGTTTCAAATTGACTCAGTGATATTAGCGTGATACTCTCAGTCAGAGCATTGGCAAATGTGCACTCTAAACGTACATTCCCTGTTCGTACTATGCTCATATCCTGTGTACCAGACAATTCCAAAACAATAACCCCATGATTTTTTGAAAACATTGAATCGGTTATTCCATTTTCAAATAGTTGAGAATCATGATCTAGGGATTGCATGGTCAACTCGTACAGAGTTCTATAGGATTTTTTGTCAAATGATAGAGTGTACAGTGGAATGCCATTCACTTTGCACACAATGCTAGATAGAACGAAAAAATTAAAATCGTGGGGGGATTCAGTCCAGGATCCAACGGCACTGCCACTCCTCAAAAAGGCCAAAGCCAATTTTGATGGGATTTCTCCATTGATAAATGATGAATCGCTATAGCTACGAGAGCCGGTGGCAATGTGACGTTGATTGGTGATCGTATGGGGAACAAGAAGTTTAATGTTGTTACCATTGGCTCTTAGTTTTTCCACTGAAAATGCAACAGAGCTCATAACTTGTTGTTTTCGGACGTGGAGAATTGCCGATGTGATAATGACATTTGCATCGAGTGCTGCAGGAAGTATTTTTCTCAAAATGAAGTTCGATGGGGCCATCTGTAACTTTATGTCAATCTTGACATTGGGGGGTAGCCATTGGGATATATTGAATATCTCATGATTTAATTTTCCAACCAGATGATACTCTTGGGTCACTGTGTAGTCAACTCACCGTCAGTATCAACACCTGATCGATATTCGTAGCCCAATGATTGTCCTCTCAACTCCTTGTATGCCTTTAGCGTCATCATCATAAATTGTATGTAACTTGCATAGTTTGATAAATTATTGCTAGTGCTCACCAATGTTCCATTAATGAATACATTAATTTGTTTGAATAGGTTGTGTAGAATACAGTTCTCGTAGGAGAGACCATCGCCGGCATTTGGAGTTGTATTATCTGACTTTTTCTTCACCATAACATTTAAATCAATAAATTTTGATGACAAATCAATGAAATAGTCTTCATTGGAAAATATTTGAAAGTGTTTATTTTCCGAGAGGGGTTGTTGGGGGTGAAATTGTTCATAGTAGCCATACTTGACACTGACATCAACATTTTCAGCATTGAATAGATTCAATGAGGAACTTATTGATGGATATGATTCCTTGTGGGGGAGATAAGTCATCTTAAGAGAAGAAATCCTTCTTTGATCTAACAATCTTTTTCTTTTTCTTCTTCTTCTTCTGCTTATTGCCCTTCGTTGTTTTATTCCTCAAAGTCCTTGTTGATGTCCTTTGCTTCCTGACTGGGTGGAGACTGATGAGTGAATGACGTGAACGCATCCTTTTCAATCCCTTCCCATTTTGTCGAGATTTTAGTTGCTCACCAACGGCTCTTGCTGAATATCTAATATTTTCCTTAACACTCTCCTTGAAATTCTTGCCCGACCCCCAGTCCTGTAGTGTGGAGGCAGCAAAATTTGATGCAGCAGGTTCAAAATATTTTCTGGCAAGGGGTAGTGCAGAACGAAATAGCCTAGCAAACCAGCTACCAAGACCGTAGCCAGACATTGTAGTACGACCCTTGTAGTAGTCCAATCCATTGCCTGTTTGACGTGGACTCAAAGCACCAACATAGCAATCGATATCGGGACAGACAAATGGAATTCTCCTATTGTTCATTTTAGGTGATTGTGCTGTCGTTGACAATGGGTCGAAAATGACATGTAATCACTGCTAAGCCTTTTGAAATTGCTAGAGGATCACCTAATTCAGTTCTTAGTGTTAACTGACAGAGTTCCAAATAGGAAGTGTTTACGGGAATATACTGAAGATGCTTTATATTGTAGTGATGAATATGCTCTTGATTGGTTTTTCGTTCAAGAACTCGTAGGAGGGGAACATTTGAATTACCGACTCTCGATGTTTCCACAAATGAAGCGTAGAGAAATATACAAGTGTCTGTGGAGAAGGCAGGTGGGTAGTCAGCAAAAATGAAATTAGTGTTTCCGGCACTTTTACCATTGATTATATTGAGCTTAAAGCCAAGAACATCCTTTAGGTTATCATTGAGAATAACCGTTTCGCTGGCAATAAGTGAACTAATGTAGATCTTGCCCTCCTCCTTTGAATAGTTGAAATGAAAAGCTCCCTTTTTACGAGCGGAAATTCTTTTATTAATAGAACGACATAAATCATTCATACAGGTGAGTTCCTCGTAGGGTAATTAAACATATTGATAATCTATCCAATTGATTTTTCGAATTTGTTCTTGATCACCTGAAGGTGGTGGTGGTGGTGGTGGTGGTGGCCAATTATAGGGTCTAATTTTTATATCATATTTACGATCCTTTCTCAGGATGTCATAGGTATTTTTGAGAATACAGTCGACAAGAGCCACCTCATATGCACCGTCAAATTTGATGGCAGGGGAGAGTTTTGTCCAAAGATCACTTGTCGTATTCAAGTCATTGTAGAGAGGATCGGAAACGTTGGACATGAATGTTACATAGAAATCATGGGGCATTGTCAATATCTTCAACACCGATCCAAGAATCAAAATCAGAGTTGTATCCTAGCCACCGAACAAGTAACTGTTTCTTACCCCTGCGAGTACGTGTCTTTAATATCTTTTCAATTTGATAGATTTCACTAGCATTTTTAACTTTTTGTAGTTCATAGTCATAAAACCCGCCGAGAATCTCTTCATCTTTGGTATCACGCAGGCGATAAGTTATGGGTTTAGTGTCTAGGATTTTTGCCACTTTAAAAAGTTCGGTGGACCATAAGTAATTCCCCTTTTCAAAAACATTAGTTGTTCTATTAATTCGAACGGTATCACCAACATTGAATTTATTTTTCATCTTCTTGACAGCCGACGATTCATTGGAATACTGTTTAAGAAAGCTGTCAATTGTATCATGATCAGAATGATGAACTTCCGTTGGCGTAGAGTTGGACAACGATCGATGAGGTCGTTGATTATAAATCAACATGATTTTATCAAGATCATGAATAAAAACCGATGTTTTTTTCAATGTACAATACCTTGAAATTAAAAGTCGAATAGTTCTTATCAATCGTTCGGCCATTGCAGCCTTTATAGGACTGTGACTATGATAGAGCAGTGTACTTTATTTCTCTAGTACTTTTGCAACATGGGGATTAACAAATTCACTACCGCGATCCGTTTCAATTTTTTTATATGAATCCTGTTCGAGAATACTTTCAATGGCCTGAGCAACTTCAACACCTCTCTTTGATCGCAATGGAATTGCATATGCATAGCGACTATAAACACTGATTGCAAGTAGAATGTACTTGTACGGTGTATTGTGACGTCTTTGAAGCTCATCTAGAGTCAGGAGATCTTCTTGCATTATATGCAATGGGTAAAAGGCTTTAGTTTTTCGATATTGATTGGCACGAAGTCTATGATTTCTATACAGAGTGTAACTTGATTCATTTTGTAGATAGTCCTGTACATTTTTAGTGCGAACATCAGTGACTTTGGAAAGAGTGGTGGGGGAACTTAAACTCCCCGCCTCACCAATATTTTCATAAACACCTTTCAGAACTTCAACCATTTTGAACGTAAACACGTTGTGTAACGTCCGCTACCCTTTTGTATACTGGCTGTTGGTGGTGGTGGTGATGGTGACGTTGACTTGATACGTCTTTGCTTTTGTCTAGCTATCAGCGGTGTGCTAGTATTTTCCAAAATTGATTTAAAATCTTCTTCTTCAACTTCATTTTTTAATGATGTCAATGTTGATGATGATGATGATGATGATGATGCATGTTCATTTAATTTTTTAGAATTTGTCTATTGCCAATAAGACTTTTGGGGATGTTTAATGTATTTAGAAAGTTGTATAGATGAGCGTCAAGTGATAATAGTCCTTTACGATTTGTAACCATATCATAGATTAAATCAAGTAGATTATAGCTCTTGCCCTGAATTATAATCCCTGTCCCATTGCTCTCAACTTGAATGTGATCTTGACCACTTTCCAAGAGATAGGCTAGGAGTCGTTTACTTTGTTCACGATATGAGTGGGGCATTAGATTTCCAATTTTCAATACAATTGAATCCAATTCCTCCTTCTTTAATTGTGTTTCAGCAGCAGCAGCAGACTCTTGAGGAGATATTTCTTTTTTGGGATCACCACCACCAGCGGCAGTGGGTTTCGACGGATAGGACTTGTGTTTGTCCACTCGGTGAAGTACATCTTGAAGTAAAAGCAGATTTTTATCATCCTCAATATTCTCATTGTCAAGGAATTTACTCAGATTGTTCTCAAAGTGTTCGACGGGTGAGAGAGCGAGTTCTATTGGAGTCAATTTATGGGGTTTTGCCATTCTCTCTCTCTTTCTAGAGAAAACTGTTTACAAGTCCTGCAATTATTGGCAGTAAAAGTGTGAAAAAGCTACCGCCCGCCTGAAGAAGTCGTTTCCTTTTAAAATTCTTTCCTTTCTTTTTAGAGGCCAATGTACGTACAATGGAACGATGTTGCTTTGCCTGTTGCTTAACTACTTCTGGGAGTTGAACATAACCTTCGATCAAATTTAAGCAAAGTTCAGATATTAGATTAATGAAATCATTGTCAATACCGTGCTTGAGTATTGCTTTCCTAAGCGGAGGTTTTGAAGTGCTTAGAACTGAAAACAAATGACTATTTTCATGTAGTTTCTTCAGTGTCATGATAGCAACTAATAGGTCTTTTTAGTGTTCACAGGGAGATATACTGTAATTTCATTGTCAAAAATATCTGTGACTACACGCAGATCCTCGGGTGTATTTTGATTAAGATCCAATAGGATGTAGCCGTAGGGTTTATTAGTTGCCTGATTGTATGCTGAGAGCAGAAATTTGGGGGCTCCTGGATAGATTTGTTTATTGAGAGTTATTAGCGAGCTAGAATCACGAACAACTCTGTAGATGATATAGTAGGTGCAGTTCAATGCAACTGTTCGCATACACTTGCTCTGATGAAAGAGATTGTGTAGAACCAGAGTAACGGAAATCTGTTCATGATGAGAGCGAACAGTGAACAGTTGTAGCATTTCCTGGGACCATTGTTCAATAGATTCAGCCAGATCGTCAATGATCAGCCAAGAGTTTGGTTCAATAATGCTGAAAACATCAAGTCCCTGTATGAATTGTATCTGCACCAACCCCATGGTGGTGGTGGCAGCAATTGCTTTTATTTTATCATATGACTCCTGCCAAATACTGTAACAATAGTAGATTTTTTTCGGCTTTTCCACAAACATTTTATCGCAATTTTTAATTATTTTAGTTAAGAGTGTTGTTTTGCCCGACATTGACGGTCCACACAGAAACGATCTGAATGGTGTTTTAAATTGATACATGTTCCCTTCAACAGTTCACCTGGACAACTAACTGTAGACTATGGCTGTCTAATGACTAAATAATTTCCCTCTTACTACTCCGTTCAAGAATAATAATAATGAGAAGAAGAAGAAGAAGAGGAATAATATTTCTTTTATTATATACATAAAAAAGGTGACAATACTTTTAAAAAAATACTACATTGAAAAAGCCACATTAAACATGAATAAAAAAAACACACTTTTTTTTAAATTTATTTATAATAAAAAAAATACAACATTTACATAACCACTAGAAAAAAAAACACTTAAATAAATACACTTTTTTTTATTTTTATTTATTTATTTATAAAAACATACAACATTTATTGGACTAATGTGCACACTTGTGAAATAATATCATACACTTTTACATACAACATTTTAAATTTTGGGGTCCCCCCTCCCACCCGGGGGTGGCTGCTGCAGCGGCCGGGGCCGGGAAGTGCCGGGTGCCGGGGGGCCCGCTGCGGTGGGCCCGGGCCGGGGTCGGCATTAAATACTGGAAATTGATCTGCCTTGCACACACAAACATTGAAAATTGTTTGTGATAGAGAAAAAAAAAGAATTAAAAAACCTAATTACCCAAAAAACCCTCCCACCCAATTTATACTTTTTTTTTAATGAATTTAAGTTAATTTTTCTAGACCGAGTTGTTTTCTGTACTCTGTACATTCAACTCGGTCTGAAATTAAATAATGACCGTGTGGTAGTACCTTCACACCATCCTCAAGTACATAGACTTTGTCCGATATGGCAGACATGGCGTTTTTCTCAACTCTAACTGTGTAGTTTTTAAATTGTAAAGAGCGAATCGCCATGACTTTCGCCCTTGGCACTAAACTACGTTCCACACAGTTTCTATACACACTCATGTCGAAATTATTTTTTACAAAGTGTGTAGGTACCCCCTTGCAAACTTGTTTGATATCCTTGCCGTGTGTTTCCACACAGTATACCTTCGGTCCAGGAAACACACCACTGGATATCAGATCGCTACCCGTTTCAGATTTTAACATTAACAATTGATTTGGGGCCTGGCGTTTCACTAGCTCCGGGTAGAGGGATTCGTCCCAGTTAGTGTAGTCCATTCGTGAGCTAATGTACTCGCCATTTTCCAAATCATTCAATAGATTTTCAGTTTTGACTTTTAACAGGAGTGAATCAGTGTCCCCGTAGTACACTTGAACTTGTCCCTCAATCGGCCACTGTACCTTGCATACATTATAATAAAATGACAACATGAGTTTCTTGGATATTTCAGTTATTGCACTTCCGCCTGCAATATTTTTATTTAATACAATGTTTCTTTTCTTGCGATGTAGGAGCACCATATTGGAGTCTATGATTGTGAACGATGTGAAGTTTGGATCCGCAATGATTCGAGCACAATCTTTGGGGTTGGTTACAATGTCACATCGACTTCTGTGTCGTACGCTCTCGCACATTTTACCGAAAGCTGAGTTCAAAATGAGTTTATAGACTTCTTTTTCAACTTTCGTTTTCGCTTGTGAACGCTTACTGACAAAGGTGTCAATAAACGTTTTCATGTAAGGCTTTTGATCAAATTGGAGGGCTCTATGAATCTTTGTGACCTTGAAACCATTGGACACCATCCATTTCAATAGCACGTGATGAACAACGATATTCTGTTTCGGGTTGAGATCGGCAATTAGTTTTTGTTTTGAAGGTACCCAGTGCATACTCCCGTCCTCTACTAAAGATCAATTGTAGGGGCTCAGAGAGTCCCTACCCACCGGTCTATTTATGCACGGAAAAACAAAGTCTTTTACCGAGTCATGGATTTCCATGGGTATTTCACCGTCAACTTCAAAAAACCATCCCTGTGCCCCATTCTCCTCAACACTGGCAATGTCGGGGAAATTCGAAGCACAGGGATTGTCAAGCCATTTATAATTGCCACACGGCAAACAGTAGTGAGACATTGCCGATGGGTAAAGAGAATTCATATCCAAAAAAACTGCGTCCGACTTTTCATCGGTGTGCTGTCCACTCGGATCAGTTTTCATGATATGATCCCCGTGAAAAACATACCCACCCCTCATTGATCTCTCTACAAACAGATGCTGATCCACATCGGCGATCAGACCTATTTCTTCTTTGCTGATTTTAAGTATCAAGTCCATCACCAAATGGGGAGTGGAAAAATAATAACCTAAATCCAACCCAAATTCCCCATAGATTTTATCCGTATTTTTGCACACAATATCCAGAAAAGTGAGTACGTCACTGGCCAAGTAAAGTTTACAATAATCCCACCCATTTTTACATCCGCCCTTTGCCCAAACCCTCTTAGCAAATTCGTAGTCGCTACTGGTGCACTCACTCTCAGTAAGAGCATTGTAAAAAGCTTCAATGGGCGGTAGTGACACCTCATCTAGCCTCGAGCCAGAGTTGTAATAATCATATGGATATATACCCTTACACGTTAATAAATCATACATTTCATCATCGGGGAAGTGCTGTTTGAGGAGGGGGAAGCTATCAAAATTGTCACTTTTCTGCACCTGAATCAATTGACTTAAAGATTTGGGGAAGAAGCTGAAAGAGTCTAAAAAACGGATTTTATTCAGGCACGTGTTACCCTTGTCAACTGTTTTCCACATGAATTCTAGCAGAAGTAGCTTCTCCGATGATTTGGGTATGATATTATATGAAAAAGAACCATCTATCCATGCGTCATCTACAACTCCTCCCTTGGCAATGCAGGCCAACGCCGGAAGAACAAACTTTAAGTCATATTTAAAATTGTGTATAAAAACAGGTACGAAATATTGTTTGTCTAACGTTTAAATTGCATGACTGGTGTGCTACCCCTCTAAAGTTACTCCCTCCCGATGTAATTTCCTGCCAGAAATGATCATGGTCGATCACCTTCCTCCTCCCCCATTCCCAACACCATCATCAAATTCTCCCTTGCAAACCCAACACATTTTACGATTTTTAATGGCCACTATGTCATCTGGAGATAGGAGCATAGGATAGTTTGTATAACGAAGGCGCGAAATTGTACCGTTCACTGTTTTGATTAGACTGACCAATGCCGAGCGAATGCAGTCTTCACCGTCACTCAACATCTCAACTACCTCCAACACTTGCATGGTATTATTGGAATCTCGTTGCGCGTGAGCGTAAGAGACCCCTATGGCTTCATGTGTTTTAACATGATTTGAATTTGACGGATCGCACACGTCTGTCAGCTTAGCCTCGCAGTCCAAAGCGATCTTATTGCTCTGCAGGAGCGTGTTTTGAAAATTTTTAAAACGTAAGATTGCTCTATCTCCGCTTACCGTCTCCACAGCCTGGTATCCATGACGTTTACAGTGTTTCATGTGATGCTTTAACTTTAAATCAGAACGAAATCTTGAGAGACATGTTGGACAGTAATAACATACATTCCCCTTTTTACCCTCCCCCAAAACCCTACTAATATTCGTAATTGGATTGAAATGACCAATTGAATCGGAGTCTGTGGGTGGGGTGTATAGAAGCCACACCCAATGTTCTACTGATTCAATTGAAGGAGCCCGCACTGGAAATAATACACCCTTCTTATCGGAACGCTGACCCTCTTCAAATTCTGGTTCATACTGTAACACCGTGACACCAATCTTTAAATGTGCATTAGCCCGCTCAAAAATATCTATTCCTTTTAGTGTCACGGGAAATTGACCATTTAAACAATTAAAATTTACTTTGGGGAACTTTGAACTCTCCCTACCATTAACTGCCATTTTATCCAACTTTTTTTTAGTGGCATCATCGCGCAGAGGTCTGTATGCTGCAATTAAAAATGCATACTTGAAACACTGCAGCCTCGTATCGAAACAGATTCGTTGTATCCCCCTACACCCCTCTAAATCTGAATGATATTTTAAAACTAAAGCCCTCTCCCATGCCCACCTCTTACAATAAAATCCTTTTTAAACCTACATATATTAACATTTAAACTTTCAATAAATAAAACCACAGATCCACTACCCCACTCGTTATAATTTTCCCACTTACTTTGAATACTATTAGCCCAATTTAGAAAAACCTCCCCATAATTTGATAAATGCGGGTGAATTGCCAACATCTCTGTGTGCAAGTATTTCGAATACATCTCACCCGCACTTTCATTTAAAAAAAATATTTTTAGTGCTATTGATGCTTTTAAACTGACCCCCACTCCCCACACCCCCATTTGTTGTTCAAGAATGGCTCGAATCTTATCAGTATATGAATGTGTAATGGCCAGGGGATCTGTTATTATATCCCCCGACACTAAAGAGTTGAAGGGGTCACCGAATTTGGCGCTGTAGACAAATGTGTGGTGCAAGGCAGAGTTGGACAGAAAAAAATCCGGAAGAGGGGATACTGTTGCTGTTGTATTACTACTACTATCTATAACATTAAGTGGAATGGTGGCGGGTGAAGGGGAATTGTCAATAACACCACCACCACTCCCAGTCTGTTCAATCACATTGCTTGGATGTGGCATGAGGTCCCCTAGTACATATTCCAAGGTGTTTGGGGATAATTGGTCAAGCCAGCCTGTATTGTCCTGTGATAGAATTTCGTTATGAGGACCCGGTTCAGATGCACTAGTAGCATCACCTAAATGTTCACGCATAAAACTATCTGTCCACTCCGGATCCTCAAGCATGTCAATATCACAGCTTAAGTCCTCTAGGCTAGCCATTTCCCCAAAAACATCATTAAGGAACCCCCTATACCACTCCATATCCTCTAGGACTAGTGTAGATTGATCACTGAACTCCGTTGGTGGTGACAGAATTGGTCCTGTAAATACACTTGGTTCATCACTCAACGGTGTCGGTGGTGGTGCTATATCTTTAATCTGTAGAAAAAAAAGTTTTATTTTTGATGTAAAATAACCATTATTTTTTTAAAAAGTTAAAAAACTATGTCATTTTCTCATAGTCATTGTCCCACCACCTGAACAATTAAAAGAAGAAGAAGAAAAAAAAGTTACATTGCCATATGTCTTTCATTATGATAACTGAACATGTTAAAAAATATATATTGTTTTAGTCAGGAAAATGTAGTCTTATTCTTAGAGGGTAAGTTAGAACAAGAGAATGATAAAAAAAAACTAATGGTTTTATTCCAAAAATTTTTAGAATAAAAATGCAAAATATGGGTCCAATTCTACTGCTTGACCCTCTTCAATATAACTCTCAATGAATTTCGACCGTCGTTCAACTGACGCGGTATGCTGTATGAACACTTGCTCCTCAGCTTCGGTTAATGGACACGAGTCCCATACGTCAGCGGTTGGTGGTATTACTGTCTCAACAATCCGAATTTTCCTCTGTCTTTTGCCAACGGATTTGTATGAAGTTGTGGATGTAGTTGACCGGGGCTAAATAAATGATTGTAAGAGAGAGAAGAACTTTTTTTTTCTCCATCCATATCAACAATTAAAGTGCAATTAAAATGCTGGATGGTCCTTTTTAGAGCCCCCCCTGTGAGGACCCATGGGAACCGGGAGCTTCCTTCGAGGTAGGAGGATCGATACCCTTTCGAGTTGGGATATCGAACTTCACAACACTGTTCAAATAGAACAGCCTCAAATTCATTCTCGAAAACACCTTTTAAAATGTCCCTAAGTGTTTCAATGAAATGAGTTCGCCCCAAATAATGTTTCTTGACAACACTGTGAAGACATAATTGGAGATTATTAAAAACCTTCTTCCCATCTGTTAATATATCTTATCGGAAATACACATCCTGTCACAAGAACCCCACTTAAAATTCAAATTATACCTGTCAATCGGATTTAAATTCAGATGTAATGATGGGAGATTTGATAAGCACCGGATGTGCGCAAAAGCTTACTGCAAAATATATAGCAGTTTAAGAATGGTTGTCATCTGTGAAATAGCGAATTGTATGTTTTCATATAGTTAGTTTGTCTAAAGGAATATTGGATTATTGCATTAGAAAAACGTCTAGGTTAGAAGAGAAGTTACAAGGTAGGTTTTTTTAGAAATGTATGATAAGCTATTTCAGTGTTATAAGCATTCCATTATATACTGCTAATTTGGTTAATGAAAGAAAATGAAATAGAATTATTATAGAATAGTTTAGAAACAAATTTAAGTTTTACTCATCAAAAGCTATGCGCCTGAGAAAATTTACCTTATTTTTGAAAATAGGGAAAGAAAAAATTATGTATATACTTACAAATTCTGACTGGGCTTCTACATCTGAACTCCTTGGCAAAACATGAAGGGGGTCAAGCTCACGATCTTGAGTACGCTGAGCTGAGGCATTATGAGAAGCAGTCCATTCTCTTTTCAACTTCCCTCCAGCTTGCGTGGAGCTAACACTGAGGTTAGATGGCCCTGGCAGTATAAGTTGGGTGGTCGTTGGCTGGTCCAGATCGTGTGTAATTCTACCGGCATATTTGATAATTGATGGTCTTGCGGCTTGCATTAATGCAGCTTCGCTCCGTTTCGGTTTCTTTTCAAAAGGAGGGTTATTGTACGTATCCTCTTCCTTGAAAAAAAAGGCAAAATTTAGCATGAAAAAAACAACTCCCCTTTTTCCATTTTGTTGGATAAATGCTTAAGAGGTCAAGTTTTGCCCTCCACCTCCTCTTGTTTATTGCTCATTAGGGTGCTCCTATTATTAATTTCATACTGCTAAATAAAAACGAACAGAAATTATAATGTATGTGAGGGGGTTCTCCCCCAAGTCAATACCTCGCTCTTTACGCTACAATTTTTTTTTAGTGCTTTCAAAAGAGCTATCTATTCTAATTAAAAACGGCCTTTGTGATTCGAGGGGGTTGTGAATCATAATTTTTTTTTTAGACTTTTAACGTAAAGAGTGTGGTATTGACTAAGGGGAGAACCCTCCCCCTCATATACATAATAACATATACGTAATAGAAAAAAAACAATAAAAAAAAACAAGCGACACGGCTCAATAGTAATCCAAACTTTTAAAAACGAAATTTTGATGTTAATAAATGTATCAAAAGAATGTGTTTTTAATGCTGATTCTAAATATATAAATTTTATTAAGTTTAGTATTACTCATCAAAGGCTACGAGCCTGAGAAAAATTTACCCGATTTTTTTTTTTAAAGAGGGGGGAAACACCCCCTACAAGTGAATGAATTCTAATGAAAATCACACCGTCAGATTCAGCGTATCAGAAAACTCTATTACATAGCTTTCAAGCTCATATCTGCAAAAATCTGCAACTTTGTATTTTTTGCCAGAAGAAAAATACACGAATATAGAAGTTAGTTACGTAAGTTAATTTGTAAAGAGATCCATTTAACAAAAGAAAAGTAAAATTTTTATGCAAATAAAAGCTGCATTAACTAAAAAACGATCAGAAATTAAATAAAAAAAACAAGTTTTTTAAACTGAAAGTAAGGAGCGACATTAAAACGAACAGAAATTATTCCCTATATGAAAGGGGGTGCCTTCCTCCTCATCGCCTCGCTCTTTACACTAAAGTTTGACCTTGTCTCACAACTTTATTTTTTAAAACAATAAAAAACTTTAGCGTAAAGAGCGAATCCTTATGATTTCAAATATATCAGTTTCATCAAGTTTAGCTATACCGGTCAAAAGTTACGCGCCTGAGAAAAATTTGCCTTGTTTTCGAAAAAGGGGGAAACACCCTCTAAAACTCATTGAACTTTAATTAAAATCACACCATCAGAGAACCCTACTATAGAGGTTAAAAGCTCCTATCTGGAGGCTCATTCGAACGGAAATTAAAAGTTCTAATGTCCTTTTTAAGTAACCAAAAAAAAATGGAGGGCAACTAGCCCCCCCCCTCCCACACTAATTTTTTCCCAAAGTCATCCGCCGTGACATCGGAATTAGACAAACCCCGTTTATAGCAAGAGCCTGTGAAATTTAACCCCCCAAAACTCTCACACTCTTTGTAACACGCAAGCTTTTCATTCAAACCAGAAAAATACATCATGTTAGGAAAAAGCTTGTTTCCGAATGATAAAAAATTGTTTTTCAAAACAATTAAAACTTGTAAACATACCTATGGAGGAGAGATTTTATTTACATAATAGAAAAAAGCGTGCTTTGACGTTTCTATCGAATATATTCGTCATATTCTTAAGATTTTATATTGTTGGAGGGGAGGGGGGGGTTAAGTCCCTCTGAAATTTGAATTTACTAGTAAAACGTTTTTCTTTAATTTTTTGGGGGGGGGGGAAATAAAAGAATGAAAAGTTTACTCACATTGAAAATTGACAAATCCATTGTTTTCAAAAGTTAATAATATATATGATGTACTATAAACAATGTCTTAAAACATAATGAAAATTGGGATGCAGTGTACGGACATCATATCGGGTTTTTTAATTGAGTACATTATAGCTTGGCAAGTTTTTTGAAAAACCGACCAATCAAGTTATTATATTGGACTAACCACCAAGCTTTCTCTAATCAACTGACACACAAAAAATGAATGTCATAATGCTTGTGAAAATGCATGTGTTCGTGAAATCTTATATGCTCTTTGGTAGGGCAAGTGGAGTTCATAGTAATAGGTAAATGGCCCTGGTAACCCAATTACTTGAAAATACACACACATATCCATGCCTCAGGCTTGTGAAAGTGCATGTGTTCGTGAAATCTTATATGCTCTTTGGTAGCTCAAGTAGAGTTCATAGTAATAGGTAAATGCCCCTGGTAACCCAATTACTTGAAAATACACACACATATCCATGCCTCAGGCTTGTGAAAGTGCATGTGTTCGTGAAATCTTATATGCTCTTACTACTTTTAAGATGTTTGGAAATCAACTTACGAGATTTACACTCCCAGGGGAATTTATTTGATTATAGGTCTTTCAAACTCTAGAGGCTAATATTAGGTCGAAGAAATAGTATAATAGGTCCCAAAATGTATGGTCTCATCTTCAAAGAAATATATATGAACAATTTATTACTTAAGTCAGTTATGTAATCACGGGTAATGAAAAATTAATTGAAAAACATAAATAATGATTAGAATGAAGAGTGCCAAGTTAGGAGGGCCATTGCCACCTTATTTTTACCTACTCCTAGATATTTGCTAAATACTTTTTTGCCTAGAATTTGAATATCGAATTCTGCCCCCCCCCCTCATTCCCCAAAATTTTCACGAACTGGCACCCTGATCAGAATAATCGCCTATTCAAGATATCTTCAACTACACTGGAGTAATAATGTTAAGGTTCATTTAATTTCTTTTCATCGTTTAGTTATTTATGGTATCTTTTTTTTCTTTAAGCATAGTTATTCTTTATTCTTTAAGCAGTGTTATTCTTTATGTTGGATTTCTGACACATTTACAGGGTTTAAATCTTTTTTTCGTATAGCCTTGATATTTGTTGTTGATGTTTGGCTGAGTTGATTCTTGTTAAAATTAACTTTATAATTCAACGTATAAAATTAAAATTGTCTAACGAACAATGAACACCAAATGAAAAGGGTTTTAGAAAGAGAGTTGGTGCTGGTAACTTGTCAACGATAGAGCTCGGTTTAGACCAAAGTTTATAGAATTAGCAGTATGATCATTCTCTATCTCTCCCATTATAAAAACCCGGACAGGGGTGCGAGTGCTCCGGAGAACGTTTTTGCAGATAGAAACATAGGCGTTATCAGATCTTTTCGCGGGTAGACAAGTCAGATTTCTCTTGGACACGAAACAAGTGGAAACCCGCTATTACGAATAATGCACTTGGTAACCATTTCTCAGTGATTGACGATAACAGACTAATCCGCTAAGGCAGAAACAAGTGGGAGGAGCTTTTTGTTCGCACCGAGACCGAAGACCAGAAATTATCTGCGATAAGCTTACTGTCTATAAACTGTGGTTTAGACATGAGTACAAATAAATTGTTTTTTAGCAGCCGGCAGAGTTTGACGTCTGCGCCCTACCCTAGTTAAATCTCTAGTCCAAACTCTCTTTAAAACGGTTACAGCCCAAAATAAGAGCTATGTCGACGAGCTGATTAATGGAGTACTTTCTATTCACACTTGTGACTAGGGAAAGGCTGTGAAAATTATCTACACTTTGGAACGCATTCTCGGCCAGTTGTGTAAAAAATTTTTGACTAATGGTTTTCAACACAAAATTTAAATTATGGCCCTTGTGACTTCAAAACAATCAGTGTTATTTACTGGTTTCTTAATTTTTAAATAAACAGCTTCATGGAATGAATAGTATTTTTGAAATCTTGCAAAACCATTATTGAAACGCCATAAACTAACGATGTTTTTTTTTTATACAAGCTGATTAAGACAATGGATACATGTAAATTTTTCAACAATGAAAATTATATAGATATTTGCTTTAGTTTCCATTAGGCCACTGTGTTCACCAGTAGATACTCATAACCAAAGCCGCATCCAGGATTTTGTCCGCGGGAGGTTTACCAAAATCTTTTTTGCTCGGGCCGTGGATTACCAAAAGGATTATTGTTCGGGCAATAGGAAGGCCAAGGGTTATTACCAGTTTTTTAAGGTCGGTTTATGAACACGCTATGTCTTTTTCATATATCTAACACCGCAGTAGTACCAAAAACTGAATTTAAAGCGTAAGGCCCCAAACTGAAAATATGGTGTGTTTTAAAACTTGAAAACAATTCTCCTCTTCCCTAAGTTTCTAGAAAGGTAAGTTTCTAAGTTTCTGAATGTGAGTAGCTTTAAAGACTTTTCTATTCCTAGAATAAACCTTGTCACAAAAATTCATTCGCCAGTATTTGATCTTCTTTGTCTGTTTTGTTTATCAATTCCAAAGAGAGGTTGAATATAAATTGATTTTAAAACGTTACAGGCCTGTATTCAAGAATTTAAACTTTCCATGGCAAGAGACCAGATGACTGTCACCATTGAATCCTATTTCATGGCATATTTCGATGACACTTTATCGTCTTGAATAAATTACAGATGTTACGGTAGCTATGAGACTGATATATTACTAGCGTAAGGGAAAATCAGACAGGCAATTCCTTAGGCCCTTGTTCCCTCACGGCCTGGTTAGGTGGCACACTAAAGAGGAAAAAGATATACGAAAGAAAACACGAGGCAATTGAGAAAAAATTAGTGACCCTTATTAGTCAAACTTGCGCAGGTTGAACAGAACAGTATTTTTATTTGGAAGTTTTTTTTCCTAGCTGCTAGGAAATTTTCAGGAAATGAAATATGATATTTCTGAGGTGTATTCATAATATGAGATAATCAGAAATCTTAATAGGAATATAAATTGTTTAGTCCTTCCCTCATCAGTATTTTTTTTTTATATTTATTGCCACAATGTTCAAGACTAAATTATTCAGAATATTTTGGTGTTGCAAAAACAAGGATTTTCGGCTGTGATATGGGCCTAATAAATAATGTTCTAAGAAATCCTTACATACTATTTCTAGGGTAAAATTGTTTCCGATTAGCTAAAACGACAAATATCTGTAGATTTATTGATTTAGCAGCAAAATTAGTGTTTTTTTTTAACTTGCTATTTTCAACAAGCCCCTTTATTAAAGCAATTATCATTATGCTATTAATCGGTATTAGGAAGGGTAAAAAGACTTAAGAGGTTAAGCTCCACTCTTAGCCTTCATTATTGTATATTGAAAATCTCTGCGTGATTCCACTTTAAAAGCCTTTTTGACTCGCTATTTAAGGTAGATTAATTAAAAAAACTTTTTCCACAAAATAATTTTTTCAAAGAAAAGTAAAGAACTCCATTAAACAAAAAATGAGCAAAAATAAAATCAAATAATCTACCAAGCGTGAAACAACCACAAATCAGCATCGTTAAATAAATTGAACCCAAAACGAACAGAAATTACAATAAATAACCGAGTCAAACTCAAAACGAGCATAAATTAACATAAGTTGGGGTCAAAACCCCCTATATCTTCCCAAAGCAAGAACATAATTTGTAGTTTACTGAAAAATATATAAATGTTTTCACTTTCATAACTTTAATAAATCAAATAATATTAAGATTTTGATTACTAAATATCAATATATGTATATTAAACTGACAATGCAAATTCATTTGTATTTGAGGGAGGGGAATTAGTTGCCCTCCAATCACTTTCGACCATTAAAAAGGGCATCATCCCTTTCTGTTTTCAATCGAATGAGCCCTTTTCGAAGTTCCTACGACAACTCCTTCGATACCAAGTGCCCTGGTCTAAACAACAACAACAACTAATACATTATACCCACATCGATCTTTACTATAAAATGTCAAGCCTTCCAATCACGTTCAACTATTAAAAAGGGCACTAAGCCTTTCGATTTCCAATCGAATGAGCCCTTTTTGAGTTTCTACGACAACGCTTTCTATAAACACCTTACATGCTGCCTGGGAATAAATTACAACCCTTACTCTAAGGGCTGTTAGGGAGGTTGTCTTCCTTTAACACCTAATTTCAAGAACTTTCAACTATGTTAAACAAATTGGCTATCTCAAAATTTTTATTGGATGTGTTTGGGGAAATGTTGGGCGTGAGAGGGGCGTTAGTCGCTCTCCAATCAATTTCAACTATTAAAAAAGGCTCTAGCCCTTTCAATTTCCAATCAAATGAGTCCTTTTGAAGTTTCTACGAAAAAGCTTTCAATAAAAACCTTATATACCCCCAGGGCATAACTTACAACCCTTGCCCTGAGGGCTGGGGGTTGGTTGTCATCCTCAAATAACTAATTTCCAGATTTTTCTACTACGTTAAACAAAATGGCTATCTGAAAATTTTGATTGGATGTGTTCGGAGGAATGGTGGGCGTGAGAGGGGGGTTAGTTACCCTCCAATAACTTTTGAGTATTATAAAGGGCACTAGCCCTCTCAATTTCCATTTGAATGGGCCTTTTTGAAGTTTTTACGACAATTATATTTATAAAAACCTTATATGTCCCCAGGGCATAACTTATAACCTTTGCCCTGAGGGTTATTACTCTCGACTAACTTTAGACTATTAAAAAGGGCAATTTCAATTTACAATCAAATTTCCAATCAAATAATTTTTTTAAATTTCTACAACAACTTTCTATAGAAACCTTATATACCCCAGGGCATAACTTAAAACCCTTGCACTGAGGGTTCTGAGGGGCTTATTTTCCTAAAAAAACTAATTTCCAGAACTTTCAACTACGTTGAACAAAATGGATATCTCAAAATTTTTGGCGTGAGAAAATGGTGGGCGTGAGACGGGGTTTAGTTGCCCTTCAATCACTTTCGACTATTAAAAAGGGCACTAGCCCTTTTAATTTCCAATTGAATGAACCCTTTTTGAAGTTTCGACAACATTGCTTTCTATAAAAACCTTATATTCCCCCAGAGCATAGCTTAAAAACCTTGCCCTGAGGCTGTAGGGGGGAGGGGTTTTCATCCTTAAAGACCTAATTTCCAAAATTTTCAACTACGTTGAATAAAACGGCTATCTAGAAATTTTAATTGGTTGTGTTTGGGGAAAAGGTGGGCGTGAGAGGGGGGTTAGGTGCCCTCAAATCACTTTTGACTATTAAAAAGGGCACTAGCCCTTTGAATTTCCAATCGAATGAGCCCTTTTTCAAGTTTCTACGACAAACATTTCAATAAGAGCCTTATATGCCCCCAGGGCATATCTTATAACCCTTACCCTGAAGACTGTGGGGGGAGTGTCCTGCTCAAATGGATAAATTCCTGAACTTTAAACTGCGTGGAACAAAAGGGCTATCTCAAGATTTAGATTGGATGTGTTATGGGCGTGGAAGGGGTGTTAGTTGTCTTCCAATCACTTTCAACTATTAAAAAGGGCACTAGCCATTTCAATTTCCAATCGAAAAGCCCTTATTTAAGTTTCAAAAAGGCATAACTTACAACCCTTGCCCTGAGGTTGATTGCATGTGTTTGGGGAAAAGGTGGGGTTAAGAGGGGGGTTAGTTGTCCTCCAGTCACTTTCGACCATAAAAAGGGTACTAGCCCTTTGAATTTCCAATCAAATGAGCATTTTTTTTAAGTTTCTATGACAACACTTTCTATAAATAACCTTATATGCCCCCAGGGCATAACTTAAAATCCTTGCTGTGAGGGCAGTAGGGGAGTGTCGTCCTCAAAAACATAATTTCTATCGAGAAATCAACTACGCTGATCAAAGTGGCTATCTCAAAATTTTGATTGGATGTGTTTCGGGAAATGGTGGGCGTGGAATGGGTGTTAGTTGCCTTACAATCACTTTCGACTATTAAAAAGGGCGCAAGCCACTCCAATTTCGAATTGAAAGATCCCTTCTCGAAGTTTCTACGACAACTTCTTCGATACGAAGTGCCCTGGTCTAAAGGAAAAACATAATAAATAATACATTGTGCCAACATCGTTCTTATATGCCCCCAGGGCATAACTTAAAACCCTTTCCCTGAGGGTTTTGGGGGAGTGTCCTTCTCAAAAACATATTTCCTACCTGGAAATCATTTACGCTGAACAAAATGGCTATCTCAAAATTTTGATTGAATGTGTTTAGGGAAGTGGAGGGCGTGGAAGGGGTGTTAGTTCCCTTCCAATCACTTTCGATTATTAAAAAGGGCACTAGCCACTCCAATTTCCAATCGAATGAGCCCTTTCCGAAGTTTCTACGACAACTCCTTCGATATGAAGTGCCCTGGTATGGAAGAAAAAAAAAAAAAAAAAAAAAATGATAAAATATTGTGCCAACATCGTTCTTTACTTAGGCAGCGCGATTGCGCTGCCTATGATTAAAGGAAGTTTTTTTTCAGAAATCTTTTTGGAGGCTTTAAAATTATTGATAACCGTGTTTCAAAATTTTGTTTCAAAATGAAATTATAATATGGGGCGAGAGTTTTTTCACCGGTATAACATCATAAAAAGAAAGCTGTGACCTTCCTCCACGGATTCAAACAATCAGTTTGGATCAGTGGAGATATTGTGAGTGGAGATATTATTAGCGGATATATTCGTAACAATCAGTTTGGATGTCCGTAGCTAAAATTAATTCAATGTCAACGCTTTTCTTATATTTTAGACATAACATAAACTTAGAATGAATAAGGGCATTACACTCTCCAAATATGTAATTTGAGAAATTATCTGATTTCATGAATTTCAGAAGAAACGGCGTGAAACACATACGTTTATACTTTGTTATAATTATGTGGCGTGAGTAATACTTCGCTTTGTTCTCTGTGTTCATCTTCTGTCTTTCCTTTACCACCGATTTCAAATTATTCTGAGAAAGCGGTAAGGATCTAACCCGTGCAATTTTAAGTATGTGTTGACCTCTGACCCGGCATTATATTTTAGGAAGCTGTGAATAATTCTTGCCTAAGGTGAGAAGGATAGTAGTTGGTTACCCATGAGCCATCATTGCACGAGCCTACAATACATGAGCTGAAACTGAAGGTGAGTTTTATAATATAAGACAAAGAGAACTATCTGAGGCTGTTCTAACCAACATTTCGTCAATTCACATCATTTTTCTGCTTGTGTGTGGTCAGCTCCAATAAAGGACGTAAGAAAGCAAGTTGTAGTTTCACACTGAATTTAGAATAAATTTTAAAAGTGTTTAAGATGTAGGTCAGGTCTCTGGCTCCCATCACCAGAATATTTTCTTACACTAATAAATAAAACAGTTCAGAAATACAAAAAAGGAGCATTTTCCTACTGGTCCATAATTGCTGGGATCTAACATTTCTCCTTTGATTTTTCTTGAGTTTGTTCTTTAGTTTATTTGGGACTGATGCTGAGAGATGGTATCACATACATATTTTAAACTTCAATGGTTGCCTCATTTCCAAAATCAAATAGGATTTTTAATGGGCGTGACTTGATAGCCAGAACTGGCCAACAGCCACTCCCATATCGCCTTTGCTTCCAATGGCAATGTTTTAGCCAAAAAGGTAATATGTTGCATCTTGTTAGAGCCAAAATCATGCCAAGATTTCAATCTGTGTCACAGGTAGACCAGCTGGGTCTACGGGTTCTCTGGAATTTCCCTTCCTGCGCTATCAGCAGGTTTTTAATAAGAAGATAGTCAAATGGCCCCTTTCTTAAATCAGAATTTTTCTTCCCAACCATCCACTAGCTTTCTAGTTGAAAGTTAAGGATGTAGTACCTTGTTCGAACCAGATTTTTCTTGAAAAAACACAGATGGTGTTTATCACTTCACAGGAAAAAGTATTTCCTCGAGGCTAATTTGTTATAAATAAAGAAGCTACGAAAACCAGCGCTACCTGTCTGAAATTTACGCAACAACAATGAAGCAAAAGTTCACGGAGATTTGGCCATTTTGCTAAAAAAGTAAGCAGAAAAAGGAAGGGTTCTTGCTATAAATGCTGATCTACATTCCGTGAGTAAGATTTCCCTTAAGCTGCGGGGACTGGGTAGTAAGCATTTACACTTCTCTTGCATATCGATGCTCAAGTTTGCATAAACGACTACATTTCAACCCAGTGCAAAGGCTAAACTGTTACCTTCTTGCCAGTACTTTTAATAGGGAAGGTTAAAAATAGCTTACCTGATTTTGTCAAAGTTGCACTGTACTAACCTGTACGAAACCGGAGGTAACTAAAATATTCTTTATACTCGCCCAGTGCAATTTTGATACTGATCTATATGGTGGCTAGTCTCAAGTGGACACCTCGCACAAAACTCATTGACAAAGCTATCACCAAGCCCTGTTTGCAAGTCAGTCCAATCACCAGTTCCTTTGAGTGCTGTGGATTTTAAAGCTATGTCCGCAAATAATGGTATCCAAAGTGTTGTAGTGAGGCAAATTTCTAGACGTGCATCGTTCCGCCATATTGCTGTTGAAGGCCATATGGAGCACAAGTAGTAGCGGGTTGAGTGGCAAAATACCCTGAGCAAGAATCATGTGAACAGCTGGAGTACTTGTAAAGATGTCAGACTGCAAAGGAATATAGGTGGCTCATTCAAACCTTCCCATAGCCTCAAGTCAGTTGCTACTATTCAGATCCCCACAATAATTGTGTCAAGTTTAACGCAATATACTTCTGCTGATCAAGTCAGAGAGACTCAGTGCCCAAGGCTCTGAAATGTCAAGTGAAATTTAAGCCGCTTCAGACTAAATTTGACATTTTCCTCTCTTTTAAGATACTTAGCGTTTATATAGATAGAGTTCTAGACCCAAAGTTCTGACATTCGGGTGTTTTGTCTCATATGTTCTATGAGAAACACTGAAACAGAATGGGAGATTAATGACAACACTGGAACAGAACCTTCCTCTTCTGGCTCTGTGAGTAATATCCATAATAATGAAAACTAAAATTTCTAGTCTCAAAAGCTGCTCAGCACTTCTCTGCAAGCAGCAAATTCTCGCATTGACGCGTTGACTGACGAGGTTGATCGGCTGGTGATCTGTGTATGAAGTGGCATAGGACCCTTTTCAATAATTTGTAGCATATTAACATCGATGCAAAGTAACTGAAGGCAATGCCTATTAACTTTGATTATGGGAATTTGCTTTTCTTAAACATTCATATGCCTAAATAATGTCTAAGACCGCACTGCCTTTCCATTACAAAAGCTTTAAATAATAAAAAAAAACGAATATATCGACTCCACTTCCGGGAGCCAACCAGAATTTTTTTTATTAATTCAGGGATAGTTGCCCCCTTCCCCCAATTGGTACTCCTGATTAAATACAAGCTTAATTGACAGCTAAACCTGTGAGACGTAACTGAAAATACATTCAAAAATTTTGAAAAAACGTATATTACGACTAGGACTAGTATGACTAGTAAGACTAGTAAAAAATGAAATAACTTGTCATTGTTACCCAGGGCACTCTTCAAACTACAACGTCATTCATCATCTTGTATACAAATATGCCACTTTTTGTCAAAAATTAATTTTATTTTAAGTATTATGTTTTTTTTAATTGCGAAAGCGAGTATATGTAGCAATTTCACTTAAAATGAGCCATCAGCTTTCTATCATGTTCCAGTGCCCCACTAGCTGCAGAGAAGAAACGAGAACATTGATGGTGATTCCCAGGCAAAAAAGGGATTTTTCCTTGTCGTTCAAGCGAAAGGGTTCTCCTTGTTGCTCAGGCCAGGAGACTGTAAGTTTCCTGTATTTGGTTTTCAGCCAAGCTGAAGGGTCTTGACACGGAGATGAGCACCACCGGTTTGGACTTTAAGGGTTTCCTGTATAGGGTTTTCAGCCAAGCTGAAGGGTCTTGAAACGGAGATCAGCACCACCGCTTTGGACTTTAAGGGTTTCCTGTATAGGGTTTTCAGCCAAGCTGAAGGGTCTTGAAACGGAGATCAGCACCACCGCTTTGGACTTTAAGGGTTTCCTGTATAGGGTTTTCAGCCAAGCTGAAGGGTCTTGAAACGGAGATCAGCACCACCGGTTTGGACTTTAAGGGTCTAGTGTCATACCTTTTCTTTCAGCCAAGGCAATTCCAACGGTGTACCTTTTGTTTCGATCCGAAACTGTTTTTAGGGGTTTCCGGGTTTTCTTTTTTTTACAATGGGCCGTGGTTCACCCTTTTCTAGGCTGCAGCTACCACTGCAATAATGATTTCCAGCTTCTCAAAATAGAAACATTGTTTACTAAGTGTGGTTGTGTGTTTTAATAGTTCACATTGAAAATGGCAAGTTCTCAGCTGCAAAACTACGACTGATAAGTTTTGCTGTTTTACATTAAAACCAAGGCACACATTTATCACAAGAAGTGAAAGAAGCCTATTTACTATATTTCGGGGCGACGTTAATTTCATTTAACGAACAGAAATTATACCGTATGAGGAGTACTTTCTGTTCGTTTAAAGTTTTAATGCTGCTCCTAACTTTCAGAAGAAAAGAACAGCTTTTTTAAGTTTAAAGTCTGATCATTTTTTTGAATAATCCCAGGAAATCTACCTCCCCCTCCATGGAAAATCCCCACCCATGAAAAATTCCTCCATATAACTTTCCTCCCACGTAAAATCCTTCCCTCTGGGAAATTACCCCTGGAATGTTCCATCCTCGTTGCGAATTCCCCTAGAAAATTTCTTGCGGACGATTCTACTTGAACAATATTTCTTGATATGATTTCACTTAAAAAAAAAGACTTGTTTTTTATTTAATTTTTGATCATTTTTCTGTTTTTCCAATGGGAAATTTTTCCTGTTGAAAATCTATCCCCAGACTCCCCCCCCCCCAAAAAAAAAATCAGTATACTTTCCAATAGCAAATACTACTTGTAAACAATAGATAAATTTCATAACTTCTGACCCTTCCTAGGGGGCTGTTCTTTTCAACTATACGAAACCAAACGAATATCTCAAAATTTTGAATGGACGACTTAGGCTATTTGCGATCCAATATTTGGTCACTTAAAAAGGGCAATAGAAATTTTAATTTCAGTTCAAACGAGCCCTCTCTATCTTGTAGAACTATTGGTTCGATACGATCACTCCTGCGAAGGACAAAGAAAAAAAATAGATAAACATGAATCCGTGATCTTCCCACTGACAAAAATTACAAAATTTCACATTTTTAAAGATGGGAGCTTGAAAACACTACAATGTTGATTTAGGACACGCTGAATCTGATTGTAAAATTGTCAGTAAGATTCCTTGACACTTGGGGGGTATTTCCCCCCTTTTTGCAAAAACATGGTAAATTTTCTCAGTCTCACAGATTTGATGGGTAAAAGGAAACTTAATAAATTTTATATATTTTAAATCAGCAAAAAAGCCAATTCTTCTGATGCACCCATTGCTGTCAAAATTCTGTTTTTAGAGTTTCGGTTACTATTGGGCTGAGTCACTCCTTACTTATAGTTCATTACCACGAACTTTTTGATACCACTAGTGCCTGCTGAGCCAGATTTGATTGTTTATAGTACCTTCATAGTTTCGCCGTTACAAGGTTCAAATTGAATCTTCTAACACTTCCACGATTAATGACAGATTCCTGACGCAAAAATTGTCATGCGAATTTCAGAGCCCTTCAGCTTGAACTTCTTTCCAATGCAAGCGAAAAATTTACCGAAGTGGTCAGCAATTAAGCTCTTATCATTCACACTTTCGCTACTAACTGATAAAAAAGTGGGTTGGACTTCATGTTTTTATAGGTAATAGGTAATTGATGGGTAATTGATGAATTCATCAATTACCTATCATGTCTCCTTCGTATTACCTTTGTTTTGGCCTAATCTATTGATAAAATATTCTGTTTTGCTTTTCTTCTCATCGGTTTGACATGATTTTGAGCTACTATGATCTCCTTGAACTTAGTTTTAAATTCAGTATTTAGATGGACATGAGGGTCCATAAACTGAATTTTAGGGGGGGGGGGCTTACCTGGTCTAATCGGCACTTCCAAAGCTGTATAATAGAAATCTCAAAATAAAAATATAAAATATAAGGCAGCATCATTCAGCCAGGGGGAGGGGGCCGAAGCCCCCTCTGCCCCCCCCCCATATGGGTACTCATGATCATGGAGTCTATTTTTTATAATCGGGGCTTCATTTATTATATCTATGATCTAGGGCCGTGATTCCCAACGTGGGGCACAGGCGGGGCATGGCAACATTGACGTACGCCATTCAGCTGACTACTTTCGAGTCTTAATTTAAAAAAAAAAAATCATGTGAATGGCCCCAGACTCAAATGCATTCAAAGAGAAAAAAGATACATAGTACTTTTGCAATGACGTTATACATTGTATAAAAGGTGCTTCATTCGGCATTTTTTTTTTTTTTTCATTAGCATAAAATATAGGACAACAAAAAAGATGCTAAATTAATGGTGTTTTAAGCTTCCTTCAGGTGAACACAAGCCAAATTTTGAATGATACAATTTAGATATCACGAGGGGGGCATCAGGATTTTGAACTGCCTAGATGGGGAACGGCCCAAAATCAACTGGGACCTCTGATCTAGGGCTTTCTGGGATCACACTATTTCAGCTTTACAAGTTTCACTTGGCACTTCTTATCATAAACTGACTGAATGATTTCCAACATGCGATCAAATACATTATCAGTCAGAGGCATCGTCAGTTATATTTAATGCATTTTTAAACCTAATACAAGTTAAATCTCCCTAAGCTTTCATAGATTTACATTTTCTAGCTCATCGATCTTTGCTTTTTTTCCCCTCCCGGTTTATATGACCAAAAATGAGTGGCATCTACCTAGTCCGTTACCTAGGTAAATTATCTGATTAAAAGGAAAGAGCCACTTCAGCATAATTCTCTATCAAAACTTAGCATCAAAAATTACATTCGTCAATTAAAGTTGCCGAAGGATTAAAAATCCGTATTATCTCTGCGTGTATAAAAAAAAAAATCAAAATTAAAATCACCCTTGTAGACGAAGTCGAGTCTAGATTTTGTAGAACTGTAAAATTAAGCCTTCTATCCAATCTTAAAATAAATGATACAAATTAGCCATTGTTGTAACTCTAAAACTCTATAAAGAATGTATCACTATTTTTAATGGGAATTTTGCCAAATTGTCAAGATTGTGTTCTTCCAACAACGCATCATTTCCATCAATTTTCAATTTGCGTTCTTTGGCTCATCCCCTAGGCATATTTCAAATTTCTGTACACATTTACAAAGAAAATAAAACCCTATGGTTCAAATGTGTGCCTTTGAATCAGGAAGGACAAGTTCTAGGTTCAAAAAATAGATCGTCTCCATGAAAATCTCACAAAAATACCTCTTAATATGATTTTTCACTGTGTTTTACAACAAAATTACACCAAATATTAAAAAAAATACATTTCCATGATTCAAATGTGTGGCTTTCGATCAGGAAGGCCTATTCAAAGTAATAGTAGCTAACGCAACAGAGATGATAATGGTACAAACAGCATTACATAGCTCAAGAATTTTTATTCTGTGAGATTCACTAGAGCATATACGATCACAGCATCTTGCAATCTCTTCATCAAATATTAAATTCATAAGACTGTCAGAAAGGCCAGCACTATGTTCGAGCAATTACAGCCGTGATGCATCATCCCATTATAGTCCAGGACTTTTAGGGTTTGACCCGGACAAAATTGCAATATAAACGAAAATGGTACCAAAATGATCAGAAAAAAAATTCTGTACAACATACTAAAAGTCCCCATAAAATCCGAGTGGGGCGAGTACCCGAAAAACAGGGGAAAAGGGGGAAATGCGGGGGAAATTGGGAAAAATGCCGAACATGCCCAGAAAATAGTTCAAAGTGAGTTTTCCGGGACTTTCCCATACGCTGATCACGAAACTGACATCTAAAATTCAGTATAGAATAAAAGTACTACGGAAAACGGGGGGAACAGGGGGAAGAGGGGAAAAAATTTAAAAATACAGGGTAGGGGTAGAAAGCACTTTGAAATATGTTTTCTGGGGTCTTTCTATCTGCTGATCCCGAAACTGACATCTAAAATGAAATAAAGAACATGAGCCCCACCATAACGGGGGAAAAGGGGGAAAGCGGGGAAGAAAAGGGACAATTGAAGTCAGAGGTAGAAATCAGTTTGAAATGTGTTTTCTGGGGTTTTCCTATCTGCTGATCCCGAAACTGACACCTAAAATGAAGGAAAGAAAACGAGAACCATGAAAACCGAACAAAACTGGAGGAAATAACGGAAAAGGGGAAGGGAAGCCTGACTCCTGAACCAGCTGCTAATGGCTAATAAGTAGGCCTATGGACAAAATAACTCGCTTAAGTATCAAACTTTTACTTTCTTGAATCACAGACATTTCTTACAACCATTTGAATTACTAAACATAAAGAAAACAACCGCTTGGCAGTGATCACAGTAAAAAACTTCAGCTATTATAGGTAAAATTTGTACTTCCGAAGGCAGTATCGTTGAATAAAAAACTAAAAAAAAACTTCAGTAACTATAGGTAAAATCTGCACTTTTTAAGGCAGTAGAGTTGACTTGAAAAACACAGCATTGATGCCACTAGTCGAGCTCCTCGTCTTCGACAATCTTGTTGTCCCTGTTCAAACAGTTGATACCCTGACATTCTCAGCACGCGAACGTACACGCTAATCCATTTTTCTTGCAGCTGCATCGCAAGTTCTCGCAGCCTGTCTTACAGTTGCATTTCACGACACTCAAAAGAGTCTGAGGTGCGGGCAACAAATCGGTCATCACAGGTGAGTATTTATGGTCTCTGAGGACCCAACCCCAGTCAGCCGGGTCGAGGTCAGCTGGTTCCCCTTTCCAACGGGATACCTGAAGGCGCACTCACTGGGAGTGGAATGAAGCTGCAGCTTCGGTTGGCGGAAGCCTTTCTGGCTTAACAAACGCCGTAGTATTTGACGAAGAAACTTTTTCCAAGAAAATTCGATGTCGCAGCATAGTGAGATCTTCGTTTGGTCATGCTTTATACAAGCTGAGGAGAAGATATTCACCCGCTTTTACAATTTCATCTTTAGACGTTGATTCATCCAGAAACACTTCGCATTTTTTTCTGAACACTTCGCTCTTCTTCAAAAGAGGTAGCACAGCTTGCTTTCCAAGTCCGAAAACTCGTGAGGTCGTGTCACATCCCAAGAGTGCGTGCCCTACCAGAAGTAGCCTGGATACTTCTCCCATTTTTTTTTAACTTCGTTGAGGCACCAGAACCGTGTTATCGCTTCTTTTGCGTTCGTTGACGATTCGAAGTAAAGTATTTTTGCATTAGGCGGGAGGTGATACAAGAGTAGAATCAGAAGGTCAATGTCGTTGCCAAGAACTATTGTTTCAGGGTTATCTGCTTTCGTTACGGCAGTCTTCACGATTAGATAGTCAGCATCGTCCTTCGAATGGACGACTTCAAATCCTTTGGCTCTGAGTTTTTCCCCGATGTAGCTTATAATTCGCTGTTTGTTCTGAGAGTTGCTCAAAAACTCTTACTTCTTTTTCTGGAGCTTCATCCCTAAACTGAAATCGATCACTTAATGCTGGCTTCCCTTACACCGTCGGTTGTGGGTAGCATCTTTCGTGGTTGGACCAGCGCTGTATCCATCGAAGACAACAGTAGGGGAGGTACAGCGTCGAGTAACGAAACTAACATAGCTGTCACAGATTGAATCATAAGTAACACCAATCTTCCAAGGTACTTGCTGAAGCAGCCAACCTCCGTCAACTACAGTGACACGATCTGACACTGGCAGGTGGTGAATCGAGTCCGTTTTCGCTTCTATCCATATTGCTTTCGCTAGTGCAGGTTTGTCTGGCTGACGCATTATGCCAGAATTCTCAAACAAAGCGGGCGGATAACTGCACAGTGCGTAACATAGAGTTTCTGCATCCATTCAAATACTACTGCGTTTGTTAATCCTGAAAGGCTTCCGCCAACCGAAGCTGCAGCTTCATTCCACTCCCAGCGAGTGCACCTCCTGTTATCCCGTTGGAAAGGGGAACCAGCTGACCTCGACCCGGCTGACTGGGGTTGGGTCCTCAGAGACCATAAATACTCACCTGTGATAACCGATTTGTTGCCCACACCTCAGACTCTTTTGAGTGTCGTGAGATGCAACTGTAAGACAAGCTGCGAGAACTCACGATGCAGCTGCAAGAAAAATGGATTAGCGTGTACGTTCGCGTGCGGAGAATGTCAGGGTATCAACTGTTTGAACAGGGACAACGAGATTGTCGAAGACGAGGAGCTCGACTAGTGACATCAATGCTGTGTTTTTCAAGTCAACTCTACTGCCTTAAAAAGTGCAGATTTTACCTATAGTTACTGAAGTTCTTTTTTTAGTTTTTTATTCAACGATATTGCCTTCGAAAGTACACATTTTACCTATAATAGCTGAAGTTTTATACTGTGATCATTGCCCAAGCGGTTGTTTTCTTTATGTTTAGTAATTCAAATGGTTGTAAGAAATGTCTGTGATTCAAGAAAGTAAAAGTTTGATACTTAAACGAGTTATTTTGTCCATAGGCCTACTTATTAGCCATTAGCAGCTGGCTCAGGAGTCAGGCTTCCCTTCCCCTTTTCCGTTATTTCCTCCAGTTTTGTTCGGTTTTCATGGTTCTCGTTTTCTTTCCTTCATTTTAGGTGTCAGTTTCGTGATCAGCAGATAGGAAAACCCCAGAAAACACATTTCAAACTGATTTCTACCCCTGAATTCAATTGTCCCTTTTCTTCCCCTCTTTCCCCCTTTTCCCCCGTTATGGTGGGGCTCATGTTCTTTATATCATTTTAGATGTCAGTTTCGGTATCAGCAGATAGAAAGACCCCAGAAAACATATTTCAAAGGGCTTTCTACCCTACCCTGTATTTTTAAATTTTTTCCCCTCTTCCCCCTGTTCCCCCCGTTTTCCGTAGTACTCTTTTTCTATACTGAATTTTAGATGTCAATTTTGTAATCAGCGTATGTGAAAACCTCAGAAAACTCACTTTAAACTATTTTCGGGGCATGTTCGGCATTTTTCCCATTTTCCCCCGCATTTCCCCTTTTCCCTTTTTTCGGGTACTCGCCCCCCTCAGATTTATGAGGACTTTTAGTATGTTGTACAGAATTTTTTTCTGATCATTTTGGTACCATTTTCGTTTATATTGCAATTTTGTCCGGGTTCGACACTTTTTTGAGCTAAAAGTCCTGGTTTATTAGAGGTTTGGAATCTTGGCACTAGTAGAATCATCAATAGGTACAGATACACATTCAAAGCAAATGAGGGAGGGTAGTGGTCAGAGTCAATAATATCGCACAAAACCCGAACTTCACAGACCCTTGAAAGCAAAGATTCTGACTAAATGTGGTGATGAAGCCACCACCCAGCAGCTTACGAGATACTTAAATAAGTGAAAACCTCCGGTGAGAAAAAAGAACTAGGAAGATACAAACAATCAGTGACCCAGTCTTTAACTAACTTTGCAGTGTAGAATTTAAAGATAAAAGTATTAGAGCTGTAGCAAGTATATTTTTTTTTGTTATGACTGTCTTACTAGTAGGCTATTGAAAAAAAAATCTGAGAAAACATTTTGAACAGGCGTTTTTCACGCCTGTTCTAACTAATTGACTTTAACTAACTTTGCAGTGTAGAATTTAAAGATAAAAGTATTAGAGCTGTAGCACGTATATTTTTTGTTATGACTGTCTTACTAGTAGGCTATTGGAAAAACCTGAAAAAGCATTTTGAACAGGCGTTTTTCACGCCTGTTCTAACTAACTGACTTTAACTAACTTTTCAGTGCAGAATTTAAAGATAAAAGTATTAGAGCTGTAGCACGTATATTTTTTTTTGTTATTACTGTCTTACTAGTAGGCTATTGGAAAAACCTGAAAAAGCATTTTGAACAGGCGTTTTTCACGCCTGTTCTATCTAACTGACTTCAACTAACTTTGCAGTGTAGAATTTAAAGATAAAAGTATTAGAGCTGTAGCACGTATATTTTTTTTTATGACTGTCTTACTAGTAGGCTATTGGAAAAACCTGAAAAAGTGTTTTGAACAGGCGTTTTTCACGCCTGTTCTAACTAACTGACTTTAACTAACTTTGCAGTGTAGAATTTAAAGATAAAAGTATTAGAGCTGTATCACGTATATTTTTTTTTATATGACTGTCTTACTAGTAGGCTATTGGAAAAACCTGAAAAAGCATTTTGAACAGGCGTTTTTCACGCCTGTTCTAACTAACTGACTTTAACTAACTTTGCAGTGTAGAATTTAAAGATAAAAGTATTAGAGCTGTAGCACGTATATTTTTTTTGTTATTGCTGTCTTACTAGTAGGCTATTGGAAAAACCTGAAAAAGCATTTTGAACAGGCGTTTTTCACGCCTGTTCTAACTAACTGACTTTAACTAACTTGGCAGTGTAGAATTTAAAGATAAAAGTATTAGAGCTATAGCAAGTATATTTTTTTTTGTTATGACTGTCTTACTAGTAGGCTATTGGAAAAACCTGAAAAAGCATTTTGAACAGGCGTTTTTCACGCCTGTTCTAACTAACTGACTTTAACTAACTTTGCAGTGTAGAATTTAAAGATAAAAGTATTAGAGCTGTAGCACGTATATTTTTTTTGTTATGACTGTCTTACTAGTAGGCTATTGGAAAAACCTGAAAAAGCATTTTGAACAGGCGTTTTTCACGCCTGTTCTAACTAACTGACTTTAACTAACTTGGCAGTGTAGAATTTAAAGATAAAAGTATTAGAGCTGTAGCACGTATATTTTTTTGTTCTGACTGTCTTACTAGTAGGCTATTGAAAAAAAACCTGAAAAAACGTTTTGAACAGGCGTTTTTCACGCCTGTTCTAACTAACTGACTTTAACTAACTTTGCAATGTAGAATTTAAAGATAAATGTATTAGAGCTGTATCACGTATATTTTTTTGTTATGACTGTCTTACTAGTAGGCTATTGAAAAAAACCCTGCAAAAAACATTTTGAACAGGCGTTTTTCACGCCTGTTCTAACTAATTGACTTTAACTAACTTTGCAGTGTAGAATTTAAATATAAAAGCATTAGAGCTGTAGCACGTATATTTTTTTTCTTATGACTGTCTTACTAGTAGGCTATTGGAAAAAAACCTGAAAAAGCATTTTGAACAGGCGTTAAAGTCTGTTCTAACTAACTGACTTTAACTAACTTTGCAGTGTAGAATTTAAAGATAAAAGTATTAGAGCTGTAGCACGTATATTTTTTTTGTTATGACTGTCTTACTAGTAGGCTATTGAAAAAAAAACCTGAAGAAACATTTTGAACAGGCGTTTTTCAAACCTGTTCTAACTAATTGACTTTAACTAACTTTGTAGTGTAGAATTTAAAGATAAAAGTATTAGAGCTGTAGCACGTATATTTTTGTTATGACTGTCTTACTAGTAGGCTATTGGAAAAAAACCTGAAAAAGCATTTTGAACAGGCGTTTTTCACGCCTGTTCTAACTAACTGACTTTAACTAACTTTGCAGTGTAGAATTTAAAGATGAAAGTATTAGAGCTGTAGCACGTATATTTTTTTTTGTTATGACTGTCTTACTAGTAGGCTATTGGAAAAACCTGAAAAAGCATTTTGAACAGGCGTTTTTCACGCCTGTTCTAACTAACTGACTTTAACTAACTTTGCAGTGTAGAATTTAAAGATAAAAGTATTAGAGCTGTAGCACGTATATTTTTTTGTTATGACTGTCTTACTAGTAGGCTATTGAAAAAAAAACCTGAAAAAGTATTTTGAACAGGCGTTTTTCAAACCTGTTCTAACTAATTGACTTTAACTAACTTTGTAGTGTAGAATTTAAAGATAAAAGTATTAGAGCTGTAGCACGTATATTTTTTTTGTTATGACTGTCTTACTAGTAGGCTATTGGCAAAACCTGAAAAAGCATTTTGAACAGGCGTTTCACAATTATATTAATTTCACTAATTTATCTTGGAATGCTGTTGTAATTGTGATGATATATATATTTTAATCAAAATAGATGATCAAACCATTAAACATAATCAAATACAATAAAGTGTTGTACCTTTCGTCTTTAATGTGGCGAAAAATCGTCTTTTTTAGAAGTCACCAGTAGTCACCCAACATTGCTGCTTCTCAACGAGTTTCATATCGAGTTTTTGGGATCCTAATTTCCTCATGGGTGCTTTCCCTTGTCCGTCACTACCCAAGATTTTTGAAGGAAAACCCCGTGGCCTCTTGTTTCCTAAGAAACCTTGTACCAATTTCACAATTAATTTCCCAGCTTCTAATTCATTTTGATTTAGCTTTCCTTCAATAGCAGAGTCGCAAATCACTTTTCTGATTTGAGACCAATAAAAATAATTTCTTTTAGCTTAGCTTCACTTAATTGTGAGAAAAAATCCTTCTTAATACTTGAATCCCTTACTTCCTATATCCATAGCCTTAACCAGTTTTTTCATAAGCCGTAATTTAATGTGAAGTGGAGGAGGAATATCTTTTTTCCAATTCAATAATTGGAGCTTACTAGATATTGCTAGTTCCAGCCTTAAAAGATGTTCTATTCAGGCATTCTGTTTTTATGAAGTGATGTTCTGTTGCACAACCATACCACAAGCATAAGAAGCAACAATCTTTGCAGACACCCCCTTGAAGACCGAGTAATATGGCTACGATCTTCAAAACACCACAAATTTGCCAATTAAATTTTATATACATATTTGTATTGAGTTGTATTTTGAAAAGCTACCATGTTTGTTTAAACTTTTTAATCAAAGTTGAATTAGCAACTGGTATTGATGGTTTCGTGTTCTCATTTTTTAGCCACATAGCTTATAAGCAATATTTGGAAGGAAATACTTCTTTGTAAACCCACCTTGAAGACCAAGTAATAAGGCTATGATCCTTAAATCACCACAAATTTGCCTATTGAATTCTTATGCATAATTGCATTTAGAATAGCTATCATGTTTGTATAAGATCTTTCATCGAAATTTAGTAAGTAGATGGTATAGGTGGCTTCTTGTTCCCGTTTTGGAGCCACACAGCTTATAAGCAATATTTGGAAGGAAATACTTCTTTGTAAACCCACCTTGAAGACCGAGTAATATGGCTATGATCCTTAAATCACCACAAATTTGTCTATTGAATTCTTATGCATAATTGCATTTAGAATAGCTATCATGTTTGTATAAGATCTTTCATCGAAATTTAGTAAGTAGATGGTATAGATGGTTTCTTGTTCCCACTTTAGAGCCACAAAGCTTATAAGCTATATTTGGAAGGAAATACTTCTTTGTAAACCCACCTTGAAGACCAAGTAATAAGGCTATGATCCTTAAATCACCACAAATTTGTCTATTGAATTCTTATGCATAATTGCATTTAGAATAGCTATCATGTTTGTATAAGATCTTTCATCGAAATTTAGTAAGTAGATGGTATAGATGGTTTCTTGTTCCCATTTTAGAGCCACACAGCTTATAAGCTATATTTGGAAGGAAATACTTCTTTGTAAACCCACCTTGAAGACCGAGTAATATGGCTATAATCCTTAAATCATCACAAATTTGCCTATTGAATTCTTATGCATAATTGCATTTAGAATAGCTATCATGTTTGTATAAGATCTTTCATCGAAATTTAGTAAGTAGATGGTATAGATGGTTACTTGTTCCCATTTTGGAGCCACACAGCTTATAAGATATAAGGCCTGTTTTTCCACTCATCAATGTGCTAAGATCTTACATCTTTTGTCAGAAAACGCTTAAAAGTGAAATCTTCGAACAAAGATCTTGCATCTTTGGTCGTTTTTGTGCAAACGTCTTTAATCATTCTGCTCTGATCAGCGGTCTGAGAACAATGATGAGTAGATCATCAATGTTCTCTCATCATTGTTCTATATGGCAAAACAGTGGCGGTCTTCACACTTTTTGCTAACATCAGTGAGATGTAAGATCTTAGAACAATGATGAGTTAAAAAACGATAATCTTTGCAGAAAGATGTAAGATCTTAGATGTAAGATCTTAGTGCTAAAAAACGGGCCTATATTTGGAAGGAAATACTTCTTTGTAAACCAACCTTGAAGACCGAGTAATATGGCTATGATCCTTAAATCACCACAAATTTGCCTAGTGAATTCTTATGCATAATTGCATTTAGAACAAGCTTATTTTGTTTGTGTGAGATCTTTCATCAAAATTTAGTAAGTAGATGGTATAGATGGTATAGATGCATCCGATAGAAATTCCAAGACAGCCATTTGTTTAAAAATAGTCCAAAGATCTCATAACACGGCCTTTGGGGTTGACACCTCCCCCCCAAAGTATGGGGATAAGGGTTTTAAGTTAAGCCCTGGGAGGGGTGTAAGGTTTTCATGGAGAGGTGGTCTTGTGAACTTTAGAGGAGGCTCATTTGATTGGAAATGCATACTTCTAGTTTCATTTTAATAGTTAAGCGTGATGCAGCGAAAATAGCCCTCCTTTCTCCCTGATATCCTCTTTTCTCCAAACACATTCGATCGAAATTGTAAGACAGCCATTTTGTAGCCAATAGCCCAAAGAGAATATAAAAATATCTTCAGTAATGAAACATAAGAAATACTCAGGCGGACATTGAACTAAATCAAAACAAACTATGAGCATGTGAACTTTCAAAAAGGTGACAAAGCAATATCCGGAGAACAATTTATATTATTAAGTTAGATTTTTAAGAGTAAGTTGCGGGGGATTTTGAACTAGCCAGAAAGCACTATGTGTATACTTTTAGTACTACAACTACAGTTACTGTAATTAATGACGCTTAGAGTATTAAGGTGAAACTTCTAGGAAGTGTTTAGGGTTCCAGTTAAAAGAAAAAACTGTATACATGCAGGTTTTCAAAAAGACATATAAGCAATATCATATACAGCACCACTCTATAATAACTAGAAATATCATTGAAACATTTGAAGAAGCTAATTCGATTCAAAATTAAAAGTTCTAGGGTTATTTCTAAGAGTAAAAAGAGATTGGGGGGAAATCAGCCCGTCTCTCAAGTCGATTTATTTTCCAAACACGTCTAGTCAAAGTTTTGAGACAACTATTTTGTTCAGCATAGTAGAACGGTCCAGCAACTATGTTTTTAGGAATATTGGGCATGTTAAACCCCACAATTATGCCAAACTATGGATTCGTATAGAAAAAAAACCCGAAAAGATATAAAATATTATTTTTTTTCATGAAAATGACTTTGTCAATAAAAAACGAACAGAAATTCATTTAAAAAAACCTTTTTCCACAAAACAAGCTTTTCAAAGAAAAGTAGAGCTGCATTAAGCCAAAAATGGGCAGAAATGAAGTCAAGTAATCATCCAAGCGTAAAACTACCACAAATCACTATCAATAAATAAATGAAACTCAAAATGAACAGAAATTAGAACAAATAGCCGAGTCAAACTCGAAACAAGCAAAAATTAACATTAGTAGAGGTGATAACCCCCATGCCTTCTCAAGACCAGAACATAATTTGCGCTTTACTGAAAACAAAATATGTATGTTTTCACTTTTTTTTACTTAAATAAGTAAAACACTTTTTTCCTCACTTTTTTTTACCCATTTTTTATTTTAAGGAATAAATATCAGTATAGGTAAGCTAAACTGACAATCCACGGTCATTTATTATTTTATTTTTTTCAGTAAAGCCTAAGTTATGTTCTGGTCTTGAGAAGGCATAGGGGTCGTCATCCCTAATAATGTTAATTTTTACTCGTTTTGACTTTGACTCGGCAATATATTATAATTTCTGTTCGTTTTGAGTTTCATTTAATTGTTGATAGTGAATTGTGGTAGTTTTACGCTTGGAATATTATTTGACTTTATTTCTGCCCATTTTGGCTTAATAAAGCTCTTTACTTTTCTTTGAAAACTTATTCTGTGGAAAGTTTCTTAAATTAATACAGATATATGACACCGTCATTCAGCCAGTGGTGGCAGGCGCCCCCTTGCCTCCCCCCTCTTATGGGCGCCCATGTGTCCTCATGGAATCTTTCCCTTGTTAATCACTAACCAAGCTAATATTTTTTTTTTTGGGGGGGGGGAATCTAAATGTCAATGTAAGAAGTGGATTTTGAGTTACGTTCGACACCCCATGGCTGGACAGGACATAAGCAGCTCTTTTATGAAGGTTTTATAATTTTTGTCACTATTGTTTCCTAAAAGACCTTTTACCACTTTCACAATTGATTTCCAAGTTGCTAATTCCTTTTGATATAGCTTTCCTTCAAAAGCAGCGTCGCAAATCACATTTTTTGATTTAAGATCCAATAAAAATACGTCTAGATACTTGGACGTACTAAAAAAGTACGTCTAGATACTTGAATCTCTCACCTTCCTTACCCACAGCCTTCACAAAATTTTTCATAAGCCCTAATTTAATGTGAAATGGAGGAAAAAGAACCTTTTCCAATTCTATAAGGGCAGTATACTTAATATCGCTAGTTCTAGGCTGAAAAGTATTATTCACAATAACTGGTTTTGTGTTTATAAACAATGAAAAAAAGGGGGAAAAATAAGATTATCTTCGGTTTTTATGATGGGAAGGGATTAGAACTTCTGACTGAGGCTTTCAGGGACTACACTATATGTGGTGTACTTTTCACTTCGATCCAAAGGCGGTTTTGAGAGATTTGAAGCTTCTGTCGAAATTACCGATATTTAGCTTTCGTCATTACTTTTTATTGTTAAATGCAACCTGGGAAACAGTTGCCGTTTCTAAATCAGCTTCAAAGGGGAATTGTCCGTCATTTTTAAGTTTATTTCAATAATTTCCAGACAGAGCTTTTTTTTATTTCATTTAATTCTTCGGCTTTTCAAAATTGACGAACTAAAATTTTCAGCAAAAAAAGAATTGGGGCCGTGCTACATGGATAGGGCCTCTGTGTCAAAAATCGGGGCAACAGCTTGCTAATTTCAGTAAGAGGCTGTAGAATCGAGTATGCCGATTGCTGGTCAGGAAAATCGATAAAATAATATAGATAACAGGATAGTATATGTAATGAGTACCAATGGGGTAGAAACACGCTTTCTAGGAATGTGCAGCCCCCTCCTCTATACCCCACTCTTTACGCTAAAGTTCGACCTTGTCTTGCTTCTGTTTCTGACTTGTTCTCTTGTTTTTTTGCTGACCCTGTTTAAAAGCTCTTGCAGACGCTGCATGCACGACTGTAGCATTGTAATGTCATCTGCAAAGTCTAGGTCACCAATTGTCACTTCGGCAGAAAGCTTGATACCATCGATCGCGGAGTTGCGGAGAATGAAGTCGATGATTACCACGAAAATTAACGGTGACAGTACACACAGCATTGTTTGACCCCAAATGTAATTCGAAACTATCAGGTCTAGCCTTCGGGTGTCTTGATGCAGAACTCGCTGTCCTCGTAAAGAGCTATGACAATTACGATGATTTTACTTGGGGTGCCGTAATAAAGATGGATCTTCTATTAACTTTCCCGATCTAAAGAGTCGAAGGCCTTTTCAAAGTCTATAAAAATCATATAAAGCTTTGATCGCCATTCCCGACTTTCTTCAATGAGGACTTGCAAAGTAAATATAAGAAAAGATCAACCTATGGACCTTAAAAGCTGTCTGTGTGGTATTTATCTAGACAAGCGACTCAATTCTAATTGAGAACATTGTTATAGTCGTTAGATTTTGGGTGAGTGGCTGACCTCTTTGGATTTGGTTTTACTGTTTTGTTAGCTTTTTAATTCTTCCAATTTGAGTTTTGTTTTATTTCCATATCCAAATTGTTTGAATGTTTTTGTCCTTTTATTTGTTTTTTTTTTCTGGTCTAAATCGTTTCTATTTTCGCTCAGAAAATGTGAACTTGATTTTTGGATACTTTCTCTAATATATATAAAGAACGGAAGCAGTTGTCTTCATGAAATATCAGTTTTTGTTGCATCCAATATTTTTATTGACTTAGTAAAACAGCATTTTAGCTTTTCATCTCTTTTTTTCTGTAATCGCTCGCCAATGCGGCTTAAGAGATTATCCTCCCCTGTGAAACCATCCTACGCCACAGCTCTTTTCAGTCATAATAGCTTTGGTCTTTTAAGAGTGCTCTTGAACTGGAAACTTATGACTGGAAGAATCCTTTTCCAATTTTCTAATTTCATATGGTCTGTATTTTAGCTTCAGGTAAGAAAGCAAACAGTATAGAGACATATCGCTCTTTACTAATTCATCACTATCCAATTTTCTACTACATCAATGTTTACCATGGGGTGAGGCACACAAACTGAAATGTCTTCGAAAAAGAACAATAAATGCAGAACCAGTAGGCGGTTTCCAAACTACGGACATCGCTGGAAAAATAGATGCTGACGATCACGGCACTCCTAGGAAATACTTGATTTACCTGGGAAGAACTGACCCAAAAAGTTTGGATGCCACAATAAGCTCTATGATGGCTTGAAGTACTACAAGAGGAGGTAGACAAATTTTAGGTTCAAACTATAATCGGGAGTCTTCAGTACCCAGATCAATGCTCTATGGGATCCAGAACTGGGGCAGTAATCTGCTAATTTCGGAACCCAAAGGTATCTAAAGTCGGGACAGCAACCTGCTTCATTCAGGCCCCCTAGGAAATCCGATCAGTTTAATTTCTGTTTTGACATTTTCTTCTTCTTTTTTTTTTAATTTGATTTCGTACAGGTAGCCCTAATTCTCAAATATGAATAAAGGAAAGGATTTTCGAATTTTTGTCCAATGATTGTACAAAAAGGGGATCTTCTGAAAATTAGGATGGGGGTGTTTGAAATTTTGCAAAAAATAAAGGTACAAAAAGGTATTATTCAAAATATAGAGGGTGAGAGGAACTTTGAGCCCTCCTCCTTCCTCCCAATAGAGTTACTAATCCGAGGAAATCTGGGAACTTTGTCTGCAATTTTTGCCTTAGGGCAACCACGGATACTATATAGAAGACATGAACGGTTCAGTCTTTTGACTTTATTTTTTTCTTTATTTAAGGGACCAACGAATACCAACGAATTTTTTTCTGGCTTTCTTCCATCTACGTTTTTGATTGTTTTCCCACTAAACGGGTTTCGCAACTACGGTTACTAATACGGTTAGTAATCGGCATACTAGATTTTACAGTTTTTTAGGTACCGAAATTAGCAAGCTGTTGCCCCAATTTTAGATTCATAGAGGCCGTACTCAGGTACCGCGGCCCCAACTCTAATTTTACTGAAAATTTTAGTTCGTCAATCTTGAAAAACCGAAGAATGTAATGAAACAAAAAATCTCTGACTGAAATTTATTGACATAAACTTCAAAATGAAAGAGAATTACCATTTGAAGGTGATTTTGAAACGGCAACTATTTTCCAGCTTGCATTTAACAGTAAAAAGGGATAACGAAAAGTAATTGTCGGTCATTTCGAAGCTTGAAATCTCTCAAAATGCCTGTGGATCGAAGTGAAAAGTACCACTCATATTTTAATCGTTGAAAGCCTTCATTCAGAAGTTTTAACAAACCCTCCCCCCCCAGCCCCGTCATGAAAACCGGAGATAATCAAATTTTAGGTTGAGTTTCACTAGTTCCCTCCCTCCTTTGTTTCTGGTTTTTCAGTGTTTATAGACATGAAAGCAGCTATTGTAAATATTCCTATCTAGACATGTGAGAATTTAATTTTCAGTCAAAATAAACAAATTGTGACTATGTGACAAATTGTGAGAAAAAACGTCGCTTTTCGTGTCAATTTCCTAGAACTATCAAACACTGAGAATGAGTAAACACACAAAAAAAAAACAAAGAAGCATAATAAACGTTTTTGATCATCTCTTCAAATAATCTAAACGCTTTTTCCCTCACAGAGAGACAACTGACAACAGCAGTAGTTATATTTTCGTGGAAGCACAATATAAAAAAAGAATAAATTCAGTTTGCTTATTTACGAATGACGTCAACGAGGAAGCTTGGTCAGACTTTTCCAGCCAAATGGGCGTATGCAGCCCATTCTTGGTCCCATAATTTTGCAATGATCATTAATGCCGACTGATTTAACCAATAAAAATAGTTTTCCTTTTCTTCTGTCGCTAAATTTGGTTTGTAAAAATAGTTTTGATGAAACAGAGGTTGCAACTTATTACAAAACTTCCAAGGTACTTTTAAGTGAAAATAAAAGGTTTTACGGACTAAACATTAATTAAATCAAACAACTAGAAACAATATTATCGTATATTAGAAAATGTGTTTGCCCACACTTTCATTGTTTAGTTTGCTTTCCGGCTACTCAGTAAAATTTTAAATAAAAATATGGCTTAAAAGTTTGGCGATGCCATTGATAAGGTGCTCAGAGGTGAACAAAGTTGTTTCAGCAAAGGTAGTAATGCTTCTAAATAAACACTTCCAACTAAATGTAAATAGTGAGAAAAAAACTCCTTTGATTTCTGAGACACAATAAGCACCGTGATGGAGTGAAAATTCAAAGAAACGACTCTTGGCATTTGGTTTGGTGTTTTTAATAATAACAATCGGAGTACCGCAATCGGTATCTAAACACCATTTTGCGAGTATCAGCGTCGGCTGACCATCTCAAAGACAAAGGGGCCATTAGCAAATTTCCCAAGCATCACAGGGAATTCCCCGATGGCAATCACAAAAATCGCTGAAAAAACTAGTTATTGGTGATTTAATGAGAAATATAGCTCATATACTTTTTCCCTTGATAAAATTGAATAATCTGTCATGTTAGTATTTTTATTTTCCAGAAAGCAGAATATTTTAATAAATTCTGCTTTTTTTTAAATCTTCAAATGACGCAAGCGATGAAACTAGATCAGAGTTTTCCAGTAAAATGGGTTCGAGTGGAACTTTTTTATCTTTAGTTCTGCAACGATTATTATTTCAATCAGCTGTAGCTGAAAATTTTTTTTACTTTCTTTTCACCAAATTTAGATTTTCCCAAAAATGGCTATCACTCATTAATAGTTCCAGATTGTCGACAAATATTGATGGTAATTTGTGTTCAATTTACAGGGGAATAAGTTTTGTCTCTAAAACTGTGGCTTTATTTGGGTTCTTACAAACAAAATGTCAAACAAATTAGCCAAGTGAATAACTTATTTTGATTATACTGCATTGAAAAAACTGTTTTCTCGCACTATCGTTTATCGATTTGTTTTCGGTTTGTCTGTAAAACCTCAAATGAAGGTGTGGCTTAACAGTGAGTGATGTTGGTTATAAAGTGCACAGAGATGCACAAAGCGGTCTCGCAAAGAAAAATATCATTTAAAAATCTTAGAGCCATTTTCTAAAAAATAGGGCCTGACCGATATGGATTTTCGGGGTTCAATACCAATATCGATATATCGGTATCGTAACGATACGTTACCGATATAATTTGCGGATAAATTCCCCTTAGGAAAAAAAAATTAAAGTTCAAACCCCCATTCTCTACCCATATTCATGCTCACATGTTTCTCTCTGGTCTATTACACACCAAAGAACGGTGGCCGGCGTTTACCCCCTCCCCCCGGTGATTACCCCCCACCCCCACCCCGGAAAATACCACCGTTGAAAATAAGGCTTTCCAAATTTGAGAATTTTATTTGAGTTTTGTTTTTTTAATTTCCGTAGGGGGGAATGAATTTTGGTACTTGTATATTATGCGCCCCTCACTCAAGTTTAAACTGTGTAAAATTCCAGAACATATCGGTTTTTTCGTTAGTTTCTTCGTTACTTTAGAAATAAATTTGGGCTATAGATTTGTACATTAGGGGGGGGGGGGCAAATTCTAGTGGGTCTGCATGCAAAATGTGTTTGGTACAATTATGCTGCATATTAGATAGATAAATAGATAAGTGAATTTTAAAGCCAAATATACGGCTATGAACACAGTAAAATAACATAAATGAAAGGCACAAGTAACAAACTTTGATCAGTGATCATCATAAAACACTTAAATTGAAAAAAAACACTTTAATTGAAAAAAAAAACACTTAACACTTATTTTTATCTACATCTATCAAAACAACTGAAAAATTCAAACATACCTCTATAGTCAAAATTGAATCCTAAATCCAAATTTAAAATTCATTTGCGCGAGAATGGCCTTCCTACTACTCAACAGGATGAATTTATTCCCTGAAATGTTGTATTTGTTATGTGTAGTTATGTTATATTTGCACATTAGGGGGGGGGGCTAATTTTACGTGGGGGGAATTTTCCGAAAGGGGGTATTTTTCGGGGGCGGGGGAGTATTTTCCGTGGAGAGGGTATTTTCCCGGGGGTATTTATCGCGAGGAGGGGGGGTATTTTTCGCTGGGGGATATTTTCCGCGGGGGGTATTTTCCTCGGGGGTATTTTCCGGGGGGGGGGGGGGTAATCGCCGGAGGGTAAACGCCGGCCATCGGTCTTAGACCGCTGATTTGTTCCGAGGGGGGGGGGGGAATCTACGGGGGGGGAATGCCAAGAACCCCTAAGAACAGCCTCAATAATTCACTATAGATTACAAAAATTAGGCCATTTACAAGAATTGTTTGATTTTCGTCGCCTTTTCTGATCAGATGCTTTTTGAGCCCACAAAGTAAATGGCTGATATTTAAAGTAGTGACAAATAAAAAAATATAATCAAAGAAGGTGGTTTAGAAACACAAATAGGTAAAAATCTAATTGAATCTTAGTTAGATATTTAATGAAGTTGATTATTCAAAACCCAAATTTCAATAGCGAGACTTTGAATTTTAATCATTCACATATCAATGTGAAAACTTTACTTTGTATTCATGTGATATGGTGTCTCACTAATGACTTCATGCTAGGCACACTGGATACAGGGGTGCAGCTAGAGTTTTAAGTTTGGGGGAGGGATTTAAAGATTGTGTCGACAAAATCGTCCAGTATGCCGACAAATGCGGACACATAAGCTAAATTTCCAAGGTAAATAGGTAGATTTTCCAAGGTGTTGAGACGCAGCGATTTCTTGGATCATTTACCCACGCAAGTGAACATTCTTTGAACAGAAATACATGGTTTCTTGTATTCTTTTTATTTGTTTTAATAGAAGATGTACGTTCTTGAAGTCACCATACATTTCGAACATTGCTGGACTAGGTGTATCAAACAGTTCGTGGTAACGACAAGGAGCGACCCGGCTCAATGGTAACCGAAACTCTAGAAAACGGTATTTTGATACAAATAGATACATCAAAAGAATCAGATTTTAATGCAGATTTCAAATATATAACTTTCATTAAGTTTAATCTTACCCATCAAAAGTTACGCGCCTGAGAAAATTCGGCTGATTTTCGAAAAAAGGGGGAAAGACCCCCTAAAAGCTATAGAACCTTAATGAAAATCACACCATCATATTCCGCGTATCAGAGAACCCTACTGTAGAGGTTTCAAGCTCCCATCTACAAAAATGTGGAATTTTGCATTTTTTGCCAGAAGAAAGATCACGGGTGCGTGTTTATTTGTTTTTTGTTTTTTTTTTCCCAGGGGTGATCGTATCGACCCAGTTGTCCTAGAATATCGTGGGAGGGCTCATTGGAATGGAAATTGAAAGTTCTAGTGCCCTTTTTAAGTGACCAAAAAAATGGAGGGCAACTAGGCCCCTCCCACGCTCATTTTTTTCCCAAAGTCACCTGATCAAAATTTTGAGATAGCCATTTTGTTCAGCATGTTCGAAAATATTATAAGTATGTCTTTTAGGATGACTTAATCCCCCGAAGTTCCCGGGGGAGGGCTGAAAGTTATGAACTTTACCCAATGTTAACACATAGTATTGGTTATTTGGAAGTATACAGACGTTTTCAGGAGAGATTTTTCCTGGTAGTGGGGTGGGTGGGTGGGGGGGGTCGGGGGTTATGTGGGAGAATCTTTCCATTAAGGAAGTTTTCATGGGGGAAGGGACATTGCTATGAAGGGGACGCTGGACTTCCCAGCGTTATTTAAAAAAAGATCAGAAATTTAATATAAAAAAACAAGTATTTTAACTGCAACAGCAGCAACAACAAAACTTTAAACGAACAGAAAATATTACATATATAATTGGGTTCACCCCGTATTCAATGCCTCGCTCTTTAAGCCAAAAATTTTTTAGTACTTTCATAAGAGCTATTTATTCTAATTAACGGCCTTTGTGATTAAGCGGTCATTGTTAAAGAATTGGAACAAAATTCGAACTTTCGCTTAAAGAGCAAGGTATTGACTAGGGGGCGAACCCCCTAATAAACGTATTAAAAATATATGAATATAGAAGTTCGTTACGTAAGTTAATTCGTAAGTTACGTATATTTATTACTAATAAAAACGTTCGTAATTAAAATTAAACAAGTTTCGAGAAAGCCATAACTAAATAAAAGTCAATTAATATGAAAATTTTGTTTTAATTATTCATGTACGGTTAGCCAAGATCAAAACCTGCATTTATTCAAAAACGTTCAGAAATTAAATAAAAAAAACAAGTTTTTTAAACTGAAAGTAAGGAGCGACAATAAAACTTAAAACGAACAGAAATTATTCCGTATATGAAAGGGGCTGTCCCCTCCTCAACGCCTCGCTCTTTACGCTAAAGTTTTTTTATTGTTTTAAAAAATAAAGTTGTGAGACAGAGTCAAACTTTAGCGTAAAGAGCGAGGCGTTGAGGAGGGGACAGCCCCTTTCATATACGGAATAAATTCTGTTCGTTTTAAGTTTTAATGTCGCTCCTTACTTTCAGTTTAAAAAACTTGTTTTTTTTATTTATATTGACAAGCATTGACAACAAATATACTTTGATCTCATTTGATTCACCTCTGCTGCTCTCTCCACCATGATCAGACTTAGCTGGTGGCTCCGCCCCCGAAGAATGGACAAGCAAAAATTACCTCATAAAATCTGGTGCCCTCTTCTTGACAAGTTGCGCATTAAAAAAAAAAAAAAAAAAAAAAAAAAAAAAAAAAAAAAAAAAAAAAAAAAAAAATCGGCCGATTATGAATATTTTTTTCTCCAATATCCAATAATTACACTGACCCTAATATCGCTCGGGCCCTTGGAAATAACATACTGTGCTATGGATTAAAAACAAAAAAATCAATTATGATAAGTGTTTTCAGCATCTACTTAAGATTAAATAAAAAAACAAGTTTTCTTAACTGAAAGTAAGAAACGACGTTAAAACTTAAAACGAACAGAAATTATTCCGTATATGAAAGGGGCTGTCCCCTCCTCAAAGCCTCGCTCTTTACGCTAAAGTTTTTTATTGTAAAAAAAAAAATAAGAGTTGTGAGAAAATCAAACTTTAGCGTAAAGAGCGAGGCGTTGAGGAGGGGACAGCCCCTTTCATATACGGAATAATTTCTGTTCGTTTTAAGCTTTAACGTCGTTCCTTACTTTCAGTTAAGAAAACTTGTTTTTTTTTATTTTATTTTTGAACGTTTTTGAATTAATGCAGGTTTTGATTTTGGCTCACCGTACATGAATAATTAAAACAAAATTTGCATATTAAGTTTTCTTTTATTTGGTTAAATGGCTTTCTCGAAACTTGTTTAATTTTATTTACGAACGTTTTTATTAGTAATAAATATTCGTAACTTACGAATTAACTTGCGTAACAAACTTCTATATTCATATATTTTTAATACGTGTATTAGGGGGCTCGTCCCCTAGTCAATACCTCGCTCTTTAAGCTAAAGTTCGAATTTTGTTCCAATTCTTTAAAAATGACCCCTTAATCACAAAGGCCGTTATTTAGAATAAATGGCTCTTATGAAAGTGCTAAAAAATCTTTGGCTTAAAGAGCGAGGTATTGACTAGGGGGTGAACCCAATCAAACACGCAATATTTTCTGTTTGTTTTAAGTTTTGATGTTGCTCCTTATTTTCAGTTGGAAAAATTGTTTTTTCTTATATTTAATTTCTAATCTTTTTTAAATAATGCTGGGAAATCCGGCGCCCCTTCATAGCAATGTCCCTTCCCCCATGAAAACTTCCTTCATGGAAAGATCTTCCCACATAACCCTTGACCCACCCCCACCCCCCCTACTACCAGAAAAAATCCCCCCTGAAAACGTTTGTATACTTCCTAATAACCAATATTATATGTTAACATTGGGTAAAGTTCATAACTTTCAACCCTCCCCCCGGGGACTTTGGGGGATTAAGTCATCCTAAAGGCCATAGTTATCATATTTTCAACAATGCTGAACAAAATGGTTATCTCAAATTTTGATCAGGTGACTTTGGGAAAAAATGAGCGTGGGAGGGGGCCTAGTTGCCCTCCATTTTTTTGTCACTTAAAAAGGACACTAGAACTTTTAATTTCCGTTCCAATGAGTCCTCTCATGATATTCTAGGACCACTGGGTCGATACGATCACCCCTGGAAAAAAAAAATTAAATAAACACGCATCCGTGATCTTTCTTCTAGCAAAAAATGTAGATTTCCACATTTTTGTAGATAGGAGCTTGAAACCTCTAAAGTAGTGTTCTCTGATACGCTTAATATGATGGTGTGATTTTCATTAAGGTTCTATAACTTTTAGGGGGTCTTTCCCCCTTTTTTCGAAAATCAGCCAAATTTTCTCAGGCAAGTAACTTTTTATGGGTAGGACTAAACTTGATGAAAGTTATATATTTGAATTCAGCATTGAAATCTGGTTCTTTTGATATATCTATTGGTATCAAAGACCCGTTTTCTAGAGTTTCGGTTACCATTGAGCCGGGTCGCTCCTTACTTATAGTTCGTTACCACGAACTGTTTGAAAAGAAGTAATTTAATTTGTTTTAAACACAAATAACTTTAAAAAGAATGATTTTTGTATAGAACAAGAATGCATTGCAATAAAAATCATAGGTCATGATACTGGAAATGAGACATAGAAATAAAAATCTAATAAAATTAACAAAAACAAATACAGTTGACAGCCCACCAGGTTGTCAACTGATCTTTACGAAATGGTGTGCTGACCAGCCTACGTTTAAATGTTTGCACATTAAGCTATTCTACTACTTTAATGGCAGCCTATTCATCAGCCCTATAAATAAATGAGTACTCGCCAATTAATTTCTTAGGTTGAATAGGATAAATTTCATATTGATTTTCCGGTGTTGCCGGACTAAGACTAATTGAAAAAAATATGGCTTAACGTTGTTAATCCTATTAGATTTGTACAACTTCTAGAAAACTGGAGGGAAGAGATTCTGATTCTGGAGAGCCTCTGGGAGTTCGGAAGATTAGAAAGATAGGGAATCATCATAGTAGCCCTTCTCTGTATTTTTTCAGCTTTACATTCATCTGCAATGTTAATTCAAAGAATCTTAACTAGGGTTTTATAAAGCGTAAGAAATTACAAATATTAAAATTTTTGAGACATCTTTACAGAGACACTTCAGAAACACGTTTACCGAATTTCAAACAAAAATTAAAACATATACCCAGGCCTAAACCGTCATTTTCAAGATGCCTTTATGCCAAAAACAGAAATAAAAATAATCAGTCGTCCAACAAGTGCTCCCCGAAACGCAACACATTGGATATGCTTACAAATGCGGGAATGTCGTCATACCATTTGAATGAATGAATGTTCTTCATTACCCATCTATAAAAAAAAGAAGGAAACGATGGAGTACAGTAAAAGAACGGAAAAACGAAACAAACATGTCATAAAGATATACACAAATTACTAATAATACCAAATCTAAAATAGGGCTCCCTTCCACGGGTGAGAACACAACTGGTTGCTCAGTTTCTGAAACTGTTCATCCCCAGCTTGAACTGGTTCCACCACACCAAAACGGTTAACGATGTACCTATTGTTGAACCACAAAGGGGCCTGAAGCAAAAACTTCGCGTACTTAAAATAGCACTTTCACAACACTCACCTATCAGATTCAGTAAAAATGTCCCAAAATGGGGTCAAATATAGAATATGCGGGAGAGCCACACTATTATATATTCGAGGAAGGGATTTTCGTTACAGATTAAGTTGCGATGTAACCACACTAGCATAAGCAATTCTAAGTTTCCGTTCCGCATTCCGAAGCAAAAGCTTTCGTGTATTCTTAATAGAAGACCCAATCGGGAAACCTAAAAATGTTAGTTCAGTGGTGGGTGCCACCTCACTATCACCTAGACCGACACTATCGGGCACATAAATACCGTGTAAATTAAAGAAGAGGACTTTGGACTTCGCAGCATTCATACTTGGTCATATTTGTAGATATCTCTCACATAGGTTATCAAAACTCTGTTGAAGACTAGCTATTGACCGTATCCATCCCTTTTGAAATGGAACTAATAGGTAAGCCAATCTGCGCAGGAAGAGACGCGATGTTTTAGATAATCAGTGATGAGATGGCTCCTTGCTTGATTCTGATGAATACAGGGAGCTTACTATCCGAAAGTACGTTTCCCAACTTCAAACGAACTTTTAGATGCCTATAGGCATCTAATATAATTGAAAATTAAATCAAGACTAACACCACAGCTATGCAACTTCAACATTGGCAGCGAGTTGATAAGGGAACCTAAAGCATTCGAAACATCGTATGCTCCGAGAACCAGAGTGCTCCCAGATGCTGTTGTATCTCTGAGTATATTATAGAGAATTCTCAGGGCATGGAAGCAACCAAAACCCGACTGGAACCCGGTTACTAGCTTGACACAGTTACTGGCCTATATGATGAACATGACGATTTTGGTTGATTCTTTTTCAGAATTGGGCTATATCACTCCAGTACATAAACTGTCAGGAACGACACCAACGTTAAAACAATCTAAAAAGGTAATGCAAGATGGTTAAAGAGGAGGTCACTTGCGGCAATAAAATGCTCAGCACAAATACTGTCGGTGCCAGCCGAGAATTTCATCTTTCTAAGCTTCAACACAGCCTCCTTAATAGGTGACAGCGTTACTACAATAGAATTTGGTTTTTGAATAGAATCCAGCAACGAAGCCATCTCATTATCGAAAGAAATTTCTTTTGAAATGACTTTTGAAATGGGCAACCCACTCAGACTCTGGGATGCTGTCAGAGCCCTCATGGTTCTGCTTCTCAGAAAGAGGACAAGAATTCCAAAGGTAATTAGGGTCATTTACAATCTTCTCGGCAGGAAGCGACTTGACCGCCACTAGATGCTCCTGCAGAGCATTCCTAAATATTCTCTTAGAATGAATCCGGACCACATTTACAACCCCAGTCCATGGCCTATCGCCCTTGTTCCAGAACCACATCCACCACTTCAACTTAGCACAGGCCGACACTAGAACTAAGTTACTAGACCACCTGTATTTCTCACTCTTGCAACGCATCCACCTCAATGGAATAGCCTTATCATCACATTTCAGTGCATATATTATTTCCGCACAGTACAGGGTTTAGTTATAACATTAACTCATTTTCACTTAGGTTGATACTTGGCTGTAACAGATGGTATGGAACCTTAGGTTTTAATAGGATACGGCCGTAAGACTCACGACATTCCGGTACGCATATGTTACTCCACACCTTCTTCAAGAACCACTTTGGTTGAGAGTCATCAGCTTTGATCCCCACGACAGGTATCAAGACACACATAGGGAAATGGGGTCTAGCAGACTTCCCCCGAGAAAATCCCCCCCGGAGATTTTCCCCGGTAATTTCTCCCCTGGAAATTACCCCCGTAGGAGATCCCACCCGGAAATTTCCCACCGTAGGAGATTCTCCCCCCCGGAAATCTCCCCCTGTAGGAGATTTCACTCCCGGAAATCCCCCGCCCCGCGGGAGATTCCCTCCACTGGAAATTCCCCCCGTAGGAGATTCTGACCCTCCTAGTTCCACGAGGTCAGTGCTAATTTACGGCAGCGGTCATGGAGATTCAAACAGAATCCTAATGTTTGGTACGGACGCATCAGTTCAGCTGCTCTATTCGTTTTCTCACTGGTTCGTCGACGGAACGTTCAAAACTGTGCCCGAGTTGTTCTACCTGCCTTACGTTGCAAGAGACACAGCTAAGGTCACTTTCGCACGGAGAATCGCGCGAGCTCATATGCCCCGGTTGTCAATTCTGAGGGAGCTGAAACCTCTTGAGGATCGTAAATCACAAACTTCCGTAAGATTTTCCGGTCCTTTACACAACTTGTCAACATTTTTCCTATGTCAATAATATTATCCTCCTCTTTTACATGTCGAGCACATTGCTCATAAAATCCAGATTCATCATACAACACATTTTTTTATTCCAAAATCGCATCTTTTTCAAAGAACTGAACGCGTAATCTAATTAGCGAACCAGATTTTACATCAGTCTCCATCGAGCAATATAAACAGTTCAGCACTGCACTATGCAATAATTTGAACTCCACCGAACAGCCGAGAGAATGTCTGTTTCCAGTTTCAAGTCGATATCATAATAACCAGATACGAATAAGCGAAGGCAGCGTAGTTTCTTGCTACCTGATCCCCGCAGCTTATGGGAGACACCATTCCCGGCAGGTACGACGGCCCTTGCGACAAAAACTCCCCTCTTCTGCTCGCTTATTAGTAAAATTGGCAGAAACGGTTCAACAGTAATAATAAGGTCAAGTCCGGAACTATAATCGTTTGAAATTTGTTTCTTCACTGTGAGGGAGTTACTTCACTGTGTCATTTAGTGAAGGAGTCAAAGTCTTCTTACAAAATAGTTGAATCACAAACATTTAGCCTAAACATGGAAACTTTTACATCATCAGCAAACATTTTTAGAGTGAAGAAGGTGACAAAATAGTATAGGCCTTAATCAACTATCTTGATGAACCAACCAAAACATCAACTGAGAGAGAAACATTCCAACCGCATAAAACTTGCTCAAATCTACCAGATAACTAATAAGTAATAAATAGCAAAATAGTATTGGTTTTAGTCAACTACATTGAGGAGCCCTAGTTAAAACATCAACATGGAGCGGGGCATTTCTACCAACTATAGTTTGCTGAGTTCTACCAGATTATAATTAGAAATAAATAAAGAGCTCTGGAGCCTACATTACAGAAAAAAACCCTATCCATATTGACCTGTGCTCCAGAGCATATGATCCTCAAAATATCTCTGATACGCGAGCTACAAACAGCTTTTCCATAGCACAGCAAATTATAAATGGAATTGAAATTGACCGATGATTATCAGAATCAGATGCAGTCTTTTGATGCAACTTCGCCAGAGCCCTTTTCCATCTTGAGAGACATGAACTCAGGTCGAAACCGTAAGGTTAAAGACAAAGTAAGAACCGTGAGGTTAAAACAAAGTAATGATATCAGTAAAAGGTTCACATTCGCAGAAGAAATGTTTTTAACTTCACATTAGAAAACCCCTCAATATCTAAGATTTGGAAGAATATAAATTTCTGAAAAAATGCCGTGGTCTTTTTAAATATTAAATTTAAAAAAACAAGTTTTTTTAACTAAAAATAAGGAGCCACATTAAAACTTAAGATGAACAGAGTACGTGAAAGGGGCTGTCCCCTCCTCAAAGTCTTGCTCTTCACGCTAAAGTTTGAGTCTGTCTCACAATTTTATTTTTTTAAACAATAAAAAACTTTAGTGCAAAGAGTGAGGCTTTGAGGAGGGGACAGCCCCTTTTATATACGCAGTAATCTCTGTTTGTTTTAATGTGGCTCCTTACTTTCAGTTTTAAAAAAAAAACTTCTTTTTTTAATTAAATACCCGACAAAATCGAGGACTGTCTCTTTGTTCCAGCAATAGCCTGGGGCAAGCTGCAGAACGTCAGAAAGAACTTGGGCAAGTATGGAAAAAGTTCGTTTCCAGCAGTGTCTTTAAAAAGAGACAAGGCTTTCCAAAATTTGCATTGATTTTTTAGGTCGGACTGTGGAACATGACGGAGAATCGTTTTCCTCTGTGACGGGATGTCTTCCCATTCAGAGTGTGATGCCTCTCTCATTTTCGTTGTCTCTCCCTCCGTCTTGCAGGCTCTAAAAGCTACCTTTGCAAATCGTACCATCAGAGACACAAGTGATAATATTTGTCTATCGGGATGGATTGCTTCATGAGGATCAAGAGTTCTCAGATATAGTAGAGTAGTTCTATATAGTAGAGTTTCACGGTTTTCCTGAAAGTATCAAGTTCCTTTTGTTCGACAGGGAAGACAGCGAAATGTGCCTCTATATTTGCACCAAAGGCAAGCATGTAATCAGGTAAATAATTATAAGGGACTAAGACGGTTCTGAAAACACCCTGAGTGTTGACTACTGCTGTTTTAACAAGCCCTCTAAGCACTATTTCGTAGAACTCACCGGCTTTGACTAAGAGTAAATGAATGCGTATTCTTGCGTGTTGGAATTCCACAACGAATTTGTTTATTTTTTGGCAGCATATAATTCAGGAAGTATAGGTATGCCTTGAACACTAGGTTTAATAGAGTCAAGAGAGAGCCACAAACACCACATACGGAGAGCAATTGGTGATTCGAAACGTCGGCAAATTCTTGATATTTGGCTAGTTCGTCCATTCTCTTTGGGGTATCCACGACAAACATAATTAAATCCCGTAAAAAGCTTCCCATTTCATTGGAAATTTGTTTCGCCGTCGTGGAGGCACAGAATGCAGGGCTATGGCAAGCACAACAAAGTATAAGCAATCCGGGTACAACTTGTACTAAAAGAGTGGCCAAATCTTTGTCTTCGCCCATGTTTACAGAGGCATTGACAAGTCCTACGCCAATTAAGTTGGAAATCGGTACATTGATGGTGACCAAATAATCGGTAATCGGTTTCAGCTAGCCCTCCCATTCGGCATCATCCACCTCTAGCAAGCCCAGAAACTCTTGCTATACTTTCATGTTTTCATCTACATATTTTGCTATCAACACTAGGCTCTTTTTTGTCGAGCCATCTGTCGACTCGTCAGCAATCAGAGACAAACTATTCATTGTTCAGTTCCTTTGATGTAAGCTTTGTTTAATAGGAATAAATTACATCGGAGATGATGACAGTTGCTTTGGTTCTCCTGATCTTGATATAAGATGTAATTCCCGATTCACTGAAAGTTGACTTTACTAGCTTTTCCAGGGAGCTCATTTTCAAAAGAGAAAGGTCTTCGACAGCGAAGCAGATTGCTAAAAGTAGCTCTTCATTTGCAACTTTGTTTGCGTGCAGTTGTTTTGCATACATTGTTGAAATAAAAAGATCTAGAGGAATTTATTCTTTGGTAGCATCCACACTTTTCACGTGACTTTGGCAAGTAGCATGTTTCTTAAGAACATTTTTTTTCGAATTTCGGGGGTCTATCCAAGTCCGACAAAAACAAGAACGTTTGTCAATCACTTTTGCCGAAATCCTGCCGTTGTATCCAAAATTTTTATTCCCGTAACAAAAATCCATAGCCTCGGCAACGAAAATAGTGGAAAATCCAAATTTAAAGTAGAAATAAAGTATTAAAGTAGGTCTAAAAATATTAGAGGAGAAACATTCAAAATAAAGTAGTCTACTCTAAAATATAGTAGAAATGGAAGCACTGCTGTAGAATAAATGTCGCAATTGATTTGAGCTTCAGAATAAAATGCCATAATTAGTTAGACCTTCAGGTTACTGCTGTTAATTCTCTTTTTTGCATAGTTGGAGAGTTTGAAGGGGCCAGAGTTCCACCAAGAAGATAATTTAATATTAGGTTAGCTACAGTTGGAGGGTGGTTTGACTAGTGAAAATTCGAACCAACTGTTATAGCTTGTGTATCAAAAGGTTATAAAGCTCACGTTTGAACTGGGAATAATATGGAGGTTGCAATTCTAAGCTAGGTGTCCATAATCTGAATCTTTTAGGGGTAAAACGCAGTGCGTCTTTCTGCTCTCTACTGAGCAGAAAGCTCTTTACTAAACTTCTCTTTGACTATTTAATTCTAATCTGCCCCCCTACTTTCCTAGATTTCCCAGGAGGCATCTATTCACACATAGTTTGGGCTGGTTTGTTCGAAAAGCATGTATGCCATCGACTTGAAAAGACCTTTTTGGTCGGAAAAGACCTTTATTGGTCTTATATGTTCCATGTTTTAATCTTAGTCTACAGAAGTGCCGGAACTCCCTACTCAACGTGAGAAGGTTTTAAGGGCTGCTTAGATTCACCTATCCACAGATATCTCAAAGAGGGAGATAAGAATAGAAGAAATAGACTGGAAAAAGATCTAGACTTCAAGTTACACAGAAAAAGCGGGAGTGTTAATTTGAAATTATCAAAGAGAAGTTTAATTATGAAAAATTTGTTCAAGGTTAAAATATGAATTCCATTTAACAGAAAGGGGAGTAGGATTTTAATAAATACATGTTGTTCGTCAACAAACTTGGTAGCCCAGAGGAACTTACCAGAGGTTCTACTTTCGTTTTTCCCAACTCAAAACTTCCATCCCTCACTCTGATTGAGCTTTTCATACTCCTCTGTTGATTTCTGCATTATACTAGTTTCGTGTTATACCTTTCCGTTACATGGCATAGGATGTTTGCGAACTTATAGCACATCTTGTTGTCTGTTTCAGTTTGTAGCTATTTTTATGACTTTCATGGGTCGTATCTATCGGAAGTTTGGCACTTCACCCAAAACATATGCCAAATTAAAAAGCCATTTATTACTCATAGTAACCCCAAGATGTCTGATTAATCAACGGCTTTTATTTATCAAAGGATTCTATCCTATAACTGTACTAAAAAACCCTGTATAATTCTATAAAAAAAATACATACCTTACGACCCCCTTCACTTGAATTCTAATTAAAAACGAATTTGACTGGATAAAAACGTAACAACAATGGATATAAACAAATTTTGTATGCGCTTTTTGAGGTTTTTTCGTGTACTCCCCCCCCCCGAAAAAAAATCCTTGAGTAAACCCCCCTCAGTAGAGAAGGGGGTACCAGCCCTGATTACACTGCGTGCTGCCATCTACAATTTAGTCTAACGCTGACGGGTCATAATTTATTCAAGAATTATCGATCGAGTCTAATGAGGTCAAGGTCAATTGATCTGTTGTTGTTCGTCTAGGTATATTGTCTCCGGGGCGAAGTTTGCACATGCGCATTGACGGTGGGGAGAGATGTATTGATCTAGGACTTGAGGGGGAACTGGACTTCCGAGAAATTGATTGCGTAATCGAAGGGGAAGTGGATTTCTGAGAACTTGATTTACATAATCGGTGGGGAGAGGATTTCCGAGAAATTGATTACATAAAAGAAGGGGACAGAATTTCTGAAAAATTGATTTGCATAATCGAGGGGAATTATTGATGAAAGGGGAATTAGAAATGACATCACTTGTTTCCTAGGAATTATACGGGATTCTAAAGAGATAGAAATTCCATTTTTAAATATGGCTTCTCAGATCTTACGTGACAGAGATAAATTAATATTCTATTTTTAAATATGGCTTCTTTGATCTTTAGTGTCAGGAATTAGAAAGGACATCACTTGTTATCTTGGAATTATGCGGGAGTCTAAAGGGATAGCAAAATCCTTTTTTTAAATACGGCAACTCTGATCTTTAGGTCACGAAGATAAATTAATATTCTATGGAAACCATAATAATGAAGCTAGGAACACCTATGAGATGAAGAGATTAATGCGGGAAATGGTTTCCTAGGAATTTCAAATGTGACAGCGCAGGGATGCCAAAACAAAAGGAACACGCAGAAACTACGTTTAGGGATTATTTGGGAAAAACCGTTTGAGACATTTTAGAAGATGATTTAAGCAAAACCGTTTGAGGCATATTAGAAGATGATTTTAGAAGATGATTTAGAAGATGATTTGAGGGTGAAACTCTGTGGTCATTATAATACACAAGTTCCATTTGAACAATCTTGTGAGGTCCCCTATCCCAACAACCCCCCTAACCCAACCCCAAAGGGCCCCGACCCCCTACCCCAACCCTGAAGGAACCCCCCAGCCCCTAAAGGCCCCCGAGCCCCCAAAGGCCCCCGGGCCCCCAAAGGGCCCGCGAGCCGCCAAAGCCCCCCCCACCATTTTTTAATACTTTTTATGTGCACTTGAGACATAGAAGGGCCCCCACATTTAAAAAGGCTTTATTATATCTTTTCAGAACAAGTTCTTTTCTTAATATTCCCTCCTAAACCCATTTTACAAGTTGATGTACTCATGCTTTTCACCACAACTATATCTTACGACTTTTTGAATACCCCAACGCCAAGCAGTACTTTTCAAAAGGCTTTTTTATATTATATAAGAACAAGTTCTTTACTTAATGTCCCTCCTAAACCAATTTTACAACTTCAAGTACTCATCCTTTTCACCTACAACTTTACTTTATGGCTTTTTGAATATCCCATCACCAAGCAATACTTTCAAAAGGCTTTTTTATATCTTTTCAGAACAAAAATCAAATATTATTAATAAAATCACATGTATTTTAAATGTGTGCATCAAAGTAACAACAATCTTCTTTAATACCACCAAATGTTTACTGAACACACACAATTTTCTCTTAGAAATAATATTTTTCATCAGTGATAACACTTTTTCTGTTCGAACTAGCAAGTTTTCTACAAAAGATACCAAATTTTTTCTTAGAAGTAACATTTTTTTTATTGTGATAACAACTTTTCTGTCAGAGGTAGCAAGTTCTGCTTAACACTAACAAACCTTCTCATCAAAGTAACGACATTTTACCTTAATACTAACATACTTTTACTGAACACACACAAATTTCTCTTAGAAATAATATTTTTCATCAGTGATAACACTTTTTCTGTTCGAACTAGCAAGTTTTCTACAAAAGATACCAAATTTTTTCTTAGAACTAATATTTTGGTGATTGTGATAACAACTTTTCTGTCAGAAGTAGCAAGTTCTGCTTAAAACTAACAAACCTTCTCATCAAAGTAACGATATTTTACCTTAATACTAACATACTTTTACTGAACACACACAAATTTCTCTTAGAAATAATATTTTTCATCAATAATAACACTTTTTCTGTTCGAACTAGCAAGTTTTCTGTCAAAGATACCAAATTTTTTCTTAGAAGTAACATTTTTTGATTGTGATAACAACTTTTCTGTCAGAAGTAGCAAGTTTTGCTTAACACTAACAAACCTTCTCAACAAAGTAACGACATTTTACCTTAAAACTAATTTACTTTTACTGAACACACACAAATTTCTCTTAGAAATAATATTTTTCATCAATAATAACACTTTTTCTGTTCGAACTAGCAAGTTTTCTACCAAAGATACCAAATTTTTTCTTAGAAGTAACATTTTTTTTGATTGTGATAACAACTTTTCTGTCAGAAGTAGCAAGTTTTGCTTAACACTAACAAACCTTCTCATCAAAGTAACGACATTTTACCTTAAAACTAACTTACTTTTACTGAACACACACAAATTTCTCTTAGAAATTATATTTTTCGTCAGTGATAACACTTTTTCTGTTCGAACTAGCAAGTTTTCTACCAAAGATACCAATTTTTTTTTTTTAGAAGTAACATTTTTCTGACTGTGATAACAACTTTTCTGTCAGAAGTAGCAAGTTTTGCTTAACACTAATAAACATTCTCATCAAAGTAACGACATTTTACCTTGATACTAACATACTTTTACTGAACACACACAAATTTCTCTTAGAAATAAAATTTTTCATAAGTGATAACACTTTTTCTGCTCGAACTAGCAAGTTTTCTACCACAGATACCAAATTTTTTCTTAGAAGTAACATTTTGATTGTGATAACAACTTTTCTGTCAGAAGTAACAAGTTCTGCTTAACACTAACAAACCTTCTCATCAAAGTAACGTCATATTACCTTAATACTAACATACTTTTAATGAACACACACAAATTTCTCTTAGAAATAATATTTTTCATCAATGATAACACTTTTTCGGTTCGAACTAGCAAGTTTTCTGTCAAAGATACCAAATTTTCTTTAGTGGTTAACACTAACAAACCTTCTCATCAAAGTATCAACATTTTACCTTAAAACTAACTTACTTTTACTGAACACACACAAATTTCTCTTAGAAATAATAATTTTCGTCAGTGATAACACTTTTTCTGTTCGAACTAGCAAGTTTTCTACCAAAGATACCAAATTTTTTTTTAGAAGTAACATTTTTTGACTGTGATAACAACTTTTCTGTCAGAAGTAGCAAGTTTTCTACCAAAGATACCAAATTTTTTTTAGAAGTAACATTTTTTGACTGTGATAACAACTTTTCTGTCAGAATTAGCAAGTTTTGCTTAAGACTAACGAACATTCTCATCAAAGTAACGACATTTTACCTTAAAACTAACATACTTTTACTGAACACACACAAATTTCTCTTAGAAATAATATTATTCATCAGTGATAACACTTTTTCTGTTCGAACTAGCAACTTTTCTACCAAAGTTACCAAATTTTTTCTTAGAAGTAACAATTTTTTGGATTGTGATAACAACTTTTCTGTCAGAAGTAGCAAGTTATACTTAACACTAACAAACCTTCTCATCAAAGTAACGACATTTTACCTTAAAACTAACATACTTTTACTGAACACACACAAATTTCTCTTAGAAATAATATTATTCATCAGTGATAACACTTTTTCTGTTCGAACTAGCAAGTTTTCTACCAAAGATACCAAATTTTCCACTTCATTTCAGATTTTTCTCAAAGAGATGAAAAAATTTAAAATAATGTTCCAAATTTTTCATAGAAGATAGAAAAGTTCAAGTTCACTTCTGAATTTTACCAAAAAACACAATTCAATTCCAATTTCTCCAGAGAAAATGCAAATCTTACACTCCAGTTTTAAGTTTACCAAGACATACAGAAATTTAAAGTTCTGTTCTAAATTTTTCCGTAGTAGATAGAAAAAGCGATACCATAGTTGTGAATATGTTCTATGAAGATAAAAAGTTCTACTTCAATTTTAAATTTTCTCAACGAAGTGAAGAAAAGTTCAACTTCGATTCTGAATTTTCTCAATGAAAAGAAATAAGTTATTGATCAATTCTATTTTTCCAAAATAATATACAAATTTTCCACTTCAATTCAGATTTTTCTCAAAGAGATGAAAAAATTTAAAATACTGTTCCAAATTTTTAATAGAACATAGAAAAATTCAAGTTCTCTTGTGAATTTTACCAAAGAACACTTCAATTCTAATTTCCCCAGAGAAAATAAAAAGCTTCCACTTCAGTTCTTATTTCCCCAAAGACACAAAATTAAAGTTCCATTCTAAATTTTACCGTAGAAGATAGAAAAAGTTATACCTTAGATGCGAATACTTACCTTGAAGATAAAAAGTTCCACTTTAATTCTAAATTTTCTCAATGAAAAGAAATAAGTTATTGTACAATTCGATTTTTCCAAATAGTATTAAAATTTTCCACTTCAGTTCAGATTTTTCTCAAAGAGATGAAAAAATTTAAAATAATGTTCCAAATTTTTCATAGAAGATAGAAAAGTTCAAGTTCTCTTCTGAATTTTACCAAAGAACATAATTCAATTCTAATTTCTCCAGAGAAAATAAAAATCTTCCCCTTCAGTTTTACGTTCACCAAGACATAAAGAAATTTAAAGTTCTATTCTAAATTTTCCCTAGTAGATAGAAAAAGCTATACCAAAGTTGTGAATATTTTCCCGGAAGATAAAAAGTTCTAATTCAATTTTAAATTTTCTCAATGAAAAAGAAATAAGTTATTGATCAATTCTATTTTCCCAAAATAATATAAAAATTTTCCACTTCAGTTCAGATTTTTCTCAAAGAGATGAAAAAATTTAAAATAATGTTCCAAATTTTTCATAGAAGATAGAAAAGTTCATGTTCTCTTCTGAATTTTACCAAAGAACACAATTCAATTCTAATTTCTCAAGAGAAAATAAAAAGCTTCCACTTCAGTTTTAAGTTCACCAAGACATAAAGAAATTTAAAGTTTTATTCTAAATTTTTCCGTAGTAGATAGAAAAAGCTAGACCATAGTTGTAAATATTTTCCCGGAAGATAAAAAGTTCCACTTTAATTCTAAATTTTCTCAATGAAAAAGAAACAAGTTATTTGTTCAATTCTATTTTACCAAATAATATAAAAATTTTCCACTTCAGTTCAGATTTTTCTCAAAGAGATGAAAAAATTTAAAATAATGTTCCAAATTTTTCATAGAAGATAGAAAAGCTCAAGTTCACTTCTGAATTTTACCGAAGAACACAATTCAATTCTAATTTCTCCATAGAAAATAAAAATCTTCCACTTCAGTTTTAAGTTCGCCAAGACATAAAATTAAAGTTCCATTCTAAATTTTGCCGTAGAAGATAGAAAAAGTTATACCTTAGATGCGAATACTTACCTTGAAGATAAAAAGTTCCAATTTAATTCTAAATTTTCTCAATGAAAAAGAATTAAGTTATTGTTCAATTCTTTTTTTCCAAATAATATAAAAATTTTCCACTTCATTTCAGATTTTTCTCAAAGATATGAAAAAATTTAAAATAATGTTCCAAATTTTTCAAAAGACAAAGAAATTTGAAGTTCTATTCTAAATTTTTCGATGGTAGATAGAAAAAGTAATACCATAGTTGTGAATATTTTCCCGGAAGATAAAAAGTTCTACTTCAATTTTAAATTTTCTCAACGAAGTGAAGAAAAGTTTAACTTCTATTCTGAATCTTCTCAATGAATAAGAAATAAGTTATTGATCAATTCTATTTTTCCAAAATAATATAAAAATTTTCCACTTCAGTTCAGATTTTTCTCAAAGAGATGAAAAAATTTAAAATAATGTTCCAAATTTTTCCTACAAGATAGAAAAGTTCGAGTTCTCTTCTGAATTTTACTAAAGAACACAATTCAATTCTAATTTCTCCAGAGAAAATAAAATCTTCAACTTCAGTTTTTAATTTCACAAAGACACAAAGAAATTTAAAGTTCCATTCTAAATTTTCTAAACAAAGTGAAGAAAAGTTCAAGTTCTAATCTGAATTTTCCCAATGAAAAAGAAATAAGTTATTGATCAATTCTATTTTTCAAAACAATATAAAAATTTTCCACTTCAGTTCAGATTTTTCTCAAAGAGATGAAAAAATATTTAAAATAATGTTCCAAATTTTTCATAGAAGATAGAAAAGTTCAAATTCTCTTCTGAATTTTACCAAAGAACAACATTTCAATTCTATTTCCTCCAGAGAAAATTAAAATCTTCCACTTCAATTTTAAGTTCACCAAGACATAAAGAAAATTAAAGTTCTATTCTAAATTTTTCCGTAGTAGATAGAAAAAGCTATACCATAGTTGTGAATATTTGCTATGAAGATAAAAAGTTCTACTTCAATTTTAAATTTTCTAAACGAAGTGAAGAAAAGTTCAAGTTCTCATCTGAATTTTCTCAATGAAAAAGAAATAAGTTATTGATCAATTCTATTTTTGCAAAATAATTTAAAAATTTTCCACTTCAGTTCAGATTTTTCTCAAAGAGATTAAAAAATTTAAAATAATGTTCCAAACTTTTCATAGAAGATAGAAAAGTTCAAGTTATCTTCTGAATTTTACCAAAGAACACAATTCAATTCGAATTTCTTCAGAGAAAATAAAAATCTTCCACTTCAGTTTTTAATTTCACAAAGACACAAAGAAATTTAAAGTTCTATTCTTAATTTTTCCGTAGAAGATAGAAAAAGCTATACCATAGTTGTGAATATTTGCTATGAAGATAAAAAGTTCTACTTCAATTATAAATTTTCTATACGAAGTGAAGAAAAGTTCAAGTTCTCTTCTGAATTTTCTCAATGAAAAAGAAATAAGTTATTGATCAATTCTATTTTTCCAGGGAAAATAAAAAATTTCCACTTCAGTTCAGATATTTCTCAAAGAGATGAAAAATTTAAAATACTGTTCCAAATTTTTTCATAGAAGATAGAAAAGTTCCACTTCGATTCTGAATTTTACCAAATAACACACTTCAATTCTAATTTCACCAGAGAACATAAAAAGCTTCCACTTCAGTTCTTATTTCCCGAAAGACATAAAAAATTAAAGTTCCATTCTAAATTTTCCCGTAGAAGATAGAAAAAGTTATACCTTAGATGTGAATACTTACCATGAAGATAAAAAGTTCCACTTTAATTCTAAATTTTCTCAATGAAGTGAAGAAAATTTCAAGTTCTCTTCTAATTTTTCCAAGCAAATAAAAAGGTTCCACTTCAGCTCTGGTTTTTCTCAAAGAGATGGAAAATTTAAAGTTCTGTTCTAAATTTTTCTGTAGATACTTTTTTGATTTCACCAGGAAGTGAAGAAAAGTTCCAGTTCTCTTCTGAATTTTCTCAAAGAAAAGAAAAAAGTTATAGTCCAATTCTAATTTTCACCAAAGAAAATAAAAAATCTCCGAGTGGAAGGATTTTGCACGGGGATTGATTTTACATGTGGGGGGGGGGGGGTTCCAGGGATGAAATTTTCAGGGGTAATTTTACCGATTTTTTTCCGGAGACGTAAGTTAACTTTTAAATTAAATTTTAGCTCCTTTGTCTTAGGGATTTACTCCTCAAATTTCTAAATTAGAAAACGAGTGCATCGTTCTATTATTAAAGACAATCTTTCAAGCTCGTTCATTTAACCTCCAAAACCATAGGTTAGATTAGGTTAGGTTTGGTATAAATAAATATTCATAAATAAATGGAAACATTTCTCCGTGTTTAAGTTAAGTTAGGTTAGGTTAGCTTATTATGAGCGCTCAAGATAAGCTAACCTAACTTAACTTAACTTAAACATGGAGAAATGTTTCTATTTATTTATGAATATTTATTTATACCAAACCTAACCTAACCTATGGAACCCCACCCCCAAATGTAAAATCAATCCCCGTGCAAAATTCTTCCACTCGGATATTTTTTATTTTCTTTGGAGAAAATTAGAATTGGACTATAACTTTTTTCTTTTCTTTGAGAAAATTCAGAAGAGAACTTGAACTTTTCTTCACTTCCTTGTGAAAACTCATAATTAAAGTGGAACCTTTTCTCTTCTCTGGGAAAACATTCAGCAGAGAACTTGAACTTTTCTTCACTTCTTTGAGAAAATATAGAATTAAAGCAGAAACTTTTCTCTTCTTGGAGAAAAATTCAGAATCAAAGTATCTACAGAAAAATTTAGAACAGAACTTTAAATTTTTCATCTCTTTGAGAAAAACCAGAATTGAAGTGGAATCTCTTTATTTTCTTGGAAAAATTAGAAGAGAACTTGAACTTTTCTTCACTTCATTGAGGAAATTTAGAATTAAAGTGGAATTTTTTATCTTCATGGAAAATATTCACAACTATGGTATAACTTTTTCTATCTTCTACGGGAAAATTTAGAAAGGAACTTTAATTTTTTATGTCTTTGGGGAAATAAGAACTGAAGTGTAAGCTTTTTATTTTCTCTGGTGAAATTAGAATTGAAGTGTGTTCTTTGGTAAAATTCAGAATCGAAGTGAAACTTTTCTATCTTCTATGAAAAAATTTGGAACATTGTTTTAAATTTTTCATCTCTTTGAGAAAGATCTGAACTGAAGTGGAAATTTTTTATTTTCCCTGGAAAAATAGAATTGATCAATAACTTATTTCTTCTTTTCATTGAGAAAATTCAGAAGAGAAGTTGAACTTTTCTTCACTTCGTAGAGAAAATTTAGAATTGAAGTAGAACTTTTTATCTTCATAGCAAATATTCACAACTATGGCATAGCTTTTTCTATCTTGTACGGAAAAATTTAGAATGGAACTTTAATTTTCTTTGTGTCATGGTGAAATTAAAAACTGAAGTGGAAGATTTTTATTTTCTCTGGAGAAATTAGAATTGAATTGTGTTCTTTGGTAAAATTCAGAAGAGAACTTGAACTTTTCTATCTTCTATGAAAAATTTGGAACATTATTTTAAATTTGTTCATCTCTTTGAGAAAAATCTGAACTGAAGTGGAAAATTTTTATATTATTTTGCAAAAATAGTATTGATCAATAACTTATTTCTTTTTCATTGAGAAAATTCAGAAGAGAACTTGAACTTTTCTTCACTTCGTTTAGAAAATTTAAAATTGAAGTATAACTTTTTATCTTCATAGCAAATATTCACAACTATGGTATAGCTTTTTCTATCTACTACTGAAAAATTTAGAATAGAACTTTAATTTTCTTTATGTCTTGGTGAACTTAAAATTGAAGTGGAAGATTTTTATTTTCTCTGGAGAAATTAGAATTGAATTGTGTTCTTTGGTAAAATTCAGAAGAGAACTTGAACTTTTCTATCTTTTATGAAAAATTTGGAACATTATTTTAAATTTTTTCATCTCTTTGAGAAAAATCTGAACTGAAGTGGAAAATTTTTATATTGTTTTGAAAAACAGAATTGATCAATAACTTATTTATTTTTCATTGAGAAAATTCAGAACATAACTTGAACTTTTCTTCACTAAGTTTAGAAAATTTAGAATGGAACTTTAAATTTCTTTGTGTCTTTGTGAAATTAAAAACTGAAGTGGAAGATTTTTATTTTCTCTGGAGAAATTAGAATTGAATTGTGTTCTTTGGTAAAATTCAGAAGAGAACTTGAACTTTTCTATCTTCTATGAAAAATTTGGAACATTATTTAAAATTTTTTCATCTCTTTGAGAAAAATCTGAACTGAAGTCGAAAATTTTTATATTATTTTGGAAAAATAGAATTGATCAATAACTTATTTCTTATTCATTGAGAAGATTCAGAATAGAAGTTACTTTTCTTCACTTCGTTGAGAAAATTTAAAGTTGAAGTAGAACTTTTTATCTTCCGGGAAAATATCCACAACTATGGTATTACTTTTTCTATCTACCATCGAAAAATTTAGAATAGAACTTTAAATTTCTTTATGTCTTGGTGAACTTAAAACTGAAGTCGAAGATTTTTATTTTCTCTGGAGAAATTAGAATTGAATTGTGTTCTTTGGTAAAATTCAGAAGAGAACTTGAACTTTTCTATCTCCTATGAAAAATTTGGAACATTATTTTAAATTTTTTCGTCTCTTTGAGAACAATCTCAACTGGAGTGGAAAATTTTTACATTATTTGGAAAAATAGAATTGAACAATAACTTATTTCTTTTTCATTGAGAAAATTTAGAACTAAAGTGGAACTTTTTATCTTCAAGGTAAATATTCGCATCTAAGGTATAACTTTTTCTATCTTCTACGGTAAAATTTAGAATGGAAGTTTAATTTTTGTGTCTTGGTGAACTTAAAACTGAAGTGGAAGTTTTTTATTTTCTCTGGAGAAATTAGAATTGAATTGTGTTCTTTGGTAAAACTCAGAAGTGAACTTGAACTTTTCTATCTTCTATGAAAAACTTGGAATATTATTTTAAATTTTTTCAACTCTTTGGGAAAAATCTGAACTGAAGTGGAAAATTTTTATATTATTTGGTAAAATAGAATTGAACAATAACTTATTTCTTTTTCATTGAGAAAATTTAGAATTAAAGTGGAACTTTTTATCTTCCGGGAAAATATTCACAACTATAGTATAGCTTTTTCTATCTACTACGGAAAAATTTAGAGTAAAACTTTAAATTTCTTTATATCTTGGTGAACTTAAAACTGAAGTGGAAGCTTTTTATTTTCTCTGGAGAAATTAGAATTGAATTGTGTTCTTTGGTAAAATTCAGAAGAGAACTTGACTATCTTCTATGAAAAATTTGGAACATTATTTTAAATTTTTACATCTCTTTGAGAAAAATCTGAACTGAAGTGGAAAATTTTTATATTATTTTGGGAAAATAGAATTGATCAATAACTTATTTCTTTTCCATTGAGAAACTTTAGAATTAAAGTGGAACTTTTTATCTTCCGGGAAAATATTCACAACTATAGTATAGCTTTTTCTATCTACTACGGAGAAATTTTGAACAGAACTTTAAATTTCTTTATGTCTTGGTGAACGTAAAACTGAAGTGGAAGATTTTTATTTTCTATGGAGAAATTAGAATTGAATTACGTTCTTTGGTAAAATTCAGAAGAGAACTTGAACTTTTCTATCTTCAATGAAAAATTTGGAACATTATTTTAAATTTTTTCATCTCTTTGAGAAAAAACTGAACTGAAGTGGAAAATTTTTATATTATTTGGAAAAATAGAATTGAACAATAACATTTCTTTTCATTGAGAAAATTTAGAATTAAAGTGGAACTTTTTATCTTCAAGGTAAGTATTCGCATCTAGGGTATAACTTTTTCTATCTTTTACGGTAAAATTTAGAATGGAACTTTAATTTTGTGTCTTTGGGGAAATAAGAACTGAAGTGGAAACTTTTTATTTTCTCTGGTGAAATTTGAACTTAAGTGTGTTCTTTGGTAAAATTCAGTAGAGAACTTGAACTTTTCTATCTTCTATGAAAAATTTGTAACAGTATTTTAAATTTTTTCATCTCTTTGAGAAAGATCTGAATTGAAGTGGAAAATTTTTATATTATTTTGGAAAAATAGAATTGATCAATAACTGATTTCTTTTCATTGAGAAAATTCAGAATCGAAGTTGAACTTTTCTTCACTTCATTGAGAAAATTTAAAATTGAAGTAGAACTTTTTATCTTCATAGCAAATATTCACAACTATGGTATAGCCTTTTCTATCTACTACGGAAAAATTTAGAACAGAACTTTAAATTTCTTTATGTCTTGGTGAACTTAAAACTGGAGTGGAAGATTTGCATTTTCTCTGGAGAAATTGGAATTGAATTGTGTTCTTTGGTAAAACTCAGAAGTGAACTTGAACTTTTCTATCTTTTATGAATAATTTGGAACATTATTTTAAATTTTTTCATCTCTTTGAGAAAAATCTGAACTGAAGTGGAAAATTTGGTATCTTTGGTAGAAAGCTTGCTATTCGAACAGAAAAAGTGTTATCACTGATGAAAAATATTATTTCTAAGTGAAATCTGTGTGTGTTCAGTAAAAGTATGTTAGTTTTAAGGTAAAATATTGTTACTGTGATGAGAAGGTTTGTTAGTGTTAAGCAAAACTTGCTACTTCTGACAGAAAAGTTGTTATCACAATCCAAAAAATTGTTACTTCTAAGAAAAAATTTGGTAATTTTGGTAGAAAACTTGCTAGTTCGAACAGAAAAAGTGTTATCACTGATGAAAAATATTATTTCTAAGAGAAATTTGAGTGTGTTCAGTAAAAGTATGTTAGTTTTAAGGTAAAATGTCGTTACTTTGATGCGAATGTTTGTTAGTGTTAAGCAAAACTTGCTACTTCTGACAGAAAAGATGTTATCACAGTCAAAAACGTTACTTCTAAAAAATGTTACTTCTAAGAAAAAATTTGGTATCTTTGACAGAAAACTTGCTAGTTCGAACAGAAAAAGTGTTATCACTGATGAAAAATATTATTTCTAAGAGAAATTTGTGTGTGTTCAGTAAAAGTATGTTAGTATTAAGGTAAAATGTCGTTACTTTGATGAGAATGTTTGTTAGTGTTAAGCAAAACTTGCTACTTCTGACAGAAAAGTTGTTATCACAGTCAAAAAAATTTTACTTCTAACAAAAAATTTGGTATCTTTGGTAGAAAACTTGCTAGTTCGAACAGAAAAAGTGTTATCACTGATGAAAAATATTATTTCTAAGAGAAATTTGTGTGTGTTCAGTAAAAGTATGTTAGTATTAAGGTAAAATGTCGTTACTTTGATGAGAATGTTTGTTAGTGTTAAGCAAAACTTGCTACTTCTGACAGAAAAGTTGTTATCACAGTCAAAAAAATTTTACTTCTAAAAAAAAATCGGTATCTTTGGTAGAAAACTTGCTAGTTCGAACAGAAAAAGTGTTATCACTGACGAAAAATATTATTTCTAAGAGAAATTCGTGTGTGTTCAGTAAAAGTAAGTTAGTTTTAAGGTAAAATGTCGTTACTTTGATGAGAAGGTTTGTTAGTGTTAAGCAAAACTTGCTACTTCTGACAGAAAAGTTGTTATCACAATCAAAAAAATGTTACTTCTAAGAAAAAATTTGGTATCTTTGACAGAAAACTTGCTAGTTCGAACAGAAAAAGTGTTATCACTGATGAAAAATATTATTTCTAAGAGAAATTTGTGTGTGTTCATTAAAAGTATGTTAGTATTAAGGTAAAATGTCGTTACTTTGATGAAAAGGTTTGTTAGCGTTAAGCAGAACTTGCTACTTCTGACAGTAAAGTTGTTATCACAGTCAAAAAAATGTTACTTCTAAGAAAAAATTTGGTATCTTTGGTAGAAAACTTGCTAGTTCGAACAGAAAAAGTGTTATCACTGATGAAAAATATTATTTCTAAGAGAAAATTGTGTGTGTTCAGTAAACATTTGGTGGTATTAAAGAAAATTGTTGTTACTTTGATGCACACATTTAAAATACATGTGATTTTATTAATAATATTTGATTTTTGTTCTGAAAAGATATAAAAAACCCTTTTGAAACTATTGCTTGGTAATGGAATATTCAAAAACCCATAAAGCAAATTGTGGGTGAAAAGGATGAGTACTTCAAGTTGTAAAATTGGTTTAGGAGAGACATTACGTAAAGAACTTGTTCTGAAATAATATAAAAAAGCCTTTTGAAAAGTACTGCTTGGCGTTGGGGTATTCAAAAAGTCGTAAGGTAAAGTTGTGGTGAAAAGGATGAGTACATCAACTTGTAAAATGGGTTTAGGAGGGAATATTAAGAAAATAACTTGTTCTGAAAAGATATAATAAAGCCTTTTGAAATGTAGGGGCCCTTCTATGTCTCAAGTGCACATAAAAAAGTATTAAAAAATGGGGGGGCCCTTTTGGGGCCCAGGGGGCCCTTTGGGGGCCGGGGGGTTCCTTCGGGGTTGGGGTAGAGGGGTCGGGGCCCTTTGGGGTTGGGGTAGGGGGTTGTTGGGGTAGGGGACATACAAGATTGTTCAAATGGAACTTGTGTATTATAATAACCACAGAGTTTCACCCTCAAATCATCTTCTAAATCATCTTGTAAAATGCCTCAAACGGTTTCGCTTAAATCATCTTCTAAAATGTCTCAAATGGTTTCGCCCAAATAATCCCTAAACGTAATTTCTGCGTGTTCCTTTTGTTTTGGCATCCCTGCGCTGTCACATTTGAAATTCCTAGGAAACCATTTCCCGCGTTAATCTCTTCATCTCATAGGTGTTCCTAGCTACACTATTATGGTTTCAATACAATATTAATTTATCTCTGTGACCTAAAGATCAGAGAAGCCGGATTTAAAAAAGGATTTTTCTATCTCTTTAGACTCCCGCATAATTCCAAGATAACAAGTGATGTCATTTCTAATTCCTGACACTGAAGACCAAAGAAGCCATATTTAAAAATAGAATATTAATTTATCTCTGTCACGTAAGATCTGAGAAGCCATATTTAAAAATAGAATTTCTATCTCTTTAGAATCCCGTATAATTCCTAGGAAACAAGTGATGTCATTTCTAATTCCCCTTTCGTAGATCAATAATTCCCCTCGATTATGCAAATCAATTTTTCAGAAATTCTGTCCCCTTCTTTTATGTAATCAATTTCTCGAAAATCCTCTCCCCACCGATTATGTAAATCAAGTTCTCGGAAATCCACTTCCCCTTCGATTACGCAATCAATTTCTCGGAAATCCACTTCCCCCTCGAGTCCTAGATCAATACATCTCTCCCGACCGTCAATGCGCATGTGCAAACTTCGCCCCGGAGACAATACACCTAGACGAACAACAACAAATCAATTGACCTTGACCCCATTAGACTCGATCGATAATTCTTGAATAAATTATGTCCCGTCAGCGTTAGACTAAATTGTAGATGGCAGCACGCAGTGTAATCAGGGCTGGTACCCCCTTCTCTACTCCCCTCCGAAAAAAAATCTTGGGTATGGCCTTGAGTTTCACTTTTTCCTCTTCATCACTAGGCTGAAACCCTACTTCTGTGTGGAGCATGTAATCTACCCACGATTATCGTAATTCTAGAACCCGATGTCCGGCAGAATTAGTCCAGTCAGAGTGAGGATAAGGGTCCCCCCCGTTGAGTACTGAAGTCCATATTTCTTTTACCTGCGTCTTCATATCTATGTGTCTAATCTTGATATATATCCGTCTAAGTATCTAGAATCTCGAATTCAAAAGATTTCTTCCAAGTTCATTCTGTCCCTAGAGATATTCTGAACATTTAAAGATGTTAAATTGTTCAATTCGTAGTTCCAATTTAACTTTTCTCCAGCAATGAACAGTTCATCCTTTAGATTCTCTACTGTTAGCTTAATGGGCACCACTTCATTCTTTGTATGCTCTCTATAAATTCCGTTTGCTTTAATTAAGCCAGTTGCCATTGAACAGCTTGGAAGTACCTAAAAAATTGAGCTTTCCGACAGAAGATCACCTTACTTAATTGATTATTTGCATGTTATAAAAATTTTCTTTTTTCCTCATGTACGACGACGAAATTATTTATAATGAGTGACCTACATATTGAATAAATGGATTAGTATATTTATGTATTGCAGTCCAACATAATTTCCCGACCTTAACCTCGTCGTTCATAAAGTTCGCTAAACTAAAAGAAGGTATCAACACAATGCTGATGACAAATTTTGAAGTACATATTATAGGGTGTCTTGAGAAAATATTATTTCTGGAACAGGGTATATGGCAGTGACCTTGTTTCTTCTTAAACAACGGTTACAATTGTTCACTAAAGATTCTACTTCCCATTTTTCTCAAATATACATTTACACCTCAATCATCATAATTTTTTACCCCCATGTGTATACCCCAGTAAAGGCTCGGATGTATAAGTACCACTCCGATCTCCAGTTTTTTTGGTAGGAAAGTCCTGTATTGAGGACTAGTTTTCCAATGGCCACAAGTCCTTCTCACACGGCAAACCCTCTGCAAGCACTAATCAAAGGCTTTCTAACATTAGCCGTTCCTGAGATATCGCAAATACACGCTTGTGTCGACCTTGGATGCACATACTGTCTTTTGATTTTGTTCAACATCCCTCTCAACATACTCGGAAAGTTTTAGCTAAATACCCTTAGCCGTTCCTAGGATACTGCATATATATCCTTTTGACCATCTGGATGTACATAGTGTCACTTAATTTAATTTCAAAACCCCCTGAACATGCCCAGAAAGTTTGAACTTAATACCCTTAGCCATTTCTAAGACAATGCAGATACAGTCTTTCAACAGCCTAGATGCACATAGTATCTTTTGATTTAATTCAACATACCCAACAACATGCCTTGAAAGACACAACGTGACAAAGTTAGCTGTTCCTGGGAAATTGCACATACGCTCTTTTGACAATCCGAGTACACTTAATGTCATTCGATTTAGTTTTATATCTCCCTCAACTTTCCCTGAGAGATTTAACGTAATGCCCTGTTCAGTTCCTGAGATATTGCATCTATTCCATTTCGACAACCTGGATGCACATAAGCTCTTTTATTGTTGTAGTAATAGAAGGAATAGTATTAGTAGTTGCAGTCACAGTTGTAAGAAGTCGTGGTCGCTAGTAGTTGTAGTCGCATTTGCAAGTAGTTACAGTCCTAGTCATGTGATTTTCCTTGTTGCTCAGGATGGGCAACAGGAAATATCTCTCTATGATCTTTCAGTGCCCCCACTACTGAAGAAGAGAAAAGAAATAATAAGAAAAAAAAAGGAGACACTTCACTACTTCCCATGCGAAAAATTAGTCTTCCTTGTTGCTCAAGAGGGGAAGTGTGATTCTCCCATACGGGGTTTTCGGACTATGGTAATTCCAATCCTGCAGTTTTCATTTCAATCCAACACCATTTTCAAGGGTTTCAGGCTATTTTTCGAAATTGCCAGACATTTATTTTCGCAATAAAATTTTACCAATGAGATTTATCGAAATGATAATTATCATTCCTAAATCAGCTTCAAATGGAGTGTCCTCCTCACTTGACAACTTTTTTTCGTCAAAAAATTTTGAAAATTTTCAATTACCATGGGCTAGAGTTCGTTCTTTATTACGTTGCAGCCCACTAAAACCGTGATTTGCATCGTTTGATATATATCAAACATAGGGTTTTACCCTATTTTTCAAAATTCCCATCTGCTGATAACCAGCTCATCCTCCCTTTGCGCAGAGCTTGGTAAACAGCTTTAAAAGTAAAAAACTTAAAAATAAAGTATTGTCCTAAATTCCTGATGTCTTTTTAGACTAAAACAATGAAACAAAAAAAAGGAAAAAAAAATCTTAATTCAAACGTATCTTCCACAAGAAATATAATCAAAATTATCACTAGCAATTAATGCCATAAAAAAATTTCTCAATGAAAGAACATCAATCAGAACTATTGCCCATCGCAACGGGCTTTGTTGTCAGAAAAAACATCCCTTGGACTTGTTTACTGCGATCCCGATTCAGATTGAAGTTTGTCCCAGCAATAATCAAAGGGGTAAGTTTTGGTAGATGCCGAATGAGTCAGTAGTTCTTCATTCCTTTCATAGTCCTGAATCTAAAACAAGAGCTATTAGTATACTATCAAAAAATGTCAAACCATAAGAGTAACACTGTCGCGCAAGTTTTTTATTGCATTAGATTAGACAATAGAGAAAATTAAATCATTGGAAAAAAAGAACAGAGCAAAAAGAGTAAAAATCCAAGCTACAGGAAAAAAAACACACGCTAATACACAATAAAGGGTTTCAATTAAGGGAGGGAAGATAGAAAAAACAAAAGAATGAACAATTGAAAGAAGCAGATAAAATCCGGAAGCCTAAATAATATAAAAAGTAATATAGATTAAAATGAAACAAAAAAATTATAAATACAAATGGGAATTAATAAATGCAAGTTGAAACTTCGAAAAAAATAAATTATTGGGGGGTAATTTAAAAAACAAAAATAAAACAGGCTTTGTTTCTTTTATAAAAGAAACAGCAAAACAAACTAATGAAAAATGAAATAGTTTAAGATTTTGAAAAATAATTTTCTTGGCAGTTAGATTGAAAAATACATTTTTTTTTTTGGTATTTGGATTTTTAAAAAAAAATCAAAACATTGCCACCTCGTATTTTGACAAATACAGCCTTAAAAAAGCAGGCCCATTCTACAAAAACTTATTCCCACACCCCCACCCACCCCAAATAATGCTGATTTTGATTTTTATGTACAAGTTACACAGGGAAATACAGTGTTTGGCTCAGTAAAGGGTCTTATGCGATTAATACAATTAATTCAGAGGGACTAATCACGGTAAACACAGTTATGAAATAGTTTGGAATCCAGGCAAAAATAATGTTTAAATTTAAGCTTTGAGTTGATTAATATGCAACAAAAGGTTTGACTATGCCATCTAACGTAATCGGCCAAGCTGAATGTAGGAACTTACATTATATAGTTGAAAAGTAAGCGCAACATTCCTTTTCTCCTATCTCCTGAAAAGCCAAAGGAAAATTCCCTTAATATAGGTAAAAATTCAAAAAGAGCTTAAAAATCGCCAAAGTCAGATGTAGCTTAATGTCAACTCAATTTGGATTTAAAGCATTCAGTGCTTTCTTCTACACACTGAGTAAAAGGTAAAGGTAAAGAATACGGCATTGGACTTTACAGTCCCTACCGGCGGTGCTGATCTCCGTTTCTTAGCCCTAAAGCCAGGAGGTCTGTGCTTTCGCAACCCCTTCCTGCTTACCTTCCCCAGATTTCTCCAGGTACCCATTTAGAGCTGAGTCAACTCTGGCTGAGCTTACAGAGTCACGCCACTGACCCCATCCCAAACCAAATAATTGGATACACTACACACTGAGTGATTGTGATATGCCACATTTTTATACACGACATAGTAAATTGCCGAAAATATTCGTTCCATATATACTCCTGAGAATATTGATCTGATATATTTTGTTTGATCCAGAAGATTGGTGACTTCTGGGGCAAGAAAGAAATTGTTACTATTAAAATAAACTGCCCGATACTGGAAAACCACTTTAAAGTAGATAATCTTTACATAATCTGCTAAAATAAAAAGTCAAATCAATCCAGGACACTTGTAGGCCTTAGGCAAGAGAAAACACACTTAAACATTTCACTTATATATTCCTGAAATTTGGCCTTTAGCTTGCCAACGGGAGATATTGTGGAAGGAGAAAAAAGGAAACTGAATGTGTATTTATGTCTTCTTACTGGCGGAGGAACTGACCTTAGGACCTTGCTAAAAAGCAATTGTTTAGAATGAAAACAACCGAAAAGACCGAAATCAGCATAGGTTTTGTTTTCTTTCCTATGCGGACGGAAAAGAGTCCATTAAAATTCCGACGACAAAGAGGAATTTCTGAAGAGGGAAAAAAGAATAATTTTGAGGGAAAAAAATATCAAAACTGATATGAAGATAATGAAGCAAGAAATTCCAATGAAGGCTCTCTAGCAAAAAGAGAGCAATTAAAACCGGTTTAACCAGTTTCCCTTTTCTAAACTACTTTTAACGTCGAAAGTTGATTTCTTTATCCTAAAAACTTCGCACCATGCAAAGAGTAAGGTTGAAAAAAAATTTCGAAGAAAAAAATATATATACCTCTTTCGAGGTCAAGCGGTACAGGTTTGGCAGCATCTGATTCTCTTCACCTCTACCTGCCGGTCAAGGAGACACGGGGTCAGGGGGTTTTGTTTAAAAAGGAGGTATATTTTGCCAGATGTGTGGAGGTGTGGATGAGAGTATGGGTTATTTGATATATGAATGTGAAGAATTGAGTGAGTTGTGAAATAAAGTATATGGAGAAAGTAGGTTTGATGAGAGATAGCTGGTGAACGTAATGGGTGATGAATGTTTTGAAAGGGTTTAAAATTTAGGAAGAATTCTCACGCAGCAATGGAACACAGAAGTAGATTTTTGTGATTTGTGTTTTTCTTTGTTTATCTAACGCCAATTATTAGAAGTGAATTTTCTTTTTTGTTTGGTATTGCCATGACCCAAGGGCTTTTAGCGCAAAAAAAAACAACTTGTTATTACTTATTATTATACCGCTTTTTGGTACTTTCTGATGTTTTCATTCTAAACAGTGGAGTTCTTACGAGGTCCTGAAACTTACAAACCGAACGGCACGATTCGAAGCCGAAAATCTAAAAAGGAATCATCATAATAATCAGCATATAAGAAGAATTTGAAAATATAAAACGCAACTGGTTTGACTGAAAACAATAGAAAGTACCAAATATCCATATGCACTTTTTCTAATTTGAAAACTGAAGAGTTTATTCAAGGTCCAAACACAGTTCTGATAACGAAAACAATGACACTATAGTTTCGGTTTATTTTTTTACAGTAAAGTACGAATTACTATCCTCACTCTATGGATTATTGATAGTAATCTAGGACCTATTATCTTACTGCATGGAAACCAGGCCCATAATTATTCAACTAGACAAGCTCAGAATGTCCGAACACCTTTTGTTCCGTCGATGTGATCTACCTTTTCTTTTTATGAATGTAGGACCTAAGTGTTGGCTAGATGTGTCTGAAGATATTAAACATATTAAGGAATTTTCTGAGTTTGTATTTCGAGTTAAAGGACTTTGTGTTAGTGGTACTTATTAAGAATCCAGAAAAGACCCGATATATTGTATAGCGAACATGAAAAAAGAAACTAGCCAAGCAGGTTTATTCAACGGAGAATTCCTATGCCCAGGGGTTTACATATTTAAACTTCAGTTTTTTGGGGTTGAAGGGGCAAAAACAGGTACCTAGTTTAGGTTAGATTACGTATTCAATATATGCTATGCTTTACTCTCACCCCCTCATGTGCAAATATATAGCCTGATTTTGTTCATAAACTATTATATTTTCATCCTATTTTATTTTATTTCATTAGCATTAACGAAACTTCACTTCTCGCGTCTTTTCTGGATTCTTAATAAGTACCGTTTTAGTATGTATGGGTAAAGGGATTACTCTCCAGTTATTTAATGTAGATGGCCAAAATGTAAGTCAGTATTATTGTGTGTGTATTTAAGTGGTTAATTATTATTAATTTAGATCGGAAAAGTTATGCGTATTTAAATTAGTAACAAAAATTATAATGAGAATTGACCCCAAAACAGACCTCATTAAGTCCTCTAGGGGGCAGAGTTGTTAATTGAAGTTTACAGTATTTCTTACGTATTTTTTCTTGTTATTTGTTTTTGATTCAATAAATTTATCTCTTTATCGAAGTGATTAAGAAGGCAGAGAGTGACACTTACTCTTTACTCTTAATCAATTACTGCACGTGTGAAATACTTAAAAGAGAGTTCAATTTTAGCTGATCAAACTTTGATTCGACACACCAGACTAAGAGTAAAAACATGCGTAAATCCTACAATTTTAAAAATTAACTCGTAGTTCATCTTCTTTTTTGTGTATACTGGTTACATTCACTTGCTATGCTAAGCAACCATGGTGAGCTATGGTAATATAGATCACCATATGGTGTGCTGTGTATGATAATATCGCATAGTAGCTATGCTATAAGCCACAGTCAATTATGCCATAGTTGACTATCGTAAGTTGAACGAAACGAAAATAGTAAGAGAGATGTTACCAAATGTTTGTAAATTTCAAATGTTAGTAAATTTGGTAGCTCATGAATAATGCAAGGCAGGAACCGCCACCATAACACACAATCACAAGCGTGTCTATCTTCCCTGCATGCTTAGGCACGTATATGTCCAGATACTAATATCCAGGCCGTTTCCGTTCACATGTAAAAATTCGGCATGCACTAAGTTACAGCTAAGCATATAGTTCTAGAGCAGTGTTGCCACCCTGACCTGGAAGAATTTAATAAATCTGAGAGGAAAAATTTACTAAATCGCATTTGTTTTTACTAAATGCTCAAAAAAATTTTTGTACCATCAACCATCGATTTTTACTATACGAGGATAATCAATAGGATTTTCACAATCTTTTTTCCTTTTTTCTTATTTTTTTCTCTTTTCCTCTTTTCTTTCGTTTTCATAGTATGATTGAAAATTCCGGAAACCTACAAGTTCAAAAATCCTTTTTTTTTTTTTTAATTATTTGGATGTACTACTGGATAGGCTTCATATTCCAGATGCAGTGTATGCAAGACGTCAAACAATAGTCTGGAATCTTGGATTCTGCTGGTGAAGCCGGCTCTAAATTTATCAACGGTCTTCAGGTCATAAAATTCAGATATATTGAAAAAGTAAAAAACAATCAACGAAGAAAAACAGCTACAACTCATAATCACGAAGCAATTCAGGCGACGGAGTGCTTAATGCTTAGATGGAGTGCTTATAAATCATGAATTTTTACTATATTTCGCGAAATTTACTAGATTATTTTTTTTTTTTTACTAGATCTAGTAAAATCCTACTGATGGTGGCAACCCTGTTCTAGAGTCTAGAGAGAGGAGAGAGGAGAGAGAGAGGAGACAGAGGAGAGAGAGAGAGAGAGAGAGAGAGAGAGAGAGAGAGAGAGAGAGAGAGAGAGAGAGCATCCTAGTTCGTTCGGTCACCGCTTATACAGCTTTTGGTTAGGTTACATGTAAGGATACTGTATCATGTTTAATAATCATGAGGTAAACAATTCCCTCCTCCAATTTATACAAGGACATACGTAATACTGCACGATAGGACCCGCAAATATAAAACTGTTTTCCATTTTTCAATTTTATTGGACTAGCAAAAAGCCCACTTTACGGAGTTTCCAGTGGCTCTCACTTCGCTTGGGCAATACTGCAAGCAGCTCCGGGGCCTTCTTGACTTATGTCCCAGTTGTCTTCATGGGTCGCGTTGGGGACATTTCCTTCACAAACTTAACAATCAGTTCCCAGTATGATGGTCGGTCGTCAGCTTGTTTGTGAAGGAATAAGAGGTCACCTCCGAAGTTGTCTCCCATCTCTTCCTAGGTCTTCCACGTGAGCGACTACCGTAGACTCTTCCTTCAAAGGCAACTTCCTGCCAATCTTCGATTGGCAGTAACGTAATCAATAAAATTAGCCAAATACGTTCTGGGATCACCCTGGCTATACATGAAGTACAAAAAAAAGAAAAAAAAAGAAGAATGCCAAATTGAAATTGAAGCCAAACTGAAGAAGAAAAACAGAAGAATGCCAAATTGAAAAAAAAACACAAACACCTCGATTTAAACAGAGATCAAGTTTATAATTAGTTCTGAGTCAATGTGTTGAATGTGCTAAAGAGAGAGAGAAGAGAGAAATTCATTTTTATTAAAGACCGATATTCACAAGAAAATCATATCAAACAGACCTACCACGTGAAAATCTATACAGATTTGTTTGTGGCAGGACTCAATATTTTACTCACTACATATATATTGAAAAAAAAGAAAAAAAAAAGAATAATGCAATCATATAGATAAATAAAAAATAAACCTCGTGGGAAACCGCAAACTAATACTTACAGAAGATAGAAGACAGAATGCACCCCCCCCCCCTACCCCATCCTTCTTCATTTAAGAAATTCTTTATCTTATTTTTAAAAGATAACACACTCTCAGCCATCCTAGTGCTTTCCGGAAGACTATTCCATACCGAAACACCCGTATGCCTAAATACAAAACTAGACCTAGCAGTGTGTCGTCTCTCTTGTAGTAGCTCCGCGGATTTCCTTGTATTATAAGAATGGTACGCACAATTCGATGATAAAACATCACAAAAAAAATTCGGTGATAATTTATTTAAACACTGATACACGAAAATACTGCCCGACATTTAAAATATTAAAATGGCGATAACAATCCATTGTACGTTCACATTTTTCAAAATCACCGAGCAGGCGCAGCGCTTTATTCTGAACAATTTGTATCTGTTTAAAATTTACAACAAAACTAATAGCCCACACAGAACAACCGTATACAATGTAAGAATGAAGAAGTGAATTATATAAAGTTTTCAAAACTGAGACAGGAAAAACATGCTTAAATCTACGAATCAGCCCTAAGCCCCGCGCAACTTTCACCGATACAATTTCACTATGTTGTTTCCAATTTAAATCACAATCAATCTGAAAACCAAGATACCCTGTATCAAATATCTGCTTAATCTCCGTACCATTAAAATTAACCAAACTGAAAACATTATCAATAACTCCAGTACGACTAAAAATCATGTAATTAGTTTTACTCGCATTCACTGCTAAACAATTAAGACTAGTAAAAACATGCAGGTTAAGTAGCACTTTATTTGCTTTTCAAACAAACTCACTCAAAGTTTTTCCAGCAATCGTTATAGCTGTGTCATCCGCAAAGGATGTAATGGCGGCATCAGGAATGTAGAATCGCATTGTTTCAACGTAAATTAAATACAAAAGCGGACCTAATACAGAACCTTGCGGTACTCCACATAGTACATAGTACAGGACGAGGTGAATTAACAATATCCTCCACTACTTCACGCATTGATCTACCATAAAAATAAGAACGAAACCAATCACTCCAATTTCCTTTCATCCCTAAATGTGACATCCTATCTAACAACAGCTCAAAATCGACAGTATCAAAAGCTTTCTTAAAATCAATAAAAATAGTTAAAGGAGTAGAGCCGCTCTCGAATACATTGTTTAAAACATCAAGAAGATGGTGCACTGCATGACTAGTAGAATGAGATTTTCGGAATCCAAATTGTGTGTCATATAAAAACCCAAGAGAATTAAGGTAGTAATACAGTTTCTTATGAACAACCTTTTCAAACATTTTGAGAACAGTGGCAGAATCGATATAGGTCTCCAGTTTGACATTTCCCTTTTGTCACCATCTTTATGTAAAAGTATAATTTTTGCTTGTTTTAAAGCATCTGGGAACTGACCTTTTTCCATAGATAGGTTCACGAAGGTGTGCGTGTAACTGAACCCCAAGCAACTGAACCCCTGTAACTGAACCACCGTGTAACTGAACCACCTTGTAACTGAACCCCCGTGTAACTGAGCCCCCGTGTAACCGATCCACCGTGCAACTGAACCCCCGTATAACCGAACCCCCGTGCAACTGAACCCTCGTGCTACTGAACCCTCATGCAACTGAACCCTCGTGCAACTCAACCCCCGTGCAACTGAACCCCCGTGTAACTGAACCCCCATGTAACTGAACCCCCGTGCAACTGAACCCCCGGATAACCGAACCCCCGTGCAACTGAACCCTCGTGCTACTGAACCCTCAAGCAACTGAACCCCCTTTAACTGAACCCTCGTGCAACTCGACCCCATGCAACTCAACCCCATTTAACTAAACCCCCGTGTAACTGAACCCCCATGTAACTGTAACTGTGTGTAACCATGTAACTGTGTGTTAACAGAACACAACTGATGAGCGAAAAGTGAAGAAAGAGAGGGGTAGTACCGAACTCTCAGTTACCATTCTTGGGAGACATCTGACAGTTTATAAGTGACCATGGAATTCCTGTGTTGTTTTAAAGTCACTTTTCTGTGAATAGGCAGCGTGGCGGCAGAGTGCACCTGGCGACGATAAATCACATCAGTCCAGTTTTTGTCAGGAAAAAATTACTCAGTGATAATTTATTGCTCCTGCTAGCATTATGCGCTTCTAGGTCCGGGCCTAGGGACCTAGTGGTAAATCCAGGCCTGAGCGTGCACATATTTCCTTTTGGTGAATTGACTTTCCCTTTAAGCACTCTCTGAAAGTTCCAACTTAATACACAAATCCCTTTTTGAGATATGTCATTTTGAAAATCTGCATGCACATAGTGTCTTTTGATTTACTTCAAGTTCCACCGCAAATACCTCATTTTGTCAAATTTTCAACTTGATAGTGCTAGTTTAATAGTTGCAGAGGTCGTAGTAGGAGCAGTAGAAGTAATAATAGTGTTGAAATAGTATTAGTAGTAGCAGTATTAATAGCAGTAGTAGCAGGTAGATGCCCCAGAAGTTTCATCTTGATACGCTAAGCTGTTCCAAAAAAAATTGCTGATACACCTGTATCAGCAATCTGTATGTTATTGCAAGTTACCAATTGTTAAAATTTAAGGTTTTTATATAAGGGATGATCGTAAAAACTTTGAAGGAGGCTCATTCGATTGGAAATTGAAAGTTCAAGTTCAATTTCAAAGAATTAAAGGTAATCACAAGACAATCAGCCTTTCCCTCTTAACAGACACCCCCCCCCAAAAAAAATACATCCGATCAAAATAAAAATAAACATTTTGTTCAAATTATTCTGAAGATCAAATAACCATACTTTTGGGGTTAACAACCCCACCAGCAGCATCTGGGGCAAGGGCTGCAAGTTAAGCTAGTTGCTCATTGCTAACACATAAGGTTTTTGTAGAATTTTTTTATGAACTTTGGGGGGGAGGGCTCATTCGATTGGAAATCAAATTTCCAGTGCACTTTTTCAGAGTTAAAAGTGATCGGAGGACTTCCACCCCGCCCTGTTTTTCCCCCGAATACATCCGATCTAAATTTTGGGACGGCCATCATTTAGTTAAATGGGGTTGAGTTGGACGAGGGTTCAGTTAAAGGGGGTTCAGTTGCATGAGGGTTCAGTAGCACGAGGGTTCAGTTGCACGGGGGTTCAGTTGCTCGGGGGTTCGGTTATACGGGGGTTCAGTTGCACGGTGGTTCGGTTATACGGGGGTATAACGGGGGAATAAGAAAAACAAGGAAGCTGAATCATCTGGTATTCTTATTACCAAAATAAGTACCGTGCCGAAAGTTCCATCTTGAAATTTGAACGGCCCTTTTAAGTAGGTGGTTGGTCTCATCGTTGTGTACAACCAAGGCCGTACCCAGGATTTTGTTTTGGGGGGGGAGAGGGGGGGGGGCGTTTACTAAAAGATTTTTTTCGAGGGGGGGGGGGCTACACAAAAAAAACTAATTTTTAGCCAAAATCTATCAAAAAACTCAATCTGAAAACTGGCTTAACTGTGATGACTGTTTTACAAAAACAAACCAAGGGTTTATTAAGACACGAAAATGAACCACTAACAAATCTGCGGTTGGAAGATATGCGACAAGGAGCATCAATAATTGTGTTTTCAATAATTATTATTCCCAGGGACGATCGTATTGAACCTAGGGTCTTACTTTGGACGGTACACAATCACAAAACCAAATTCCTGCCACGCTAAAGACCAACACGCGAAAAGACCAGTTACTTTACAGTCATTAACAGTTTACGTCACATACCTAACACAGGAAAAAGCTTTCCATTTTTTCTTAGCTCCAGGTTGCAGCGGTAGCTAGCAACCTGGTATACAGTAAATAATGAACCCAAAACAAACGAACAGCAGAGTCACTCAAATATGACATCATACCCAAAACAAAATCATCTTCTATACAGAGATGCTTGTAAAAAAAAAAAAAAAAATATTTTTGTTTTTGGTAAAACAGTGCATTTTATTTATATATATGCTTAGCTTATTACAAAAGACCCTAGATATGACAATTTTATTTCAAATGAGCCCGTAGAACAGCTCTTTATGATGTTCAAGTACCCCGCTGGCAGTGACGAAGGAAAAAAGGAGGACACATCAGTGTCATCCGTGCAAAAATTGATTTCCCTTGTTGTTCAAGCGAGGAGGCTGCAATTTGCCTGTACAGGGGTTTCGGTCATGGCAATTCCAATTGTGTACTTTTCGATTCGATTGGAGACCATTTTTCTTTAAGGAATTTCAGGCTATTTCTTTGATAATCCCATTACTTTGTTTACAAAAAAAAAAAAATTTACTATTAAGACTTATAAATATAACAGTTAGCATTCCTGAATCCGCAACAAATGGCAATTTTTTTTCGAAAGCCAGTTTTTATTAAAACACGTTTTTTAATTTTTGTTACTATGGATTGTGGTTCGGCCTTTACTAGGTTTCAGCTACTGCTGCAACCATGACAGAGATTAGTCAAAGAGCCTATTGGATGACAGGCATAAAAAAAAGAAGAAAAAAACGCAGATTACCCCTTTGTGAGGATCGGAAAAACAACTTATTATTAGGATAAAGAGAACAGAGATACAATTACCATCTTTAAGAGAGGTGAGAAACACATATATTTTGTCCAGGGAAGGGGGTCAAGCTCAAGCACTATAAAAGTAAAAAAAAACCTTAGGATTTTGAGCCTCCCATATCTATATATTAACAAGCAGAGAGACAAAGATAAACAATAAGAAATTCTAAGTCACCCCCCTCTCCTCCAAAAAAATTGCTTTGAAATTTTCAACTTGATTCCCAGCAGGGAAGAATAGAGTAGGGAGGAAAAAAGTAAAGAAATCCAATAAACCTAAATGAACAAAAATAGAATCAAATAATCTACCAAGAAAAAAACTACCACAAATCAGTATCAATAAACAAATGAAACCCAAAATAAACAGAAATTAAAATAAATAAGAGTCAAACTCAAAACGAGCAGAAATTAATATGAGTAGGGTTCTAAACCACAAGCTTTCTAAAAGCCAGAATATAACTTGTACTTAACTGAAAAAAATTCAAATGAATTTACTGAAAAAAACTGCATTGTCATTAATATACATACGCTGATATTTATTCCTTAAAATCTTAATTGATTTTTGATTTCTTAAAGTTAGAAAAGTGAAAACACTTAAAAGAATTTTTTTTTCAATAAAGTACAAATCATATTCTGGCTTTTAGAAAGCTTGGGGTTTAGAACCCTACTCATATTATTTTCTGCTCGTTTTGAGTTTGACTCTTATTTGTTTTATTGCCCTTTGTGACAGTCATAAACATAACAATGAAATTAGATAATGGGATGAAATAAAATAAAACGGAAACATTGACAAGGCTGCATCAAAAGGGGCACTGGGTTTGAGTAAAGAACAAATTTTAATCTTGAAATGAGTAGAAATCAAGTCATACAACAAATCAAACTTAAATTTCTTCGAATGAATGAAAGAAATCAAAACGAACAGAAATTAAGAAAAAAATAAAGCCAAGCTTAAATTGAATAGAAACTACAAGAAATATGAGGCTGCATTCAGGGGGCACTGGGGGCGCCCCCCCCCCTAATGTAGTCTAAAGTAGTGTAATTTACTTAATTAACGAAAGTTTGCGTTAATTAAACCTGCTCCTAACGCAAGTTTATAAGATCAACCTATTTTGTGCCCCCCCCCCTAAAAAAAAAAAAATCATGGATCCGCCCCTGCAAGATCCGCCAATTAAAAAAATTATTACATCTTAACAGGAGGGAAAATTCCTTGCACCACGCGGGATTGAACCCGAGCACTCTCGAATATGAAGCCTCGTCTCGTTCCACTTCGCTGGCACAAGGTGACTGATGATTTCGTTTTAGGACGTGATGATCCAAACTGGTGGTAAATATAAGGTAAATATGTATGGCCTTGCTCTTGTATCTAGTGGAGTCATCAGGCCTTGTTTATTTTACTTATCAGTTATCACCTTCGTGCCGCATTAAGACAGTAAAAATAACTGGGTTTAGCCTATCCATAAATTAACTCTAGTAGGGAGGGGCTAGGAAGCTAAGATGTAAAAATTTGTTATGGACGGAGTTCTCTTACCTTTATTGTTGTTTGTTTTGGGTACTCTTTACTTTCATAATAACACCGTAGACCAGAAATATTTCCAGAAATCAAGAGGGATTATATATCAATTTCAACCTCCCCCCCCCTCTCCCTTAGAACTAATTCTGTATTTATTTGAAGGCTCAGTGTGTTAGTTTCAACCTAATACCCTAAGTTTTTTTATATCCCCCTCAATACGTTCTTAAATTTTCAACTTAATAACCTTAGCTATTCCTGAGATATTACAAATGCATCACTTTGAAAATCTGCCTGCAAATAGCTTCTTTTGAGTTGGTTCAACAGCCCCTCAGTATTCTCTGAAAGTTCACCTTAATACCATTTCTTCTCAGCTTTTTTGGACTTCCAGGATCAAACATTCTCCCTTTCCCAAGTAATAATACCTAGACGTAAACAATGGTCAACTTTCATAACTTACAGCCCTTTTCCTAGGGGCTTTGGGGAATGTCATGTCATCCTTGGAGGCACTTAAAATGGGCACTAGAACTTCCGATTTCCAGTCGATTGAGACCCCCATTCGAACTTTCTGTGACAAATCTTTGTATACGAAGCGGCATGGGGACCAAATTACATTGAGGCCATGTTCCTTTTTTACTTAAAAAAAAAAAAAAACAAGCTCTCTAGTGAGTATAAAAATCGGACGGATTCTGATAGTGAAGCACTCCGGTGAAACTGTTACCCGTTCAAGAGACTTTGTTGCATTTTTGTTAAAATGCAAACACAGTATTTGTCAAAGAAAATACAAAAAAGGTGTGTCAAAATTAAGCATGGCCACTGTTTCTGTTTTCTGTTTCTGTTCTGTTTTTAAAGTACCTGTTTCTGTTCTGTTGATACAAAAAAAAACAGAAACAGATTACAGATTCAGTTTGTTTTCGCGGTTTTATAAATAAAACCATGAAAAAAAACAGCAAACTTAAAATAATAAAAATCCAAATATTTATTTAAATTTATTTAAATAAACCCGTTTTAAATTAAATTGAGCCCTTTATTTAAATTAAATCCGTTTTTTTCTCTCTCAATTTTTGTAAACTTTAATTAAAATAAAAATTACCATTCTAGTGAATTACGAAATTTAACAATAAGTTTAACAAAGACAAAGAATAAAAAAAACTTGTGACAAAGAATAAAAAAACAATCAACACACTAATTAATATAAAAAAATTAAAAAGCCTTTATCAACGAAAAAATTAAGAACAAAAAAATAGTAAATCAAGAAAAGAAAGAAAAACAAACAACAGAACAAAAGAAAAAACAAAAGACAAACAAATAAATGAATTGTTAGACGGGTTTCCTCTAGCATTACCGACAGAATCAATTATATAGGTAGATAATCTTTTAGTTGAAACTAAAACTTGAAAGTAAATATTATTCTAAAGATAAAACTTGAAAGCTAATAAAGCAAATATGTAAATATGAAGGTAAAACCATGAAATTTCAATTACTGTCAACAATACTACTCGTCAAGAGCTATAGTGTTTCCCTAAAAAAATTCTATAAGAAAAACATGATTCACAGAAGAATAATTGAATGCCTTCACGCTTCAAATATCTTTACACATTTATCTCGAAGTTATCAATTCTGCCTTTAGGCAGTTTTCTTCCTTGGGAACTATTTCTAATTTGAAAATCATTTTACAAATTCAATATCAAATATCGTCTACAACATGGTGCATAGAAAATGAACAATTTCGAACTTAAGCAATGAGGCGAAAATTCAATTTTAAGAAAGATAGAAAATATATTAACTTTAAGATAGATACGTACGCAGTAGAATCGATCAGATACAAATGATAAACTGATACGATATCACTACAAAGAATATGGGACCGTCAAATAAACACTGCAATGTATTCACGATAAGCATGTTGAAATCAAAGACCCTTTTACATACATAATGTGATGTACCAAGGACATGTTAAACCAAGGAAAAACCAAAGTATAATCATCTACTGAACAAGTACTTACAAAACCTATCCTCTCCACACAAAAAAGTGACCCTTTGTTACACAATTTACACAGACCCTTAGTTACACAATTCAATACAAATTTCCGGGTAACTCGTCGCCTGAATCACGCTCTATTGGCTGGGATAATTTATTGGCTGGGAGCAAAATAATTTGGCTCGGAGCGATTAAGTAGTACAACATTTTGCGTCTAGAGGCGCTGAGGTACGCGGGGTCACTTTTGGAGAGTTTTGTCAGTACTTGTTCAGTAGATGATTATACTTTGGGAAAAACGAAACTTTTTTGTCTCTCCCCACAAGATCTTAGGTCTATTCACCACATGAAAACCAAGATTTTCTAGGATTTTTGTTTTGGTTGTTTTCAAAATATCAAGCTTTTAGTGTAGTACCACATTTTTATCAGTAATATATATAATTAAATAAGTAAAACTAATTAGTTCAATTAGTAACATTAACTATCAGTTGATCACGAAAAACAACCGCACCTTCAAAAGAAAGATAGATTTTCTTAAGGTGTTTGGTGGCATATTTTTTAGCTGATTATTCACCCACGTTTTTTTTTAAATTATGCACCCGCTACTACCAGAATATGATAAACAGCTGAATTCCTATTTTTTCTTCTTTTTTTTGAAAAAAAAATGTTCTGTATGTATGGTTGGATAATAAATATGGTTGTGTAGGTTTCCACTTAGCCAATTCAAACAATTATACTTCGTTTTCATTGTGCATGGCACTTTAAGGAGTAAAACATTTATAGGAAAAGTAAATCTTCCCTTCTAATAAATATATAAAAGCAGTTTCATCAACAGTTCTACGCAGTTCATCTCTTTCAAGTATAAAAAAAAGCAAACAAACAAATAAACTTCGAATTCAAAAGTCCGACCTACAATTATATAAAGAGGAGCTGAGTTCCAGGTGCACAGGGTTGCCACCACGGTCAGTTCCTAAAGTGCTAAAACTGCCCAAATGTTCGTGCTACACTTCGACTTTCGGTGCTACAGTAAAAAAAAAAAATTGTTGCGTGTCACAGCTTCCGCCGCGAAACGCGGATGGTGCATTTAAGTGTACTTGAATTAGTTTTAGGTCAATTCTTTAATATTTATTTATCTGGTTATTTCAACCTTAGTGACAATCTTTCGAAATGAACACGGCAAAAAGGCGGTCCTGGTTATATCAAATTTAGGGCCAATCTTTCGAAACAAATACGGCAAAAAGGTGGTCTGCGCTTTTTTTTAATTCCACTGCCTTTTTTGAAAATCTTCATAATTTCATCCAAGACAAAAAGAAACATTGTAGCACAAAAGTGCTACAATTTGGTCTTTCAATGTAGCACGTGCTACACATGATGAATTAGTGCTAAAATAGCACTTTCGTGCTACAGGTGGCAACCCCTATAGGTAAATGCCTAGGAAGCACAGTAGAAATTAATGCAGCTGCAAGATTAAAATTTAATTGGTCTCCATGCAACAAGACATAGTCTGGCTTTAAAAGGTGACTGCAGATTTGTTTGCCCAGACTGCCGCAAATGATACGGCACTGGCTACAAGTTGTAAACCCGGAGAAAGACAAATTATCAAATGCAGCTTATTTGGCGAAAATGTCATGATCGTACAAAGTGCCTATTGTAAAGGTGGCAATGGCCTCAGCGAAGATCAAAAGTCACGCAGAATTTCCATCCATATGCGCATTAACACCCCTCTCAATTTACCTAAAATTATGTAGTAAAAATATAATTAAGAACTTCAACAGAACTACTGTTCATAAAAAATGTTGAATAATATTCCAATTTAGTCACAAATTTCAATTGCGATCCAAAATTTTAATTCTTAAGCAAAAATTGAAAAAGCGGGACGCTACAATCAATTTACAATCATTTGAATATAGAATTTAACAACAAGAAATCGCGGAGTTATGAAGCCGGTAGTCCACATCCTATCTTGGTTGGGCCTGGGGATGATTTGAAAAAACGATCAGAAACTAAATAACAAAAACAAGTTTTTTTTCAAAAGAAAGCAAGGAACATTAATAAAGCTCAAAACAAACAGAAAATTATTCCGTATACGAGGGCAGATTTTCCACCTTTTATTGAATATGCCCCCTCTTCATTCCCCCCTCTTTACGCTAAAGTTTGACTTTTTGTCACAACTCTTTAAGAGCGACTGATCAAGCACAAGAGCGGTTGAATTGGAATAAGAAGCATTTCCAAAGCACTATAAACTTAAGCGTAAAGAGCAAGGGTTCAAGAGGAGACAGCCCCCCTCAAATATGGAATAATTTCTGTTTGGTTTAAGTTTTAATGCTTTCCTTTACTTTCAGTTTAAAAAAACCTGTTTTTTTTTTTTGATCATCTGTTTTAGCGGCCTTCATAAATTTCGAGAAAACCCCTGAAACCATGGATTAGTTACATCCCAGCATTCTATAAGCAATAAAGAATCCTAAAACTGACCAGTTCGCCGATTACTCATTAAATCAGCTCACCGGATATTAAGGCTTCAACTCCGAGATACATCACCACATTCTACAAGTATCTTAGAATCCTGTAAATAATTGCTTCCTAGATTATTACCATTTGTTAAATTCAAAATAGAATTTTTGTTTTTCATTATAGGACTTTCTACATGTTAGAATACTCCCTGGATCAGCCCCCTACTTGAACTTCTGTAGCCCACAAGTATCTAAGAACCCTATAAGCAAATGTTTCAAGAGTTATTATTTCCTATTACACCGAAATCTAGCATACAAAAGCGAACTTTTAAAATTTCCCAGATCCCAAGCTACCAGTTCCGCCATCGCATTTTTAGGATATTTCCGAATCCTAAAAGCAATTGGTTCACCGATTACATGCTGTCAATTATATTAAAATATTATCTCTAGGATAAGCTATTCAATTTACGTATAATGACCATCCCACACAGTCATTATGCATTCCAAGGGCATTTTAGATTTTTATAAGCAATAGATTCAGCGATTAGGGATGAAACTAAGTTTGTAGTGACATACTTTTAAGATTTTGGAAGACTCCTAGGAGACCACCACCCCTCTTAGTTTCACCATTGCATTTCACAAACAGCTTAGAGTTTTATAAGTAAATGGTGCATCTGCGACAAGAAACATTTCATTAGAATGACATGCCTCCAAGATATTTTAGTTGTTATGTATCTAGGCCTATTGTTTTTCTCCAGTTCCACAAACAGTAGATTTACCTTCCCTGCTGTCACTTGCGAGGCACTTTTACTCTCGCTCAAAGATTAATTGCTTAGAACGGAATGTATCTTCCTTCCCTTACTCAAAATATGCTTCCTTGCTGAGAGATATATTTGGATGTGTGCATTCTATTACAAAAAGAAACACAGAGTCAAATTCCTTCTTCTTGTGGTTCAACAAAGATATCAAGGAAGGAATAAAACAATGAGAAAAGATTAATATGTTTGGAAAGACAACACTCATTGACAATGATTCGTTTGATTTTGCTTCCTCAAATTGCAATGCTACCCCTGGGTGCCCCCCTCCCCCAAAATTCCATGATTTCTCCTATGATGTTCAAAAATATCCAAACGATTTGTCTACACCACGATTAGCTGTTTGGTATGGGTATAATTTTTTCTCAAGTTTACCCCTCCCCCTTCTACCAAACCTGAATCCTGCGTAACGTGCCAGCCGTCTCCCCAAAGGAAATTAACTAATATAAAAACATGATATTACAGAACTAAAATCGCGCTTCTTTTGAAGCATTAAAGTAAGACATGTATGTTGAGGGGGGAGAGGGGTTTCAATCCAGTGTCCCCCAAAATCTAAAAATTAAGACATTTATATTTACTACAGATTTCCATAATAATTCGCCTTTTTTAGGTGTTTATTTTGAATTTACTCCCGTCTCGAAAAAAAATTCTCAATTCCATCCGCGAAAAGAGAGTATCAAAGGAAGTACCATACTCTCACCCTTGCACTAACATGTTGGAAGAAATAGATCCCTGCATAATTTTCCACCACAAAAGAATATAGCAAATGCAAAGATTGTAAACAGACCAGCATATACACAAAACGACATTCAAAATTTGGCAATTTCCTCATAGTTTGCTGTATTTTTTTTTTAATTCTGCAGTTTTTTAAAAATGTACCCCCACCTCTCTGGTTCATCCCTATACAAGATTCCTGCCTACATATCTGTGGTCCGAACGGATTTTTTAATGAGTTAACAAAAAATATCGTGTTTATCAAGTGTACAACCCCTAGATGTTTCCTAGAAAGCTAAAATTCATATTTCCGGAAAGCAATACACAACCCCACAAGAAAATTCCTAAAAAAAGTTAGGTGAAATAACTTCTTCGAATTTGTCCCCTATCATCTCAGCCCCCCCCCCCAAAAAAAAAATAGATTCCTACACATATACCTATGGGCAAAAATCATTTCTTAATGAGGTTTGTTAAGTGCGTAAGCCCTGACTATTTCCTAGAAAGAAACACATTTCTTGGCAAAAATCTGCTCCTACCTCTTGTCATTCATTTTTTTTTTCTAAAAAAAGGTTCGTCTCCTCCGATCAAAAGTCTAAGGACTTTGATGAGAATATAATCAAATTCCTCCATTCAATGTCTCATTGGGCGAAAAAAGTGAAATTTAAGCAGTTTAGAAGGAAATCATTGAGCTTTAAGATATTTGCACTTTGATCAAACAAAAGAGGAAAATCTCAGCAGAAAGGTGGAAGGTAAGAGAAGTAAAATCCTAGCTGCAAAGACGGGCCTAATAATGACGGGAAGATTACTCGTTTAACGTGCCGTAAATACATATTGAAACGCAAAGCTCGGAAGCATTTAATATCTTTGTAAAATTGTTAAATTAGAGCTTCCGTATTCGAGGTTATTAAAGTTCACGCATAAGCTAACTACTTTACTGCAGGGCTTTTCCTTTGAATGAAAAGCTTTCCCAGAACTTAAATTACACTGATAAAATAAAATGGAACTAATTAAGGAAATAATTCAAATGATAACAAAAAGCTTTAATTCTGTGTTATTCCCACTTCCCTACTGGTAAGTTCAGAATGTTATTATTCTACTTTCAGGTTGGCCATGGGAATCCAATTTTGACGCAAATAAAGTCAGTGTCAACATTTTGACAGGAGTGCATAAGCACCTGTCATTAAATGGAAGTTTGTAACTAAACGCGTATATTTGTTGCGTTAAACTTCCTTCAAAGCCTAATATTAAAGAGAGTACGAGGCAGGGACGCAATTTGCCTCGCTCTTTGCGCTGAAGTTTTTTATTGTTTTAAAATACAAAGCTGTGAGAAAGAGTCAAACTTTAGCGTAAAGAGCGAGGCGTTGAAGAGGGGACAGCCCCTTTCATATACGGAATAATTTCTGTTCGTTTTAAGTTTTAATGTCGCTCCTTACATTCAGGTAAAAAACTTGTTTTTTTATTTAATTTCTCTGAACATTTTTAAATTAATGCAGATTTTAATTTTGGATCACAGTACATGAAAGATTAAAACAAAATTTGCATATTAATTTTATTTACGAACGTTTTTATTAGTAATAAATATACGTTACTTACGAACTAACTTACGTAACGAACTTCTATATTCGTATATTTTTATTACGTATATTAGGGGGGTTCGCCTCCCTTGTCAATACCTCGCTCTTTATGCTACAATTCAAATTTTTTTCCCAATTCTTTAAGAATGACCCCTTAATCACAAAGGCCGTTAATTAGAATAAATAGCTCTTATGAAAGTACTAAAAAAAACTTTAGCGTAAAGAGCGAGGTACTGACTAGGGGGTGAACCCAATTATATACGTAATAGTTTCTGTTCGTTTTAAGTTTTGATGTTGAAAAGTTTTTCAGTTATATTTTTCGACCATGCTGAACAAAATGGCAATCTGAAAATTTTGATCGGGTGACTTTGGGAAAAAATTAGCATGGGAGGGGGCCTAGTTGCCCTCCATTTTTTTCAGTCACTTAAAAATGGCACTAGAACTTTTAATTTATGTTTGAACGAGCCCTCTCGCGATATTCTAGGACCACTGGGTTGATACTAGGAAAAAAAACACAAAAAAAAAAACAACAAAAAACAAAAACACGCATCCGTGATCTTTCTTCTGGCAAAAAAATACAGAATTCCACATTTTTGCAGATAGGAGCTTGAAACCTCTACAGTAGGGTTCTCTGATACGCTGAATCTGATGGTGTGATTAAGATTCATTAAGGTTCTACGACTTTTAGGGGGTGTTTCCCTCTTTTTTCGAAAATAAGGCAAATTTTCTCAGGCACAAAACTTTTGATCGGTAAGACTAAACTTGATGAAACTAAGACTAAACGTTTGAAATCAGCATAAAAATCTGATTTTTTTGATGTATCTATTGGTATCAAAATTCCTTTTTTAGAGTTTCGGTTACTATTGAACCGGGTCACTCCTTACTTACAGTTCGCTATCACGAACTGTTTGATAATATCAAGCAACAAGCCCATGATTTTCACTTTTGCATAGCCTATTTTGGCTTTATTTTATTTTTTTTTGTGGCGGGGAAATATTTTTTTGGGGAACCAGTCCCTCCTAATACTTAGAATAACTTCTGCTCCATTTAGCAGCTCTCTTTGCTTTCATACAAAAAAAAAATTGATTTTAATCACATAAAAAAGGGGGAGGCATTACCCCCTGATGATAATTCAATAATTTTCCAATACGTTTTCAGGGTAGCATCCTTTTATGAGAGAAATGATTCAACCTCAATACCCCGCAAATTTATAGGGCTGGTCAAATCAACTCTGTTCAACTACTTTCTCATCAGATTTTTGTCTAATTCTAATGTCTACTCGACAACAATTATTTCAGTTGGGGGTTGACCTGCAGCAATTCCACTCACTTACGTCATAGAACCAATAATAAATAAACGTTGATCCTTCATTCATAGATTTAATGACAAAACCAATGCCAGATAGTGTAAAAAAAGATAATAATGTAAGCGAATAGGTAAACAACTACCATGTGACAACCAAAAATTGATAAAGTCCAACCATTTAGATAATCAGACCTAAGAAACCGTCTTTGTTCCTTATCTATTGGTGGCAAACACCTGGGAAGAAACCATGTGAAACCGGTTGCAATTCTTAGGAAACCGGACTTTCTTGTAGGACGAAACTAAAACTTCCTTGAGATAATCAAACCTAAACAACCCGTTTTGCTTATGTGCCAATTGTTGGTAAGTACTTGGGAATAAACTTTGAGAACTAGCTCCGCTCCTTAAGAAACAGGACTTTTTAGAACCGAAACGAAACCTTCCTCAGGAGAACCAAATGACCAGTTTTGCTCCTAAGTCGACTGCTGGTAACCTGGGATCATTTTTTTTTTTTTTTTTTAGAAAATTGGTTTTGCTCCTTAAGAAACCAAACTTCCTTAGAGGACACAACCAAACCTTCCTTGGCGTAAACAGACCTAATTAACCGGTTTTGGTCCTTAGTCAACTGGTGATAAACACCAGGGAAGAAACTAGAAAACTGGCTTTACTCCTTAGAAAATAGGACTTCCTTATGAGATGCTCGTAGTAGTTGATACACTACTAGAAAAGACATGGGAAAAACCTTTGGATAACCAGCTTCACTCATTAATAAATGGGACATTCTTAGAAACAAAACCAAAATTTCACCAGTACAATCAGAGCTAGTCAATCAGAACACATTCTGCATATAGTCTATCATGAATTCATACGTCTATACGTTCCTTGTGTGTTTCAAACTAAAACCCAATTGCACAATATGGTAGCAATTTACCAACGGCTTAGATAGTTAAATAGAAAAAAAACATCTCCGAATTTTGTTATCTTCACTTTTCCCATAATGGAGCTCAAGATGTTTTACAAGTCAAAAACTCCACTGGGAGTTTTACTGTGACAACGGGAATAAAAAAGCGTCTATTTGCGACTCGATCTTCAATTAAATTAAAATGAAGTTCTTTAATTAATTCGAAAAGAAGGAAAATTATAGAAGAAAGAGAATAATTAATAATGAGAATAATTAGAAGAAAAGCAATTCTTAATTTATCACAACAGAAGAACACCGAATGTTTCAAGCATTTCGCAAGAGTTTGACTCCTGCTATGGTCGACCTATGACTGGGTGAAGATTATTGGCTATCCATAATGGATTATTGAAGGAATAATCTTCATTATAGCCATAATGAAGATTATTGGCTGTCCATGTGTATCCTGTCATTTGAACCGAACAAACAGACTAGATATTGTATAATTTTTTCTTCTTCTTCCCTTTCCCTACATTTACTTACTATTAAGTGTTAATAAATGTTGTCAACGTTTTGTTTTTCCTCGTTTCTTTGTGGTGTTTAGTATTTTGCTTGTGCTTTTCAGTTTTTGATATTTTTGCTGTATTTTGCAGACTAGATAGTGAAATACTATGTACGGGTTTAATCACTGAATAAAACCATTCATTCATGCCTCCTGTCTCAGAACTGAATTATTGTTCAGGTGGACACATTCAAAATGGTTCAGATTGCCGAACTGGCATAGTTCACGGCACAGTTAACTAGCATACGAAAGTACTAGGCCACGAGACACAGTTGTTAAGCCAACAAGATTTTGGACCAACTGAACACGTCTACCTGTTCTAACACGTCTATTTTAAACTATACAAAGATCAAACAGTTCGGTGTAACAAACTGTAAGTAAGGAGCAACCCGGCGCAATAGTAACCGAAACTCTAAAAAACGGAATTCTGATACCAATCGATATATCAAAAGAATGAACTTGTTATGCTGATTTCAAATATTTACATTTCATTAAGTTTAGTCTAACCCATTAACGGTTACGAGCCTGAGAAAATTTTCTTCTGGAGATTTTTCCACGGGGAAATTTTCCAAGGGGAGGGAAGATTCCAGGGAGCAAACTTGTCAGTGGAAATTATACACGGGGGAATTTGCAAGAATTTTTTGTATGTCTTGCTTTCTCTTTTCCGTCTTAATCTTACGCGTGGAGTTGTTAAGGGTAATTATCCTGGGATTGATTGTCTAGAGACTTTTTTCATGGGGAGGATATTTCTTCGTGGAGGTAGGGACAGATTTCCTGGCATTATTTAAAAAAAGATCAGAAACTAAATAAAAAAAACAAGTTATTTCAACTGAAAGTAAGGAGCAACATTAAAACTTAAAACGAACAGATACTATTACGTATTTTTAGGGAGTTGCCACCTCCTCAACACCTTGCTCTTTACGCTAAAGCTTGAATTTTGTCCCAATTCTTAAAGAACGACTCCTGAAACACAAAGGCCGTTTAATTATAACAATAAGAAGCTCTTTTAAAAGTACTAAAAGTGTCAGCGTAAAGAGCGAGGTGTTGAGGAGGCAACACTCCACAATTATCATTTTTGTATATGATGTGGGTTAAAAATAAATTGTTATTATTATTATTATTATAATATCCGTAACAATTTCTGTTCGTTTTAAGTTTTTATGTTGCTCCTTATTTCAGTAGAAAAGACTTTTTTTTTTTATTTAATTAATAATAAGAACCAGCTCTATCGACTTTGATTGAATAAAATACATGACCCGGAGAGCAATTGTAGCTCCTTTGCAGTAGGGAAAAACTAAACAGAATTCATTGCAAAACATGGGTCCACATGCTCAAGTCAACCAAGAGGCAACTGGTGGACTTGACATAAAGGACAAGATTAGGACCTATCCCGGCAACAGTTCTATATGGTGGATAAAGAAGTGTCTGAATCACTCAAAAACTCGATACCAGGTCAAGTGATTGTGGGAGTTTTCACAGTAAGATAGTTTACCAAAAAAACGGAGTATGTAGATGAAATCACAAATCATTCAAGAACCAAAGGATGCTTGATAGGGAAGTCATTTGTCCACATTTTTTTTTTTATAGCTTTAGCCAAGTACTCCTATAATTAAACAAAGCAAAAGTATGTCAATGGGATGGGAACATACTCATGAGGTTAGGGTCTTCAGCCGTGTTCCTCCCACAAGTCAATTTTTACAATTTTCTCCGTGTCGCTGCATATATTTAGTACGCCTGTTTTATTTTAAAGTACCATACCCTTCCACTGAAATAAATTGCTCTATACTTATGACTGAAGGAGCAAAGTGGGCGTGTGCAGGAATGTGTTCCAACACCCCCAGTAACTTTTCAGCCAAAGGTAGACATGTGGCACCACATTAGAACCAGAATCATACAAGAATTCTTAGTCTGTATGACTGCAGTCCAAAAATGAGCCTCCAATGACCATTGTGCCGGACTTCTCAGATCTGGTTGATAATAGTAGAGCGAGTACTAGGAGCACGGGAACAGAGGCAAATTTCCACAAAATCTCAGCAGACAGTTTTTAGCCCCACTTTCCTTTTGCACGAAAGTGTCCACATCGCTTCGAGATTTATTAAGCTAAGAACAATAGTCAAGGAGACTTCCCTTAGAGATTTTAGACCGCTTGCTTTTACAGTTCAGGCACTAGCAGGCCTCAAAATTTCAAAGTAGGCGACTCCCAAACCTATGAATCGTCGAGGCCTCCTAGGACTTGGAGCATAAAGGTCAACGGCTTAATATATATTTGGACTAAGTCTTCTTAGCTGTAGGTATATGACAATCCTACCAATTCAAGGTTTTAGTTTGATCACTTCTCCGGCAGGCCACAATAGAAAATACCAATCTTATGTAATCAACCCGGGCAATTCAGTCAAAAACTTTTCATGCCCCAATCTTTTTCCATCGTGCTATAGCCTACCACCCATCAGCTCTATAGCTTCAATTCCTCACACTTCCGCCCAAGTATATCTTTTGGTAGTCTGTGTGTCTCCATACAGTTCTACTGTATGACTGGAGGCACAAAGTAGAACCGCAGCCCATCCACTCCCCCCAGAGAATTCAGTCATTTAAATTATCTGTTTTTCTCAAGTATTGTTACCTCAAGCCCTTTCCTTACACTCCTATCTGTCAGAAAATATCCATTAATTATTTCATTTGTGGGATTAAGCTGGAAACAAGTTTATTGCGCTAACTTCGCCACTACAATTAGGTTATTCTCAAAGGAAATTACTGCTTTTCGCCTACATTGTCATAAGCCGTGGAGAAAATAGACATTTCCCTTGATAGCCGTGCTTTCCCCCTATTTTTCTTATTTTGTCTTGCCTCTTATATGTACAAAGTTTTCATTTCTCCAGGGCTTAGATCTATCTTATTAAAATCAATCAAATCCTGTTACACTAACAATTAGCATTTTCAAGCTTAAAGAACACTTTTGATTACTTTTTTGAGGGAAGCCGGTAAAAGAACCTTCTCAAATTGGCTGGTGGTCCTACCTTCTATTCTTAACAAATTGGGCCATAAAAGAAAGTACCCATGGAACGAATATCTTCTGGCAAATTTATATTTTCGCAGCCACCGGTTTTTACGTAATATGCAAGATGCAAATGTTCAACAAGGGAGCAAACGCTAAGCACAAATTGTATTCTGTCGGCAACCCTTTGCCGACTAAGGGTTTTGCCCTTTGTCGGCTTTGTTGCCCTTTGACGACAACCATTTGCCCATTCGTTGACTATGAACCGGTAAGGCCATATGTAAAAATGTCGAAAAAAGGTCAAATTCGAAACTATACACAAACACGTGTGTAACGAATGGAATAAGTCGACTACGGGCTTTGTCTGACTAGCCTTTGTTGTTTTTGTAGTCACACATCATTAAAGTTGAGATAAATAGTATATTTGAACCAGAGGAGAAAATTCAAAGAAAACATTCTTGCTCGTTTATATTTAAAACACCAATAATCCAATGAGAAAAAACAAACCCTTAGAAATTGTTGGGGTGTTGGTTGTAGGGTTGAGTGGTGGGAATTTTTCTTAATACCTATAGGGTAAAGCTCGTCAGTTTTGTTCTAAAAAACGATTTAGTGTGCAGTGGCAAGATATTTGTCTATTTTTTGTGTTAATGAACTTCCTTGTGACTGTATACAGTTAAGTGGCAATCAAACGCCTTTAAACTGAACTTGATCTGATTACTTTATAAAAGGCCCAATTGGAGTCCTCAGAATATCCGGAAGCTTGCCTTCACCATCCACATAATCCAAGATGCAGGGGATATGTCGAAGATATCGCCATCTTCATTGTGTCACAATGAAGGCGATGTTTGGTTGGCCTGTGCAGGTACGAATCGCGTCGTTGCTGAGATGGGTTGTCCAGAAAGTAACAAAATTTTTCTCGGCAAACATAAGACCAAAGGCGTAGAGTTTTTTTTTTTTTTTTTTTTTTTTTTTTTTTTTTTTTTTTTTTTTTTTTTTTTTTTTAGCGGCAAGGGTGGTATGAGTTTTTGGTGGAAGCCAGCTGAAGTAAATCTGAATTTGAAAAAAAACGATGTTAGGTTTTCAGAATGCAACGGAGCGTTGAGCAGCAATACGATATTAAGTTTTCTGTAAATATTTGGAATATTACAAGAAGCCTAAAGTAAGCATTCTTGGTCCGCCCAAGGCTAATTGTTTCTGTGGCACATAGACAGAGGAGAAGACATCCCGGTACTTATGTATTATAAGAGAAACACTCGAGAAGTGAAGTTTGGTTAATGCTAATGAATTAAAAAAAAATATGATGAAAATATAATATTTTATTAGCAAAATTAGGTTAGGATAGGCAACAACCCCTTATCCTGGAAAAATATAATTGCCTGTTCTTTGGTCCTTGGCAAATCCCAAATCTTAATTTGGAAATCCATGGTGAGACACTATATTCTATCACTATGCATTACAAACTAAACGGTTATTGCCCTATCTGATCTTCGCGATCCAAATTGTCGAGTGTTTCTCGTATAATACATAAGTACCGACATCGCTAACAAACAGCGCGTTGGGCGACAATTAAGTTCTTGTATTACTTACAGTGCAGCTAAAAGAATTAAGAACTTACATACCTCGGTTTTGTCCAAATGACATTGAAATCACAAAATCAATTATGCAAAAAATCACTGAAAAAATTCATACGTAGCCAAGCTGATTCCAGACATTTTTAGGCGGATTCAATTCCTAGCAAAACATAACTTTGCGACGTTGCACCAGCACCGTAAAATCCTAATCTGCAACCACTGGAACTTTCCTATTCTCTCATCAAAATCCTGCTTTAAGGTCATCGTTTTGACAATATAGAGAAGTTACCAAAAAGGAGTAACGCGAGTGCTGAACTATATTTTAGTCAAAGAATTTCACCCAAATTCTAATGAATGGCTAGAGTCGTCGAAAAGATAACCTTCTGCAACTATTTCTAGAAATATAGTACGTGCCTGATGTCCTTGTAGCCAGACACCTGCTATAAAAATGGGCATCGGTGGTGGGGAAGCCAAAATGCGTAAATAAAAAAAAATCTTTCAGGGAGATTAATCTATGTTTTAATCATCCGTTTACTTACGAAACTTTAAATCCATACTGAAATTATATGTCTGCATTTTTGGGTACTAGTTCATTAAACGGACATTTTTATATACTGTATATGGAATGTCAAACGGGAGATGCTATAGATACCGGGACAGATACCCGGTACTAAAACAGTTGTTAGAGTGGAATTGAATGAAACGGGTGATCTAATATAAATGTTAAAATTACAGTTTGGGATTTGCCATTTACGCAATTTACCCCCCAGCCCCCTAGTGTGCAAATATATAGCCCAAATTTGTTTATTAACTATTATATATTCATCCTATTTTATTTTATTTCATTAGCATTAGCCAAACTTGACTTCTTTAGCAGCATATAGAAGTATCCGTATAATGCACCAGTACCCATTTTTGTTATAGAAAAGCTGTCGTAGTTAGTGAAACATCTTTAAGTACCAAAATTGGCGAAACAGTAGCATAAACTACCATTGAAACTCCAGTGTGGGTATGTTCTAACTCAAATAGAGATAAATCCACTTGCAGATCTTATCAAATATTATCACATTGGCCTCACTGCTATTATCATGAATTTTGACGTCACAATTCATTGAAATGCCATCTAACTTGTTGTTTGGAGTGTCGGTTGACCTGCTACCTAGAACCCAACCACTCTAAAATTTTGGTTCCATGATTTCGAATTAGTCATTGATTTAGTCAACCATGTAAGTGGATAAACGAAGAAATTTCTCCTTGGCTTCAATTCCCTGGGAAGCAGGTATCCTTAAAATTCGGCTCTCAAAATTCGGCTCATCAAGCTTATTTGATAGCCCATTCTTTAAAATATAGAATTCATCAAAAAACTTCTAGCATTAAAAAAAGATGGTAAAATACCGTCAAGCCATGATTCAATTCAGCTTGGTTACTTACAAATTTGAAAAATTATATTCCCGGCACAATCGAGATCAAACGAACAACAAAATAAAGATATAAAATTCAATGACTGAAAGTTTTCTTTGAGTCTAAGAGCAATTCTCTTGATGGGTTCCAAGTTATCATTAATACATTTCTTAGGAGGCTAGAACTTTTTACCCTGAATTGAAAAATATCCCAATGCGTTGCAATTAATTATTTAAGTATTCTGTAAAAACTTTTTTTTTTTTTTTGTAGCAGCTCATTCCAAAGGCAGTTTTTTTAGGTGGCTCTATCGTATCCCCTCCCCTGAGTTGGGATCCTATATTATAGCTGTCTCGAATAGAATCGTGTTTGCGATGGTTATTCTGATAACTTTAATGTAATTCTTAAAGATTGAAGTATGTCATACAAGGCCCTAAAAAAAGTGACAAACATTTTATTAATTTTGCATTTAAGTTTTCCCCTAAATATATTTTGGATTTATAGGCTGTTTAACGACGTTGGTCTATACTGGAATGGAAAATGGATGTCAGAAGGTTTTTCCAATTTCAAAACTTTTCTATGTCAGAAACATTATTGAGATGTTGGCAATTTATTTCCTATGAGCTTGGCAAGTTTTTTAGGTACAGTATATACTTTCTAATACTCGTTTGCAGAACTAGTACACACAGTGCTATAGGTAATTAATCCGCTAAAAAGATGGCCGAAGGAAGAGCGAGAGGGGGGGATCGAAGGGGCAACTGGTCCACTTTTGTTCTGTGATCATACAGATGGAAAATCCCTGCGTGATTTTAGCTTAAGAAAGGAACAACACGCTTAGGTATTTACTGGGAGGTTGGCAATGAGAGAGACAGGGCGATTGGGTCCAATCTAAACCTCTAATGAAACAAATTGAAAATCTGCGTGGCTCCACTTCAAAACAAGGCGCACAACTCCTACACTTTTGCTAAAATATTAAAAAGCCCGGAGAGGGAGTGGGGTGCTGGTGGGGCCCACGGGCCCGCTTCGTGCCTTCAGTTATAAATGGAAAATCACGACATGCTCCCGATTTAAACAAGGCAATACCTGCCTACCTTTCTGCTGAATATTTGGCAATGAGGGAGGACTAAGAACAGCTAGGATTTAGCTCATTTTTACACCGAGTCAGGACTTGGTTTGTTTTTTGCACAGAATTATGACTTTGTCTGTTATCCTAGATCGTTTTTGCAGTCCTTATCCATTTTATTTTTATACAGATATATACCGCAACAAAGAAGTTTTCAACCCCTCAAAATTTTCAAAATGATACACACCATATGAAAAAAAATTATAGAGTGTAACATGAAAAAGAGTGTCATAAAAAAAAGATCCACCTATCTTCATTCTGAGGTTAATTTCCTTGCCGCGTGTCAACTTTCTAAAATCATAATTAAGAAGGGACCAAAGAGTAAGCTTTTCTTTGACTATTAAAGTTTAAAAGCCACTGTAAATTTTTCAATTTATTATTGTAAGAAAATATTTTATTGATAGGGCCAGTGAATCGTCGCAACTCTTAAGAACTTATAATTTACTCTGACTTTAGTTTAAAACTTTTGCCTGCTATTTTGCCTACCTAAGTAGAGCTTTCCATTCGACAGCACAAAACGTGGCTAGAAGAAACCAACTTGGCGGAAAAACTCCAGACAACAGACAACCCTCTCTGATGAAGACTTTAAAACTCCGCTTTAGCTCTCAAACCGTAGACCTTAGCTCAAAAACGAGCGTTATTGTGTTTTACATAGTAATTTTACATTTTCATATGGGAAAATAGTTTTTTTTTTTTTTTTACATCAAAATGTTTCTTCTAGTAAAAACATAGTCTGAGAGACAGGAGAGGGTTTTACTTCGGATGTTTTTTTCAGAGGGGGGTTTTACTTTAAAAAAATGTCGGAGGGGGGGGGTTACACATAAAAAAACCTAAAAAAACGCATACAAAAATTTGTTTATATCCATTTTCGTTACGTTTTTACGAGTCAGACAAACATTTCAGAGGGGGGGGGTCTGAGAGGTAGGCAGAGTCACTTTAGACAAGTCATCTCCTACATAGACTCCAAAATTCTACTTCAACTCAGAAATTGCTGTCTCTGCCTCAGGAACAAAGCGACAAACAACCTTTCTGTCTCCAGGAAAAGAATTACACTCAGCTTTCCAAATGGTAATGTTGCTTTAATTAATATTGCCTAAAAGTCCAAAATTTCAGTAAAAGCACTTCCTCAGAATAAACCAAAATCGGTGACATATTAGAGGAAGAAAATAAGAAGAGAGGAAAAAAGGGCATAACCAAATTCTTACCCGCACAACATAACTTAAACACAACATAACAAAACTGAGAAAAAAAAACGATCCTTCTTAAAATGGTAAGAATCAATCAAAAAGTGGATTAAAAACAAAACAAAACTGTGGATTTTCACCGACAAGGTGCAATACCAGTCAATATAGGCCTATTATTGCCGATTAGACAAGAAGAAAAAGCATACACACCAGAAAGGTGTACCCCACATTATCATAACTTCAGAGGAGAGCAAAAATAAGATTTTTAAGCTTTTAACGAAAGTTGTTTCATCTACGAATTAAAATGAAACCAAATCTGAACAAATGTGAGTGTGCAGCTAATTAATGCGGCTTCACTTTAGCCTAGTGCATAACATTATATTTTGTAATCTTAGAGCTAGAGGTTCTAGAACACTTTTCTGCCCCAATCAAAGCGGGTGTTTCCTACCTTCTAAGAAGTAAATATGCCTCTGCAAATACAAATACATATATCGTAGTGGATAAAAACCTACCAGATAAACCAGTCTCATATTATCACACATCCTCTAAAAACTACAAAATAGGCCTTTCATCCTGTGCGCGAAGATACAACTTACTTTGACAACAGTTCCTTTAAAAATGCTAATTTTAAAAATTTGGATTAACCAAACTTTAGGCTATTCCTGACAAGAAGAAAAAGAATAAGAACAACTTCTAGTTCAGAGATTATGAAGAAGTAAGCTAATTTAGAAAGAGACTGGTGGTATGAAATATGCGCATGAATAAAACACCAATTCTCTCATAAAGAATAGGAAAATGGGGGGGGGGGGTAGCTCACATTTAGCAGTGGTTAAACAAGACAGCATTATTCTTCAAGCAAAAATGTCAGCGGGCCCCGTGGAGAGTGGTATCAATCCACGTAAATTAGGAGGAGGGTGCATGCATTTTTCAATATCTAGGTTTGGGGTAAAAATATTTCCTCACATTGATGCCAGTCCCTGCACTATCCACTATCAAGGCTTATATATATTTTTTTACGTGAAGTTAACGCTTCATGATTAATACTTTTTTTTGTTAAAGTGAGCAAACATACTACTCACAGTGTACAATAATCAGTCTCACCTTAAATTTTATACCAATGAGACCAATAGCACATAATACTGTCGAGTAGGTTGGAATTTTCTTATAATTAATTAAAAAAAAAAAAATTCTTTCCACAAGACAAGTTTTTCAAAGAAAAGTAAAAGCTCCATTAAACCAAAGATGAATAGAAATAAAGTCAAATAATCTTCTAAGCGTAAAACTACCAAAAATCATCATCACTACATAAATGAATAGAAATTACGAATAGAAATTACGATAACGAATAGAAACGAATAGAAATTACGATAAATAACCGAGTGCAACTCAAACCCAGCAAAAATTAACATGAGTAAATGGGTAAGCCTCTCTCACAATTTCGATGTAATGCGTTAGAGGGCGTGAGGGGGGGGGGGCTAGTTGCCCTCATAATTTTTGACTCTTAAAAATGAAGTAGAACTTTACATTTCTAATCAAATGAGCCTCCTCTAAAGTTTAACGACCACCCCTTGCATAAAAACCTTAAATACCCACAGGGCATAACTTACAACCCTTGCGCCCCGACACTGGGGGGGGGGGTGTATCAACCCCAAAGGCCTTGTTATGTGATCTTTAGACATTTCTTTTTTGAGCAAATGGCTATCTCAAAATGTCTTATCAGATGCATTTGGTCAAAAGAGTAAGTACAGATCCCGTGACTTTTATCTTTCGGGATAAATATTTTTCCTCTGTTAATGATTGGCAGTTTTATATTGTGATCAAATCTAGATTCTCATACGCAGAGTTAGTATTCCTGGCGGGTTTACTTAGTCACCATTCTCGTTCTACTGGTTTTGCTCCACCGACACAAAATGGGCCTGGTTTAGACTAGATTTTGTATCCCTGGCGGGCTTTACTTAGTCACCATTGGACTCCCACCGGTTTTTAATCCACCCACTGTTACTAATCGAACGCTTTGGAAATTTAAACATCGCTTTCAAGCCTGAATAAATCTAAGCATTCCAGCTGTAATTAGTCTATAAATGCTTATAAGAGAGCAAAAGTCCTGATGGCGAAAGTATAACAAAAAAACAAACTAACAGAAAAATAATTTTTAAAGGTATGAGCGATATAATTGTTTTTGTATATATGGGCGTGTTCTAACTTTGGCTGGGCGTGAATCTATTAAATTTAAGAGAAAAAAAAATTAGTGGAAAGCTTATGAAGAAAACAACGTTAATTTTCCTTATAAAACTACTTAAAAGCTTTCATCAAAAGTTTAAACCACGCCCGACACAAAAAAACTTATTAGTTTGTACATGTTAAGGAGTAAAACTACAACTAACTACTGGCGCCATCGAAATAAAAATAACAATAAAAATGGTCATTTTAAAGTATACTATCCTTCAATCTCCTACACATACTACACTCGAACATTTGAACTAAAATACGGCGTCTACACTAGCCATTTTATTGCCAACATTAAACATGACAATCGTATTATTCATTGCAACTGAACACACACTGTGATTTCTAAATATTTCCGGGAGGGGGGAGAGGTCATTGGATGCATATGGCTCCAGAAGGTACCCCCTCTTTCGCTTTGTGCAGGAAAGCATACGAATGTGATCGTTTAGTTCAAACTTAAGTTCCCTCTGCAATAAGAGGGGAGCTAACATCCCCTCAAAGTTCACATTCTAAAATTAGTCCAAATACATTCTTCCAAATGAACGGAGGTTGAAAGAATGGAGAACTCCGACATTTAGGTACAGCTCAATACCGGAACTACAATACCACAAAATAAAAATTACAATTTGAGGTGTTGTGTGAATACATCCAAGCTTCATAAACCACGAGTTGAGAAAATTAGGCATAAAAAAGTCCAAATATTATTAGCGATTGCAGTGTATATTACAGTGCCAATAATATATTATTGGCGATTGCAGTGAAGGTGGCCAGTAATCAGCGTTCGTTTACCTCAGATCCTGCAGAGACAGGATTGGTGCATAGGGCGTCTATGAAACCTTGCCAGACATAAAAAAAACCTGAGCTGCACCTTTGACGTCTTTCCAGTTCGGTTGAAGAGACATCTCCCCTCTACTCAGATACTGTTCATACTGCCATCACCATGTGTGTCTTGGTCGACCTTTTTTTGCCCCTCCCTTTAGGGCACCACTCATAAAATGTATATGGGAGTCAATCCTCTGGCATACAAAGGACGTGGCCAATTTACATCTATCTCTTACGTCTCAGAAGGTCAGGAACTACTGGTTGATCAGAGGGGCTTGCACTTTTTCCTAGTTGGTGTGGCTATTATTGACTCTTGATATGCATTCTTGGCTAAAACAAGTTATTTTTTTTTACATTTCATTTGTTTCCGGTACATTTGAGGGTAAGAAAATTTGTCTCCATGCAGTTACGTACGATTATAAATAAAATGTTTCACAAAGAAGCGGTTTCTTAATTAAACTAGTTAAGAGTAGCTGCAGCAGTATAATTCTGAGAAGTTGGAAATAGATACATAATACTAACTATATTGTATATGATCATACTTAAATTTTAAATCCGTGACAATGCCAACGATTGAAAAAGATAAGGTTGTATTGGCTAACAAATAGATATTTTTAAATCCTTTTCTTGGATTCCTGACCAAAGTGTTGATCCTGCAACACAATTTGTATCCTGCGACGTACATATAATTTGACTCTGCGATTGAAATATTTCTTAAACTGAGAAATTAAGGTATCAGTGTGCTCGTCTTCTTCCTTCCAGGTTTGCAGGTTATTTTATCGCAGCAAGCAAACTACGGTTTATCTCGTTCCTTCAGTCGTCTGCAATTAAGATTGAAGTAATCTAATGCCCACCCCTCTGAAATAGACAGTGCCAGTTGCGCAGGCGGATAAAATTGAAATTAACCCTGTAATAAGGTAATGGCTGCAAGACCAGATTTTGAGCTGATTTTTATTCCACGCATGACAAAACGCCAGCAAATTTAAATGGGCGAGGAATAAAATTTTAGAAAAAAGTAAATCATAAACAATCAGCTTTCATTGCCAAATGATATCATTTTATTTCAAACTATTTTATAAGTTATAATCACGAAAGGTCATACCAATTTCTTGACAGGAATAAAAAAAAATTCTAAAGAGTACAAAAGATGTTTCCAACAGAATGTTGCATACATCACATTTATCAATATTTCAAAGAGCTTGAAAATAAACAGATAAATCATATGACGAGTTTGTGAATCAAACAGATGGTCTTCAACTTAAAGGGACATAAAAAGGGACATAGACTAGAATCGTAACTGTCAAACCTAATTTTAACAAGAAAAACTTCTAAATAAGCTTCGTCCCTGCTACAAAATTGGAAGGCTCCGATTGAGCCCTTCCTTTTGTTCAAAACCACTTTTAGACTCAATAAAATGCTTCAAGTTACAATTTCTCAAGGATTTCTATAAAAGCATAAGTAAAAGGTTGGAAAGAGAAAAAAATGGGAGAAATTTATAGCAGCTTTCACAGAAAGAAGTGTTTTCTTTGTTCTAAACAGGAATTAAAAAACACGAATAATTTGTAATCCTAAAGCGTACGAAAGGTGTTACCTATAGAATGCTAAAATACTTTCACTTTTATCAATCATTCAGAACTTGAATATAAACCGGTAAGTCATACGACACATTCGTAAATAAAAAAAAAGGGAACTGTACAGGCAGTTCAGTTGAGTAATTCGGTTAGTAATACGTTATTAAGGTTTATTACGATTCCACTCTTCGCAATGAATTCAACCAGTCGTTCCTCTTTCTGTTTTTTAAGAGATGAGATTTTTAGCATCAAAAATTAATTCATAGATTGCCACATCCCTTGACGATAGGCCTTTCCAAAAATTCTAATTTGAGGAGAATAAATGGTAGTAGAGAATTAAGTCGTAATCCATCACGAACAAACAAGTCGAGAATGAATATTAACCATTGAGTCGGAAATCGAAGTTTCAAAGCTATACAAAAAGCATAAAAAGTGCTATACAAAAAGCATAAAAAGAAAATGGCAAAGAAAGAAGGATAAACGGAAGATTTACAAAAATATTTACCGAAGATTTACAGAAGTGCTATACAAAAAGCATAAAAAGAAAATTGCAAAGAAAGAAGGATAAACGGAAGATTTACAAAAATATTTACCGAAGATTTACGGAAGTGCCATATAAAAAGCATAAAAAGAAAATGGCAAAGAAAGGAGGGTAAACGGAAGATTTACAAAAATATTTACCGAGGATTTACCGAAGTGCTATACAAAAAGCATAAAAAGAAAATTGCAAAGAAAGAAGGATAAACGGAAGATTTACAAAAATATTTACCGAAGTGCTATACAAAAAGCATAAAAAAAGAAAATTGCAAAGAAAGAAGGATAAAAGGAAGATTTACAAAAATATTTACCGAAGATTTACCGAAGTGCTATACAAAAAGCATAAAAAGAAAATGGCAAAGAAAGAAGGATAAACGGAAGATTTACAAAAATATTTACCGAAGATTTACAGAAGTGCTATACAAAAGCAAAAAAGAAAATTGCAAAGAAAGAAGGATAAACGGAAAATTTTGATAGTGCAGATATTCGTTTCTGTCTTCTTTTCATTCCGCTTCGTCATTTTTATCTTTTAGTACACTGGTTCTCAATTAAATAAATGAACAAAATTTCGAATGTAGTGCTACTGTATTTGCAGCTGCTACCAACTATATTTGCCTTGTTCTGATGAGAGTATTCTCTTGTTCTCTACCCCGTACTGTTTGGAATACTAAAGAGTTCAATCAAGGGTTAAAAGACCTCTTGAAATAACATAATTCAATAAGCATGTGTTGTTTCATCAAAACACCTGATTTGCGTTCAGATGTTATTACTATCTAAAAAACTTGGTTAGAACTGGAATTCGTGTACTAGGCTATAAGAGAACGTTCCACCTCTTCCAAAATGTGAGGTTCATTTTGAAGAATTGTACGTATAAAAGAAAAAAAAATATACCAAAACACTTTCTTAAATACTCTGGCATGATGAATAATATAAAGTCCGGACCCTTATGTAAGAAGTTTTATTAGCAAACTAGTAATCCTTCCGAATTTTGTTTCGCAGTCAAAATTTGTGCTTTATTTTGGAGCACGCCGGCGTTCGATGCTAAGTTTTGGAGGCAGTATCAGGCAGCCGCGACGTCAAACACGTTTTTACATTAGTAAATTTGATTATAAGCATTTAAAAAAGATTATTTTTGATTAAAAAAAGAGACGAACATTGGTTAAACACCATTATACCGGTGTTGTCACTTCCCTATTTTCATCTAGTTCTACTATAGCAACTAGTTTGGTGATAATTTAGAACTGACAGGTGACACTCGATGGCAAAGAACTCTTTTTCAGACACTTGATTCCCTTTTTCATGTTATTGAACAACCGGTGGCGGGTCATTATTTTACTAATTTTATTCCAAACGGTGACGGAATCTTTTCACTAGATTTTTCAGCCAACAATTTTTCTGATCTCGAAATACAAGTGAAGTTGCAATGATTTACTTGGATCACCTCAGCCTTTTTGAGGCAAATTAATTGAAGGATCACCAACTACACCATTGCAAGCGCTAGCTGAGGCTGACCCTCGTCTCTGCTACAGGAGTCAGTGCAGTAACTTCCTCTATTTGTACTTCAAGCTAAGAGTTCCAGGCCTAGATGCGCTTTTATAGCCATTATCCATACTTCAACAGTCCGACTCTCTTTCCTGCACCATATCCCCCACGGTAGCTTTGTCTCATTGCACCGTGGACCCAGCAGCTCAGGGCTTAATACTTTAACTTTATGACCGTAGCCTCACAATAATCAAAGCAAGCGTCCCAGCAATTTTGATAAGACTTCCTGAATTCCCATAAGGTGAATCACCACAAATTTTGTTTTAGTTCTAATTCGTCCATTGTAATAAGAAATCGACAAATAAGCTACAAACGGTCGAAGGAAGCCAAACAAAGAACAAAAAGAGTGGAGCTTTCAGATTTAATTATTATGAATCGGGATGGTGCTGCGGGCTCAGAGTTAACTTAAAACTTAAGAGCTCTTCTAAAGTTGTGTGATTTTTGTTCCTTGAACTTTCGTTCAAACATTCAGCTGTATTAAAACTATGTTTGAATTCAACTGATTAGTCACTTGATTGACTGTAACCAGATATGCTATTTCGTTTAGGCCCGAAAGGGGTATATGGGATAGGGTAAAGTTTTCAATACTCTTTTTGTACAGCCGTGCAGTACTTATAAGCCAGAAGAGGGCCAAATAAACACAATTTTAAGCTTTTTAGGAGGGAGGAATTTTTTTTTTTTTTTTTTTTTTTTTTTTTTTTATACACTAAATGTATTTTACTTCGCCATATCGGCAGCTTTTCAATTCTAAGGAACGAATGCACACCTTGCTTCCTCGCCAATAAAACATCCAGGGAGAGCCATACTCTTCTTTAAATAGTGTCTCAAAATTAAAAGTGTATCAAAATTAAAGTGTAATAAAAATAATTAAAAGTGTAATAAAAATACACTCAAAATTAAAAATTTAAAAATTTGAGTGTGATACACTCAAAATTAAAAGTGTAATAAAAATAAATTTCAATGTTCCCATCAAACAAAACGTGATCTCACCTTTGATAACATTTCTGCTTGTGATCCATGTACCTCTAAGTCTGAAATGCTCCTGAAGAGATCTTCAGGGAGTAAAACACCAGGAACACAAAGTCGATTGAAAAACTATAACAAAAAGGACAAAACATAACAACAAAGTACAAAACTATAACAAAAAGGAAAATTAGAACAAAACTTATACTTTCAATCCTGAAGTACTATGCATAAAGTTTTCAGCTCAAACCTTTTCAATTTTGAAGAAGAGAAAAAAGACTAAATTTTTAGGTATTTTGCAAAAGCAGTTCATCTTCTACAGAAAAATTGCTAATTTTTGTTTTAAAGATGCAAAATAAATTTCGAATGATTCTATGTAAAAAAAAAAATGTATGGAAAAATTTTCTGAGAAAACCTTTTCAGCAAGATGAAAATAAATTGTGACATGAAAGAAAGAGAAATTATAAATAAAAAGAAATCAAAAAAATATATAGGTAAATAATCCCGCTTCTTGTCAGTCTATGGAGCAGAAAAAGATGTAATGTAGCATTTGGATTAAATTACCGAAACTTTTTCTTTTAATCATGGTTGCAGCACTATACTCAACCTAGCAACCACGGCACATACAAGTTAAAGTTTAAAAGACAGGTTTTAAAGAAACTGTCGATTAAGAAATATTTTCTATTTAACACTATTTCGTAAATAATAGTTTTCATCCAGATTAAGAAACAAAGTAGTTCCTAACTACAAGAACAAAACTTTTGAAAATTTAAAAACAGAGCTTGAATTCCATCGAAATGATTTCCAATTGAAAAAAAATAAGAAAAAAGTCAGATTATTGAAATCGTGAGAGCTGAAAACCCTCAGCTGGAGATTTACAGTGAACGATGAAGGTCTTACGCAATGGGCAAGGTCGGTCATAAGATAATAATTAAATAAAAAATAAAAAGTTTTTTTTTATTATTCCGTATATGAAAAGGGCTGTCCCCTCCTCAACGCCTCGCTCTTTACGCTAAAGTTTTTCATTGTTTTAAAAAATAAAGTTGTGAGACAGAGTCAAACTTTAGCGTAAAGAGCGAGGCGTTGAGGGTGGGACAGCCCCTTTCATATACGGAATAATTTCCGTTCGTTTTAAGTTTTAATGTTGCTCTTACTTTCAGTTGATAAGATTGTTTTTTTTTATATTTAATTTCTGATCGTTTTTTTTAAATAATGCTGGGAAATCCAGCGCCCCCTTCATAGTAATTTCCCTTCCCCCATGGAAAGATTCTCCCACGTAACACCCGACCCATCCCCCAACTACAAGAAAAAATTTCCCCTGAAAAGTTCTGTATACTTCCCAATAACCAATATTATATGTAAACATTAGGCAAAGTTTATAACTTGCAGACCTTCCCCCGGGGACTGTGGGGGATTAAGTCATCCCCAAAGACATAGTTATTGCATTTTTCGACCATGCTGAACAAAATGGATATCTAAAAATTTTTATTGGGTGACTTCGGGAAAAAATGAGTGGGAGGGGGCCTAGTTGCCCTCCATTTTTTTGGTCACTTAAAAAGGGCATTAGAACTTTTAATTTCCGTTAGAAAGAGCCCTCCCAAGATTTTCAAGGACAACTGGATCGATACGATCACCCCTGGGGAAATATAAAAAACAAAAACAAAAAAACAAATAAACACGCATCCGTCATCTTTCTCCTGGCAAAAAAATACAAAATTCCACATTTTGCAGATAGGAACTTGAAACTTCTATAGTAGGGTTCTCTGATACGCTGAATCTGATGGTGTGATTTTCATTAAAGTTCTATGGTTTTTAGGGGGCGTTTCTCCCTTTTTCACAAATAAGGCAAGTTTTCTCACGTGCGTAACTTTTGATGGAGGGCAACTAGGCCCCCTCCCACGCACCTTTGTGACTCAAACTCGTCCGGTCAAAATTTTTAGATAGCCATTTTCTTCAGCATTGTTGAAAGGCCAAATAACTACGCCTTTGGAGATATCACGACCCTCCACAGCCCCCGGGGAAAGGTCTTTAAATTATAAAATTGGTCTATTGTTTACGTATAGTATTTATTATTGGGAAGTATACATATTTCTTTTTTTTTAGAGGGGTGGGGTGGGAGGCGAATTTTCTGCTGGGGGAATTTTCTACGGGGAGAGTTTTCCATGGGGAGTAAATTTTCCAGGAAGTGAATATTTCAGAAAAAATTTTACAATGGAAGAATTTGTCAGAATTCCTATACGAAATTCATCTTATGTCCTGCTTTCTCTCTGCTGAGTTAATTTTACGCGTGGAGATGCTAAGGGCAATTGTCCGGGGTAAATTTTCAACAGGATTGAATTCTCTTGAGATTACATCCGTGTGGAGGAGGGATTTTTCAGTAGAGGTGGATTCAGATTTCCTGGCGTTATTTAGAAAAAAACAATCAGAAATTAAATAAAAAAACAAGTTTTTTCAACTGAAAGTAAGGAGCAACATTAAAACTTAAAACGAACAGAAAATATTACGTGTATGAAAGGGGTTGCTCCTCCTCAACACCTCGTTCTTTACGTTACAGCTAGAATTTTGTCCCAATTCTTTAAGAACGACTCCTGAAACACAAGGACGTTTAGTTAGAACAATAAGAAGCGTTTCTTAAAAGTACTAAAAAACTTTAGCGTAAAAAGCGAGGTGTTGAGGAGGAGCAACCCCCCTCATATATGTAATAATTTCTGTTCGTTTTTTAGGTTTTAATGCTGCTCCTTACTTTCAGTTTAAAAACTTTTTTTTTATTTATTTAATCTGTATAATTAATCGATTGATTTTCCTCAATTTTACGTAGTTATGTCCCGGAGTCAACAAAAGTAGCTCAATTGAATATTTGGATCATAGACTACGATTTGCTACATTCGCTTCGCTTTTATTTTTAAAGTTCTGTTAGTTGTTCAGAATAAATGTTTTATATCTCCTCCCTCGTGATTTCTCTCCCTTTATCCATCTATTCCCCATTTGTCATTAGAAAATTAGCAAAACTGACGAGTAGGTTTCTGTCACCTTCTCTTCCATTGTTTTGATGCAACTAGAAAAAAATACTACTACTACTGACAAATACTACTACTACTAACTTCTAACACCGCAGAACCAGGCCGCCTGAAGCCAAAGCAGCTACGCACACTCCTCCTCTATTCAAAGTCTCCCTCTTTACACATTCCCAGGAAGTTCCCATTTCCCTTAAATTTTTCCTTAAGATATCATCCCACCCCAACTGAGGAAGACCTTCTTTTCGTTTAGCCCAAGACGATTGGCCGAAAAGGACTATCTCTGGCAATCTGTCATGAAGCAGAACGAGCCCTAGCCATCTCGACCTTTCTCTCATTATAGTCCTTGAAAGCGGGATTGAACCACAATTTTCGTATAGCAAAACTGAACCACACTTTTCGTACTAAACCACGCTTAGTTTCTAATGATCAAAATTATAGAAAGGATCACTGTTTCAGCAATGTTTTTATGGATGAAGCAGCGTATTTTCGTTTTTTTGTCTTTCAGCAGAGCAGCAGTACCTGTCGGGCGACCAATATAAAAACGACCATTGTTTTCAGAGCGTAAGATTAGTGATTGGCAGGGAGCTACGGATAATCACTTGTAACAGAGGGATAGTTATATTAAAAAATAGGTATTTATATATATTTATATATATATATATATATATATATATATATATATATATATATATATATATATATATATATAGATATATATATATATATATATATATATATATATATATATATATATATATATATACATATATATTTGCATATATATATATATATATATATATATATATATATATATATATATATATATATATATATATATTATATATATATATATATATATATATATATATATATATATATATATATATATATATATATATATGTATATATATATATATATATATATATATATATATATATATATATATGTATATATATATATGTATATACACACACTTAGTCTTGTATATTATAACACAAGCATTATATTTAGTCTGGTGCGATAGAAAAGAAAACAATTAATCGATTTTTTTATCTTCTTAAATCATCGATGTTGTGCTAAAGGTTATTTTCATTTATTTTTTTTTCAGAAAGAATTGTTCTGTTGAGACTTGATCATACTATAAACATTTGTCCACTATATGTTTCATATTTCTGGCACCATTGTTAGTCATAGCCATAGCAAAGCACAGATAAATTATACGGAGATCCCCCCTTCCACCCGTAAATTGATGTGAAATCTCACTCCCCAGGAAAACCATACAGCATGCATGTTATAATATACTCAAATGTGTGCATTTGAACCTAAAAGATAACTTTTTATTGGCCATTTGAAAATTGTAACTTCAATGAATTTTGATAAGACTATGGGTATATCAAATAAAATCAGGTCACTTAAATTTAAAACAACTCCTATCAAGCGATATGAATCAAATATGAAAAGTACGATGAAAGCAAGGTTTCAAAAATGAACAATCTTTAAACGAAGTGTTGTTGCTTAAGCAGTAATTGTTGGATGTATTGTCAAATCAATTTTACAGTGGTTTGTAACAAGGGCGGAACCAGGATTTTTTTCGGGGGGGGGGGGGGGGTTACTAATTTTTGACTCAGTTTTCGACTAATTTACTGATTTTTACCTAGGTTTTACTAATTTTCGACTTATTTTCGACTCGGTCAAAAATTTCTGGGGGGGGGGGGTTCAAACCGGGTAATCCCCCCTGGATACGGCCTTGGTTTGTAACTTGAACTGTTTAATATAAATATGCCATTAAATCTAAAGTAGGATTCATTTAGCACTTTTCCATTTACAATATACAATTTCAGTCATCAGGGATATCTTTTTGAGCGAAAAGACTAGAAAATATAAACTCTTCTAAAAAATTCATTTCGTAACAAACATGCGCACATTAAGGAAAGAACAATATCTCCAATGCAATTTTTTCTTCTTAAAATAAGACATTGTAATCCACCAACACCATTTAATGATTTCCCCAGAGATAGTATTTATCTATTATTCTAACAATCTGCAAACATCTACTTTCGACACCAGGCTAGGGAAAAAACGACCTGTCTACTAAAAATATTCCGGTAGCGTGCGGAGGAAATGCACTTACTAGATGCATGCCACCCTTTACACATTAGTCTTGTACAAAATTGAGAGCCTTTTACGGAGCTTAACTTTTAGTTAAGTTTTTTTTTTGTCAAAAATATCAACGGAAAAAAGAAGAAAATCCCAACACTATTCAAAATTGGAGGAAAGAAAAAATATTTCTAAGAATAAGATTATTTCTAAGAATCTTTTAAGTTGCGTCAAATGAAGGGAGGGGGCCGAGTCCCCTCAGACTCACCCTCTAGATTTGGAAAAAAAAACTTTTTGGAGGCTATTATCGTTGAAAATGGCCTTTATTTAAATTCTTATTCGAAAAAACCAGGAAAAAAACATACAGAAAAAAAAAATACAAAGTTCTTCCTAGAACCTTTTTCTAGGAAGTGTAAGAGTGTCTTAATAATTTATCTTATCCTCCTCCCCCAAAGGTTTAGATTAATTTTATCTGGAATTTTTTGTTCTCTCCTTGGACAGTGGTAAAACATTTGGACAGTGTGAAGTTAGAAAACAATTTTTACTACATAATATGTTGAATAATTGTACCCAATATATTGCCCATGCAGACACGCTATACTTCCGCTCCCCATGGTTTAATTGTAGAAAAAGCCAAAACATATAGTCCGAGTGAGTGAGAGGCAAATCTGGCATAAGCCCTTTTTAGGAAAGTATAAAAATTATGTCATTTCACTTGTTAATAGATAAGTCTATCATCCATCCGTCCATACATCATTCCTAGGGCAGAACTAAGGTAGATAGTCATAGAACTAAGGGATGAAAGATCAGATTAATTTTGGGTTGACTCGTGACGGACAATGTCCACTGGACTTGTATTCAAAATGGGGGACTGAATTGCTTGGACTCACAGGCGAAGAAGTGACCTAAGCCTAATAGGCTTGGACTCTTGTAGTGTAAAGGTGAAATACCCTGTCATAGGATTGACACATGAAGAACAAGTCCCCTGGACTCGCAGGCGAACGGTGAGACTTACACACAATTAATTAAAAAAAAAAAAAAAAAAAAAAAAAAAAAACCAAAAAGAAATTTTTCAAAGAAAAGTGAAAACCCATATTAAAACTTTAGATGAGCAGAAATAAAGTCTTACAATGATTCTTACTTAAAACTTTGTCGGATTGACGATTAATAAGTCAATTTTTTTATTATTATTGACAAACCAGCAAAAGAAGGAAGTAAACAATTTTTACCAAAATTACGATTTTTGTATTTAAGGTAAGCTACTCCATAATATATCTTGCATTTCTTTATTTTTTATATAGATCGTTCTACGGATGTCAAAATTGGGTTGGTTCTATTTTTGTCTTAAATGCCCCTTGATATTTATTACAAGAAACGACATGTTTTTTTTCTTCTTCAAAAAAATAAAATATAAGTCAATACGTCTAAATACAGAAAAAGTACGAAAAAGGACTGTTTCTTATGTGAATCAGGGTATATTGGGAGTATATATCTGCGGAGGGTATACGCCGGACAGAGTATTTATGTTTGCTTCATCGAGCAAAGCTCGGTCTCCTGGTACTATCATATTAATTTTAGAATCCTATTAGGAGATTGTTTGACTATTCTGACCTTAGAAGATACCATTAATTTAGGAGAGCATCGGCAGTAACTAATGGAAACCACAAGTTTATATTGTTTTTCACTGGGTCCAATTTTCAAAATTACTTTCAAAAGCAAGTATAATAGCGTTAGTTAATTGGATGTTTCTCTTTGAGAATGATATTTGATTGTCTTTCAAGCTTTTGTTTCATTTTCGCTAAAATGAAGGTTTCAACCGTCAAAGACCTGTTCATCATGAAGAATGAAATGATTTAACGTTGTACGTAATACTGCATATCAGTTGAAAAACGTAGAAATGGCTAAAAATTGACCATTCAGTTTGGCTTTAAACTCTTCAAATAACACTAGCAAGATATAAAAATCAACTGTTATTGTGTTTGTGTAGGAAATTATCGTAAAATATTAACATAAATATTTGGTATCAGTTGAAAAATGAAAATTTAGTTAAAAATAACTTATTCAGTTTTACTTTAAAGTTTTTACATAGTACCCAGGTTTCGAGCATAAAAACGACGTTCTTTTCTAAACCACAATTAGTGTTGATTTTACTTTTCCTTCGTTCTTTTCTTTTGTTTTGTTTTGGTTTCTTTTCTTTCTTACTTGAGCGTAATGCTGATTTTATCAGTTGAAAAATTAAAAGTTGGTTAAAAATACCTTATTCAGTTTTACTTTAAAATTTTTACATAGTACCCAGGTTTCGAAAATAAAAACGACGTTCTTTTCTAAACCACAATTAGTGTTGATTTTACTTTTCCTTCGTTCTTTTCTTTTGTTTTGTTTTGGTTTCTTTTCTTTCTTACTTGAGCGTAATGCTGATTTTATCAGTTGAAAAATTAAAAGTTGGTTAAAAATAACTTATTCAGTTTTACTTTAAAGTTTTTACATAGTACCCAGGTTTCGAGCATAAAAACGATGTTATTTTCTTAACCACAATTAGTGTTGATTTTACTTATACTTCGTTCTTTTCTTCTGTTTTGGTTTCTGTTCTTTCTTACTTGAGCGTAATGCTGATTTTATCAGTTGAAAAATGGAAGAGAAGTCAAATATCACCCATTAATTTGCGCTTTAGAGTTTTGGCCTCGAACACAAAAATAACTTGCGTTATTAATTCCTAATTTGTATTAAGTTTATCTTTTCTTCTTTCTTTCCTTTTGCTTGGGTTCGTTTTTTTCCTGCTTTCTTGTGGGTACTATCAAGTGTAAGTTGGAAAATGAAAAACTGCTTAAAAATCAGCTGATTTGATTTTTGCTTTGAAGTTATAAAAAATGACTCTGATTTTGAACAGATAGTGTTTCGTTTGTTTCTTTTTTTTAAACCGGAGAAAACAAAGACCAAAGAGAACTTTGAGAACACAGAACTTTGTGTTCTGTGTTTTTCATCCTTTCTTACCTTTTCATTTCTTTGTGTGTGGTTTCTTTTCTTTCTTTCTTGAGCGTAATATGGATTATCGGTTGAAAAGTGGAAAGTTGCTTACAAAACGACAATTCAGTGTCGTTTTAATGTTTTAAAATAGTAATTCTACCCTGCTTTTAAACACAAAAATAGCGTCCTTTTTTAAACCGTAATAGGTATTTACTTTGTTTTTCGTTTTTTCTTTTCTTTTGGTGTGGTTTCTTTCCTTTCTTTCCTGAGCGTAACTTTGATTATCATTGAACATACTATGCCTTGACACTTAAAACCTTAGCAAACTTTCTCTTTACTCTTAATAATAATAATATAAACAAAATAATCCATGTCCGAGAGACAAAAATTTAGTGTCGTATGATGCCCAAGAAACTAAAAATTAGCGTTTTCGATTTGTAGACAAGAATTGGAAATCAAAAAGACGTTAAAAACGGGAATGAGACTTCTTGTTAAAGCCGTGTTGACTGTAAGGAAAAAGAAAAACGTCGGAGTAATCAAACTCGTAATGAGTGTATTACTGTATTAGAACTTTTCATTTTAATAAAGCACACGTTCATCTAAGAGACACCTATTATCAAATCACACATGTCCCCTAGAAGCCTCAAAGTACCAAGAACATCAAAATAAAAGCATTTTTGGCCCTCTCAAAACCCTATTTTCTAAGACTTTTCTTTTGGTTGGCACAAAACTAATTAGTTAAACTTGACAACACTTTTCGGCCGTAAGAATTTAAATGCTATCAACAAATTGTTTCCTGAAGACAACTGCATATTCAAAAAAGGGCTGCAACTTCCCAAGCTCTTTTGGTGCTGTCATAGGTTTGTAGCTTGGTCTTTCTATGGTTGTTTACCCATATTTATTTTTTTTTTAATTTCGCGCCCGCTACTACCAAAAACTGCAGAACTTGTATATGGAAATCTTTTTGATTAAAACCTGAATTTCCAATTTTTCACATTTTTAAAGATATGTATGGTTCTTGAAGTTTCCCCACCATTTCAGACAATCAACCTTCCTTTCCACTCTACTTGGAACTTCAAACAAGGTGTGAGAACCTACTCTAGTCGCAATTATTCTCAACGGATTATCGCAAAGGATTAATCGCATGGATTGATCGCTACGGATTAATCGCACGTATTAATCGCAACTGATTAATCGCAACGGATTCTTACCCTTCTGTTCTCTTTAACTCCAAGGATTTTTTTTCTGAATAATATATACATTTGGTTTGTATGAGAAAAAGTCAAATCTCTGCAATAGCTACATTAATCGTAGTTACGTAAATTAACAGAGCAATTAATATTGAATTATTAAACAAGTAAACAATTTTTATTCTATACGCCTTTCAACTCTCTTTTGCCTTTTCCTCTTTTTTTCATTTTTTTTAGCCGTTAGTGTTTGAGTGAAAATAGAGGCTTTTTGCAGAAAATAAGCTAACAAGTGACAATTTTTTCTCATTCCATAGAAGATAAGACAAACTCGCCAAGAAACACAAAACGTTTGTGTATCTCTAATCAATGACTATCTGAAATATTAGTATATATTTACATTCCGAAAAAATACTATTTCTGTAAAATGTCAAAAATAGTCTTGCTCTCCGGTGAAATTTATAATACTAAAATGTAAAAAATAGTCTTGCTCTCCGGTGAAATTTGAAAGTTAGTTGAATACCTTTATACAGACAATGGTCGTTTTGTAGTAATCATTTTGTAGACTAGAACTAAAAGTTAAAAAGGGTTAAAAAAAAAACGGGACAATTTTTCATCAGGACTGCTTTCACCAACCTCTTTTAAATTTTGCTCTTATTTCCCTTTTTCCAATAGCTATTATATTTCGTTCTCGGCGATGAATAGTTTTCCAAGAAATCACCTTAAACCTAAAAAATTTTCTCTAGGAAAATTTATCCAGTGGCCATATTTACTTCATAGGAGATAAGGAAAAGTGGCCAAGATAGACATAAAAATGCAATGTTCCTGCAATGTAATGCAAGATAGACATAAAAATGTAAATGATCCAGTTGACATTATACGCGCCCAATTTTTTTGCGGGGGGAGTAGTCTTGAATATATGTAGACGAATCAAACAACCAAAGAAAAAGAAAGAGCGGAATAGGTTGAAATACTCATCCCAAGCTCATACTCCTGCTCGTTTATTTGTTTGATACACCGTACGTCCATTTATTTGTTTGAAACGACAAGCTGCATGAAAAATGTAGATAGATCCACATTTTTTCCACGTCTTTGACAAGCTGTAATGAAAGGAATGTTAAGATGGCACGGTCAAGTCCCACGGATGATAGATTACCAAAACTCGTACTTTTTGCCATTCATCTAGAGCTAAACGACAAGCAAATCATCCCCAAAATAGGGCGAAAAGAGGTCAGGACAAAAAATTAAAGAGAACAAAACTTCGTACGATTGATTAGAGTGAAGCTTTGCCCAGATAAGGATAAAAGAGGGTGCATAGCTTTGTTGGCCTGAGGCGGCTTGGTACCACAATAATGTGTTAAACCTAGCAGCCCCAGGCAATGACAATACTTTTTGGGGAGGTCCCTAGGGGAGCGTCCCACAAACAGCAAATAGAATAATGAAATCCTTCTAAAAATCGAAGAAGCTGGTACCACATAGCGACCATTATTAACAATATATATGTCAACAGGTGACTGATTTAAAAGGGCTGAGAGTTTTCCCTATAGAGGAAAGTCTTCCTACTAAAAGGAAAAGAAGCGTGTGTTAGAAACCTACAACAGAATTCGATTCACACAAAGAAGTTACATTTCATCGGGAAAAGAAAGAAACATTTTTGAACAGGTACAGAAACAAGACACTTTATTAACCCATCTCTCAATAAATGAAAATAAGAAAAAAAACTAAGAGAAGGGCAAAAAACATCTCAGAAAGCAATATTTGTTTTTGCTGCGTCTGTAGATCAATTATTTGAATAGCCTCGTTGTCATAATTTCAATACAAAGCAGACTGGAATAATAAAACCATTCTAAAAACTGAAGAGCCTTCCTACGCAATGTGGCAATAAGTAGGCTAATGTTTCTCATCAACGCAAAGCTCATCAACATCAAGTTTATATTCACCTCTAAAATTCGAATATACTCGTTGTGAAGCTTTTAATGCATAGCCGACTGAAATACTGAAATCCTTCGAAAAGATGAAGAGCCTCACATCGCAGGGGCCATAAGAAAAGTCATTCATCAACGAAAAGCTCATCAAGTTTTATATCAAACTCTCAAATTCAAGTATCCTTGGTATGAAGCTTTTAACGCATAGAAGACTGAAATACTGAAATCTTTCTACAAGATGAAGAGCCTCATATCAAAAAGACCATAAGTAAAGTCATTCACCACCGAAAAGCTAGTAGATCAACCTCTCAAATTCGAGTATCCTTGGTGTGAAGCTTTTAACACATAGAAGACTGAAATACTGAAATCCTTCTAGAAGATGAAGAGCCTCTCATCGCAAAAACGTCTTAAGAAAAGTCACACATCAAAGCAAAGCTCATCAAGTTTTATATCCGCCTCTTAAATTCGAGTATCCTTGTTATGAAGCTTTTAACGCATAGAAGACTGAAATACTGAAATCCTTCTAAAAGACGAAGAGCCTCACCATCGCAGAGGCAATAAGTAAAATCACTGATCAATACAGAGCTCATGCAATTTTATATCAAACTCTCAAATTCGAGTATACTTGGTATAAAGCTTTTAACACATAGAAGACTGAAATAATGAAATCCTTCTAAAAGATGAAGAGCCTCTCATCGCAAAAACGTCTTAAGAAAAGTCACACATCAAAGCAAAGCTCATCAAGTTTTATATCCGCCTCTTAAATTCGAGTATCCTTGTTATGAAGCTTTTAACGCATAGAAGACTGAAATACTGAAATCCTTCTAAAACACGAAGAGCCTCACCATCGCAGAGGCAATAAGTAAAGTCACTGATCAATACAGAGCTCATGCAATTTTATATCAATCTCTCAAATTTGATTATCTTCGTTATGAAGCTTTTAATGCATATCACAATGAAATACTGAAATCCTTCTAAAAGATGAAGAGCCTCACATCGCAAAAACGTCTTAAGAAAAGTCACACATCAAAGCAAAGCTCATCAAGTTTTATATCCGCCTCTTAAATTCGAGTATCCTTGTTATGAAGCTTTTAACGCATAGAAGACTGAAATACTGAAATCCTTCTAAAACACGAAGAGCCTCACCATCGCAGAGGCAATAAGTAAAGTCACTGATCAATACAGAGCTCATGCAATTTTATATCAATCTCTCAAATTTGATTATCTTCGTTATGAAGCTTTTAATGCATATCACAATGAAATACTGAAATCCTTCTAAAAGATGAAGAGCCTCACATCGCAAAAACGTCTTAAGAAAAGTCACACATCAAAGCAAAGCTCATCAAGTTTTATATCCGCCTCTTAAATTCGAGTATCCTTGTTATGAAGCTTTTAACGCATAGAAGACTGAAATACTGAAATCCTTCTAAAACACGAAGAGCCTCACCATCGCAGAGGCAATAAGTAAAGTCACTGATCAATACAGAGCTCATGCAATTTTATATCAATCTCTCAAATTTGATTATCTTCGTTATGAAGCTTTTAATGCATATCACAATGAAATACTGAAATCCTTCTAAAAGATGAAGAGCCTCTCATCGCAAAAACGTCTTAAGAAAAGTCACACATCAAAGCAAAGCTCATCAAGTTTTATATCCGCCTCTTAAATTCGAGTATCCTTGTTATGAAGCTTTTAACGCATAGAAGACTGAAATACTGAAATCCTTCTAAAAGACGAAGAGCCTCACCATCGCAGAGGCAATAAGTAAAGTCACTGATCAATACAGAGCTCATGCAATTTTATATCAAACTCTCAAATTCGAGTATACTTGGTATAAAGCTTTTAACACATAGAAGACTGAAATAATGAAATCCTTCTAAAAGATGAAGAGCCTCTCATCGCAAAAACGTCTTAAGAAAAGTCACACATCAAAGCAAAGCTCATCAAGTTTTATATCCGCCTCTTAAATTCGAGTATCCTTGTTATGAAGCTTTTAACGCATAGAAGACTGAAATACTGAAATCCTTCTAAAACACGAAGAGCCTCACCATCGCAGAGGCAATAAGTAAAGTCACTGATCAATACAGAGCTCATGCAATTTTATATCAATCTCTCTAATTTGATTATCTTCGTTATGAAGCTTTTAATGCATATCACAATGAAATACTGAAATCCTTCTAAAAGATGAAGAGCCTCACATCGCAAAAACGTCTTAAGAAAAGTCACACATCAAAGCAAAGCTCATCAAGTTTTATATCCGCCTCTTAAATTCGAGTATCCTTGTTATGAAGCTTTTAACGCATAGAAGACTGAAATACTGAAATCCTTCTAAAAGACGAAGAGCCTCACCATCGCAGAGGCAATAAGTAAAGTCACTGATCAATACAGAGCTCATGCAATTTTATATCAATCTCTCAAATTTGATTATCTTCGTTATGAAACTTTTAATGCATATCACAATGAAATACTGAAATCCTTCTAAAAGATGAAGAGCCTCACATCGCAAAAACGTCTTAAGAAAAGTCACACATCAAAGCAAAGCTCATCAAGTTTTATATCCGCCTCTTAAATTCGAGTATCCTTGTTATGAAGCTTTTAACGCATAGAAGACTGAAATACTGAAATCCTTCTAAAAGACGAAGAGCCTCACCATCGCAGAGGCAATAAGTAAAGTCACTGATCAATACAGAGCTCATGCAATTTTATATCAATCTCTCAAATTTGATTATCTTCGTTATGAAACTTTTAATGCATATCACAATGAAATACTGAAATCCTTCTAAAAGATGAAGAGCCTCACATCGCAAAAACGTCTTAAGAAAAGTCACACATCAAAGCAAAGCTCATCAAGTTTTATATCCGCCTCTTAAATTCGAGTATCCTTGTTATGAAGCTTTTAACGCATAGAAGACTGAAATACTGAAATCCTTCTAAAAGACGAAGAGCCTCACCATCGCAGAGGCAATAAGTAAAGTCACTGATCAATACAGAGCTCATGCAATTTTATATCAATCTCTCAAATTTGATTATCTTCGTTATGAAACTTTTAATGCATATCACAATGAAATACTGAAATCCTTCTAAAAGATGAAGAGCCTCACGTCGCAAAAACGTCTTAAGAAAAGTCACACATCAAAGCAAAGCTCATCAAGTTTTATATCCGCCTCTTAAATTCGAGTATCCTTGTTATGAAGCTTTTAACGCATAGAAGACTGAAATACTGAAATCCTTCTAAAAGACGAAGAGCCTCACCATCGCAGAGGCAATAAGTAAAGTCACTGATCAATACAGAGCTCATGCAATTTTATATCAATCTCTCAAATTTGATTATCTTCGTTATGAAACTTTTAATGCATATCACAATGAAATACTGAAATCCTTCTAAAAGATGAAGAGCCTCACATCGCAAAAAACGTCTTAAGAAAAGTCACACATCAAAGCAAAGCTCATCAAGTTTTATATCCGCCTCTTAAATTCGAGTATCCTTGTTATGAAGCTTTTAACGCATAGAAGACTGAAATACTGAAATCCTTCTAAAAGACGAAGAGCCTCACCATCGCAGAGGCAATAAGTAAAGTCACTGATCAATACAGAGCTCATGCAATTTTATATCAATCTCTCAAATTTGATTATCTTCGTTATGAAACTTTTAATGCATATCACAATGAAATACTGAAATCCTTCTAAAAGATGAAGAGCCTCACATCGCAAAAACGTCTTAAGAAAAGTCACACATCAAAGCAAAGCTCATCAAGTTTTATATCCGCCTCTTAAATTCGACTATCCTTGTTATGAAGCTTTTAACGCATAGAAGACTGAAATACTGAAATCCTTCTAAAAGACGAAGAGCCTCACCATCGCAGAGGCAATAAGTAAAGTCACTGATCAATACAGAGCTCATGCAATTTTATATCAATCTCTCAAATTTGATTATCTTCGTTATGAAACTTTTAATGCATATCACAATGAAATACTGAAATCCTTCTAAAAGATGAAGAGCCTCACATCGCAAAAACGTCTTAAGAAAAGTCACACATCAAAGCAAAGCTCATCAAGTTTTATATCCGCCTCTTAAATTCGAGTATCCTTGTTATGAAGCTTTTAACGCATAGAAGACTGAAATACTGAAATCCTTCCAAAAGATGAAGAGCCTCACATCAAAATGGCCGTAGGTAAAGTCCCTCATTAACGAAAAGCTCATCAAGTTTTATATCAACATCTGAAATTCGAATATCCCTGCTATAAAGCTTATAACGCATAGCACACTGAAATCTTTCTAAAATATGAACATCCTCACATCGCAAAAGGCCATAAGTAAAATCAATCATCAAAGCAAAGGTCATGAAGTTTTACATCAACCTCCCAAATTCGAATATCCTCGTTGTGTGGGTTTTAATGTAGCAGACAGGTATAACGAAACATTTTTAAAAGATGAAGAGCTAGATATCGCAAAGTGGCAAGAATTAACGCCACTAATCAACGCGAATCGCATCAAGTTGGTACCAGCCTTCCAAAATCGAGTATCCCCGATTTACAGCTTTTAATATGAACGAGACTAGAATAAAGAACCCCTTCTATAATTTAAAGAGCCTCGCATCGTAAAGTGACCATAAATAGTCCTGAAGTGGCCAAAGGTACCACTCCTAATCAAAGCAAAGATGATCAAGTTTAATCGTAAATCAGCCTCCCAATTTCAGATATCCTCATTTGAGAGTTTTTACTGCAAAGGAGACTGGAATAATGAAATGGTGCTAAAGATTGAAGAGCCTCACATCGTAAAGTAGCCATAAGTAACCTCGAACAGACCGAAGATTGACCCACTAGTCTACTCAAAGCTTATAGAGTTTACATCAGCATTACAAACTCAAATAATCTAGCCTTGAAGCTTTTAGTCCAAAAGAGACTAGAATAATGAAACGCTTTTACAACTTAAAAAGCCCACGTCGCAAAGTGGCCATAAGTAGCCCATAAGTGAAAAAAAAAAACCACGAATCATCAACGTAAACCTCATCAAGATTATATCAGCCTTCAGAAATCGAATATACTCGGTTAAGCGCTTTTAATAGAAGAGACTAGAATAATGAAACGCTTCTACAACTTAAAAAGCCCACGTCGCAAAGTGGCCATAAGTAACTGTGAAGTAGCCAAAAGTACCGCCACTAATCAACGTAAAGCTGATCAATTTTATATCAGACTCTAAATTCGGATATCCTCATTTGGGAGTTTTTAATACAAAGGAGACTAGAGTAATGAAACCATTCTGAAAACCAAAGACCCTCATACTGTAAAGGGTCATAAGTAACAATAAATATGTCAACCAGCAACTGATTTAACCGAGCTGAGGCATTTTCCCTTAGAGAAAAGTTGTAATGGTGCTGAATCTTCTCATATTTCGTTCTTGATAAAAACAGAAAATAAAGATTGATCATTTCATTAGTGGTTACCCGTAAAATCCATTCAAGACGACTAATTAACACAAACTATGCAGCATGTGTTGAAAAAGAGAGAAAAAGAAGTTAAAAAGAGAAAAAGAAGAAAAGAGAAAAATAAGAAAAGGAAGAGAAAAAGAGAAAAGAGTTAAAAGGTTGACAGTGCAAAGTTTCTGGGGTTCTGGAAGGGATAATTGAGATAATTGACTCGATTGATTTGAACTTGGTTAAGGGGATACGAAAGCTTAAAATAATTTTACTACCCTCAGCATCGACGGAGCACCAGAAAAACAATTGACCCACAACCGAATTTTTCGGGAGACTAGCCATCATCGAGAGCAGTCGAGAAAGTGTGGTTTGACTGTGAATTTTGATTCAAAGACAGTGAAATTTGTTCTTTTTGTTTGCGACATTTTGAAACAGCCAATGCAGCCTAACTGCTCAAATGATAATTCCTTTGTTTCTAGTTTTTCTAGCAGATATGCTAGAGCATTTTTAGGGACTGCCCTTTCCTGAACTTTTAAAAGAGAATTCTGCTCCATATTATATAAAAAAACAAAATTCATACTTTCCAACAATGCAGGTTTAAATAAAACTGAATATTTCTATCTCCGGCCCAAAAAGCGATAACTTAAATGGTTTTTCTAAAATTCTTGGAAAATTAGGTGTCGGCTTTAAATTTTTCTGTTATCTATTTGGACCTCCTACCCTCTACAAGTTATCGAGTTTAAATCCCCATTGTCGCAAGGAATCTAAATAAAAAAAAAGAAAGAAAAAAAAGAAAAAAAAGGCCAGACCACCCAAATAATTCTAAGTAGTTTGGCCATAAAAACTAAAAAAATATAATGAACAAGATAGGGTGATCAATTAAGGTAACACATTCCCTCAAACTGTTAGCTTTAAAGGTTAAAGAACCAATGGATGTAGTATAGTTGATTAAGAACAAGTTTTTACATATATTAATTTAAAAAACTTTCCGACAAATAAGTTTTTCAAAGAAAAGTTAAAGGCCATTTTAAACTTAAGCTCAGTAGATACAAATACCTTTTAAAATTCAAACTCAAAACGACCAGAAATTACTATTAAAGAATAAATGAAACCCAAAACGAACAGAAATTAAATAAACAATCATAGCAAAAACATAAAACAAGTAATAATATAAATGAATAAATAGATCTTAAAGCGAGTAATGCTTAGATTGAATATGAAAATCAACTTTAAAACGAAAATAAATATTTTCCTATTGAAGTATAAATGAAACTTAAAACGAACAGAAATTAAATAAACAATCAATGCAAACAAACATACAATGGATATTAATGTAAATTAATAAATACATCTCAAAACTAGTGAAACTTAAATTGAACATGCAAATCAAGCTTGAAACGAACAAAAATCACCACAAACAAGAGTTTGGGTATGACCTCCTTCTCTCACCGTAAAAGTCTAAAACCTACAGCATCATTGGCGCTTTACTGAAAACCAATTTTATGACAAATATTTTCTTTTGTACTTAATACTGAAAATAAACATTGAAATTATAGTAACACTTTGAACTGATGAGCTTTCAGCAATTAATGTCATTATACATCAAATATTCAGTTTAATTTATTAGCTCTATTTAAAGTTGTTAAAGACGATTATAGTTTCCCTACAAACAAGTGTTTGGATACTGGCTCCTTTCCTAACTGTAAATAAAAACCAAAAGCCTACTGCGTTATTGGCGCTTAACTGAAAACGGATTATATTACAAGTATTTTCTTTTTCAGTTCTTACAGCATTGAAAATAAAAATACAATTACAGTGAAATAAATTCTTGAACTGATGGATCTTTCAACAATTAATATCTTTATACATCAAATATTCCATTTGATGTTCTTTATACTTTCCAAGACTGTTCAAGACACATATAGTTTTCAGTAAAGCGCCAATGACGCAGTAGGTTTTAGAATTTTACAGTGAGAGAAGGAGGTCATACCCAAACTCTTGTTTGTGGTGATTTTTTGTTCGTTTCAAGCTTGATTTGCATATTCAATTTAAGTTTCACTCGTTTTAAGATTTATTTATTAATTTACATTAATATCTATTGTATGTTTGTTTGCATTGATTGCTTATTTAGTTTCTGTTCGTTTTAAGTTTCATTTATACTTCAACGGGAAAATATTTATTTTCGTTTTAAGCTTGATTTTCATATTCAATCTGAGCATTACTTGCTTTAAGATCTATTTATTCATTTATATTATTACTTGTTGTATGTTTTTGCTATGATTGTTTATTTAATTTTTGCTTGTTTTGAGTTTCATTTATTCTTTAATAGTAATTTCTGGTCGTTTTGAGCTTGAATTTTAAAAGGTATTTGTATCTGCTGAGCTTAAGTTTAAAATGGCCTTTACTTTTCTTTGAAAAACTTATTTTTCGGAAACTTTTTTAAATTAATTTTTGTTCGTCTTTGATTGGAAAAAATTTCAATTTTTTAAAAATTCCTTATTTCAAAATCAAACTTTAAAGAAAAAAAAATCAAATATTCATCAAAGTATCAAAACTGATATCAAAGTAACAATATCAAAGTGAAAAAATGGGTTTGTGTCAACCTCTGACTTTTTATTATCTGATGTTTGAACTATTTTCAAACATCAGATATCTCAAAATTTTTATCGGATAGGTTTGGGGAAAAAGGGTGTGGGGGGACTAGATTAATCTTCGGTCTCTTTTGACTCTTTAAAAGTGAACTAGAACTGTCTGTTTTCAATCAAATGAGCCCTCTCTGAAGTTTGTACGAGTATCCCTTCTATACGAACCATATTTATCCCCAGAGTATAACATACAACGCCTGTCCCTGGGCCCTGCGGGGTTGTGTCGACCCTGGAGTTTTAATATCTGATGGTTGAACTATTTTTAAAAAAATGATCACCTGAAATTTTTATCGGATGGGTTTGTCCATCCGATACACCCAAAAGGCGTGGAGGGCGGGAAGGGCTAGTTGCCCTCCGATCTATTTCACTCTCAGAAAATGAGCTACAACTTTTAATTTCCATGCAAATGAACCCTCTCTGAAGTTTATACGAGCATACCTTGCATAAGAACCATATATGCCCCAATAGCCATACTTACAACGCCTGCCCCGGCCCTGGAGGGGGGGGGGTGTCGACACAGGAGTTTCCTTATCTGACCTTTGAACTATTTTTAACGGAATGACCATACGTAAAGGAGTTTTTGTTAAATGATCTTTGAACTATTTTTAACAAAATGGGTACCTCAAATTGGGGAGCCCAGATGCCCTCTGATCACTTTTGAATCTTAAAAAGGACACTAGAACTCTCGATTTCCAATCGAATGAGACCCCTTTGAAGTTTATACGACGACCCCTTCTATATGAAGTGTCTCCGGGAAAAAAAAAACGGAGTGAGGGGGGAGGCTAGCTGCCCTCCAATCACTTTTGACTTTTAAAAAGTGAATTACAACTTTCAATTTCCATTCAAATGAGCCCTCTAGGAAGTTTATACGAGCATCCCTTCCATAACAACCATATATACCCCCAGGGCATAACTTAAAACGCCTACCCCCCGGCCCTGGGGGGGCTGTGTCGACACCAGAGTTTTTTTTTATCAGAACTTTGAACTATTTTTAACAAAATGTCTATCTCAAAATTTTTATCTGATACATTTAGGGCGTGGAGAAGGGGGGGGGGAGCTAGTTGCCCTTCGATCTCTTTTGTCTCTCAAAAAGTGAACATAAAATTTCAATTTCCAATCAAATGAGCCCTCTCCGAAGTTTATACGAGCATCCCTTCCATAAGAACTATATATGCCCCTAGAGCATTACTCATAACGCCTGCCTCCGGGCCCTGACGGGTTCCGTCGACAAAGGAATTTTTCTTATCTGACCTTTGAACTATTTTTAATGAAATGGGTATTATAAAAAATTTATCGGATGGGCTTGGGGGGAAAAGGGTGTGTGGGGGGGGGCTAGTTGCCCTTGGAGATCTTTTGACTGTTAAAAATGGAACTATAACTTTCAATTTACAATCAAACGAGTCCCCTCTGAAGTTTATACGAGCATCCCTTTCATAAGAACCATATACACCCCCAGGACAACACTTACAACGCCTATCCCCCGGGCTCTGGGGGGTGTTTTTGTTATTTAATTTTTGAACAATTTTCAAAACACTGGCTATCTCAAAATTTGTAGTGGACGGGTTTGGGGAAAAAAGCGCGTGGGGGGGGGGCTAGTTTAACTCTCTTGACTCCTAAAATGTGAACTAGAACTTGCAATACCCAATCAAATGAGCCCTCTATGAAGTTTATACGAGCATCCCTTTCATAAGTACCATACATGCCTTTAGGGAATAACTTAGATCGCCCTCCCCTGTGCCCTGGGGGGTTCTATTAACACCGTATTTTTTCCTATCCGACCTTTGAACTATTTTTAACAAAATGTCTATCTCAAAATTTTCATCAGATGGGTTGGTGGATAGCTGCCCTCGGATCTCTTTTGACTATTAAAAAGTGAGCTCGAATTTTCAATATCCAATCAAATGAGCCCTCTCTGAAGTTTATACGAGCATCCCATTCATACGAACAATATATGCCCCAGGGCATAACTTACAACGCCTGCCCCAGGGCCCTGGGAAGTGTGACGACACCTGAGTTTTTGTTATCTGGCTTTTGAGAAATTTTTAACTTAATGCCTATCTCAAAATTTTTATAGGATGCATTTGGGGGAAAGGGGCACGGGGGGCTAGATGCCCTCCAAAATCTTTTGACTCGAAAAAACTTAACTAGAACTTTCAATTTCCAATTAAATGAGCCATCTCTGAATTTTTTACGAGCACCCCTTCAATAAGAACCATATATTCCCCAAGAGCTTACAACACCTGCCCTCGGGCCCTGGGGGGCTGTGTTGACCCCTGAGTTTTCGTTATATGGTCTTTAAACTATTTTAAAAAAAACTATCTCAAAGTTCTTACCGGATGGGTTTAAGGAAAAAAGGGCATGGAGAGGGGGGGGGGTGTGTAGGTACCCTCCAATCTCTTTTGACTCTTAAAAAGTGAACTAGAACTTTCAATTTCCAATCAAATGATCCCTCTTTAAGTAAATACAAGCATCCCTTCCATAAGACCCAAATATGCCCCTAGGGCATAAATTACAACGCCTGCCCCTGGGCCCCGGTGGGTTGTGTCAACACCGGGATTTTTGTTATATGATCTTTGAACTATTTTTAACAAAATAGCTATCTTAAAATTTTTATTGGATGCATTTGGGAAAACAGGGTTTAGAGGGAGGGGGGAGCTGGTTACCCTCCAATATCTTTTGACGCTTAAAAAGTGAACTAGAACTTTCAGTTTCCAACAAAATGAGCCCTCTCTGAAGTTTATACGACAATGTTGTCTATACAAAACCTTATATGCCCCCAGGGCATAACTTACAACCCTTGCCCTGAGGGCTGTGGGGGAGTTGTCATCCTCAAAGACCTAATTTCCAGAACTTAAAACTACGTTTCATAAAATGGCTGTCTCAAAATTTTGGTTGGATGTGTTTGGGGAAAAAATGGGCGTGAGAGGGGGGTTAGTTACCCTAAAATCACTTTCGACTATTAAAAAGGGCATTAGCCCTTTGATTTTCCAATCGAATGAGCCTTTTTTGAAGTTTCTACGACACCGCCTTCTATAAAAAACCTTATGTGCCCCCAGGACATAACTTGCAACCCTTGCCTTGAGGGTTGTGGGGAGTGCCCTCCTCAAAAACATATTTTCTATCTGAAAATCAACTACGTTGAACAAAACGGCTATCTCAAAATTTTGATTGGATGTACTTGGGGGAATGACGGGCGTGGGGGGGGGCTAGTTGCCCTCCAATCACTTTCGACTATTAAAAAGGGCATTAGCCCTTTGATTTTCCAATCGAATGAGCCTTTTTTGAAGTTTCTACGACACCGCCTTCTATAAAACCTTATATGTCCTCAGGGCATAACTTACAACCCTTGCTCTGAGGGCTGTGGGAGAGTTTTCATCCTCAAAGACCTAATTTCCAGAATTTAAAACTACGTTTAATAAAATGGTTGTCTCAAAATTTTGATTCGATGTGTTTGGGGAAAAGGTGGAAGTAAGAGGGGGGTTAGTTGCCCTCAAATCAATTTCGACTATTAAAAAGGGCACTAGTCCTTTGAATTTCCAATCAAATGAGCTTTTTTTGAAGTTTCTACGACACCGCCTTCTATAAAAACCTTATATGCCCCCAGGGCATAACTTACAACCCTTGCTCTGAGGGCTGTGGGAGAGTTTTCATCCTCAAAGACCTAATTTCCAGAACTTAAAACTACGTTTAATAAAATGGTTGTCTCTCAAAATTTTGATTCGATGTGTTTGGGGAAAAGGTGGAAGTAAGAGGGGGGTTAGTTGCCCTCAAATCAATTTCGACTATTAAAAAGGGCACTAGTCCTTTGAATTTCCAATCAAATGAGCTTTTTTGAAGCTTCTACGACACCGCCTTCTATAAAAACCTTATATGCCCCCAGGGTATAACTTAAAACCCTTGCCTTGAGGGTTTTGGGGGAGTGTCCTCCTCAAAAACATATTTTCTATATGAAAATCAACTACGCTGAACAAAATGGCTATCTCAAAATTTTGATTGGATGTGTTTGGAAAAATGATGGGCGTGGGGGGGGGGGGCTAGTGTATGAACCTTTCAAGTTTCAGACGTAGTAATGCCGCTTGATGGTACTTTCATTCCTAAAGAAGCAAGTAGTTTATGGATGCACATACAAAATAAACTGCAAATATAGACATTTATTTCAAAACTTCATTTAGCTAAGTTGATTCACTTGATGCTTGACAAAAATATGCACGTTGGTGCATAAATTAACCGTTACGGAAGATGGGCGGTGGATTTTTGTGTAGATTGGAAGTGTGTCTGAAGCCCCAAAAAGTTATTTTATGCCCAAATTTCCTAATTTATTATAAATATAGAAGAAGGCTGGGTGGTGGGGGGGATATAAATTAAAATCTAAACCCCCTTGATTCCCGAGAACATTTTTGACTAAACCTGTAATACAGGTGCTGTGTGGTGATAGAAATCAATCTTGTTCTATGTAACATAAAAGATTACATTCACATGCCTACTAGCACAAAAGGTAGAGAGGTGGGAGGGGGGAGGGGTATCATGAGTGCCGGCAGGAAATTTCACAGGGGGAGAAGTGGCAATGGAAATATTTCTTATTTTTCTATTTACATATGTAATCTAATGTCTTCATGTTTCCCAGGAAGGATTGCTCCCCTGCTGGCATCCCCGGAGAACATCCCTATAAAAGATTTTTTCGACGCAATCACCTTGAAAACCATTTAAACAATGATCCTATGATTAACTTTTACTGTTTCATTCCGCACCTCCTCATGCATATTTTGGGGGTGTATTTTCAAGGGGTGATTATCATTCTGGCCTGGAAGGATTGTTTTACAAATTTCAAATTTAGAAACGGAAACTCTAAAAAACGAAGCTTTGATAACAATATATGCAAAAACAGAACCTGCTACAATATACTGATTCTAAATATACAAAAAAGTTGCTCACCATTGCTATTAGCACATGAAAAATTTGCACAAGTTTAGACACAAGAATTAAACTCCCCCAAAAAGGGAGTACAACATTGTATGCTATAAAAACTATCAGAAATTAAACTAAAAAGAATAATTTTTTTTAAATGAAAGTTCTGAGCGACATTAAAACTTAAAATAAACAGAAATTTTTACATATATGGGGAGGGGGACAAATGGGGACTACCTACTCCTCACCCTCCTCCCAAAAAAAATTAAAATCTTTACGTTAAAGTCTTACTTTTTGACTCACTTCTTTAAAAACAACTTCTCAAAAACGAAGTGCGTTGAATTTGAAGTATCTCTAAAACACCATAATACTTTAGCGTAAATAGCAGCGGAGGAGGAGGGGGTGAGCATGGGCAGCCCCCCCCCCTATAAGGAGTAATTTCTGCTCATTGTAATTTTTGATGTCACTCAGTACTGTTGTTTGAAAAAAAATTAATCTAACGACCAAGTAAAATCCAAGAATTAATCACTTTAGAGTGGTACATCCCATCTTCCTTCATACCGCAGTTCCCTAATTTTGGAAACAAGTTACTTCCTCTTCCTCAGTATTTAATTATTTTATTATTCACTTATAGAATAATTATAATTATTATTTTATTATTTTGCTATAATTATTTAGTTATAATTAAATTATTTAGTTATAATTATTTTGTTATAATTTTATTATAATTATTATTTTTTAATAATAATTTATTATTATTATTTTGTTATTTTATTATATGAATAATTATTTTATCATTCACTTATAATTATTTTATATATTTCACTCATATTATTCACTTATAATTATTATATTATTCACTTATATCATTTACTTATAATAATTATTTTGATTATTCACTTATAGACTTTCAACATTTAACTATGGCATTTCAGTTAAAATCTTATGTTTATTTACCTAAAACAGAAAACAATTCATACATTTTCTTAAATGTTACGTATGGTAATATTGCTTCAGTTGTTCTCATATTTTCTATATTAAAATTACCTTCTCTTTGCTAAGAATTAAAATCATTTGCAGTATGTTCTTCAGTGTGATAGAGCCTGCTTTATCATATGAAGAAGGCATACACTGCAAATTTTATAAGCTAAATCGTAGCTGGAAGAGGCTTATCGTTCACAATTTTACTAAAAAAAAAGTCCATCCATGGCTAATCGGGTGTAGTCGCCACTCTTCATGCTAGCTGTGTTAGTGATACGTCTACACGGTTTCTGCATGGCTTAAAATGTTTAAAATACAGTATATACATGTACTTACGTTAGTGATATTGAGACAATCCCTATATAAAAATTCCAGGGCATGAGGATGGGTTAGATCAACTGACTGACTGACATCAATGAAATAGCACTGATTCTGGTGCCATAATATGTTATATTCGGATAAATCACCATGAACCAGGCGCGCTTCTTTATAAAGCCGTGTCATCATCTAAAACAGAAAACGATGTCATATTTATTTATCAATAATTAACGTTTTTAGGTTAGTAGTGGCTGTAACTAAAACACAAAGTCTGGATTAGTTCTATAGCAATCATCTCGCCATGGCAAAAAGCAAAAACCGAAAGTTTTGGCAAAGCAGCGGCCAAAGGCCGTTGGAAAAAACTCAAAAAACAGAAAAATTAAGCGAATTTTTAAAATCACGATGTGTAAAGGTCTGTTTTATTAAAAAAAAAAAAAAAAAAAAAAAAAAAAAAAAATTCTACTTTGTTCCCCATTTTCCACATTATATTACGAAATATTGTAACTTTAGTTAACTACAGAGGAAAAGGCCAACTTTTCTTGCTTATTAAGAAACGATTTCTTCCCTGTCACTGTCCGAACAAGTTGAGGAATCCTTTTTCGTTTGCTAAAGTTAACATGACATGATAAACAAAGCAGGCCTTAAATTGCTCCCTGCGCTACAGATTATATTTTGCCTTGGCAAGAGAAACGAAGGAATTTTTTTTAGCAAAGAAGCGGGTCAAAGGACTTTGAAAAAAAATAATAGAGAAATAAAAAGGACGTTCTAAACAGGATATAAAAATTTATCCTTTAAAAAACAAGAAAACAATTTTTTTTTTTTTAGCAAATAAGCGGGTCAGAGGCCCTTGAAAAACACAATAAAAAGTAAAAACAGTGGCGGTTATGGCCTTCCTTGCGCCCGGGGCAAAATCTCGATTAGCCCCCCCCCCCCCCCGTCTCCCAAAATATTCAGGCTAAATCTTAACAGTGTCTTCATTCATTAACAAATATCCATTTATTTAAACCTGAATTCTCTTACTTTAGTCTCTGCAAAGACTAAACGACGGCTCATTACTGAGCACTCACATGGCTATCTAATAGTATTTGATAGGCCACTCTTACGTTTGCGAAGACCCCTTCATCACCGTATTGCACAATTAATTCTAGCACACCATTCTATAGGTTTCTTTAAGCAAATGTGTACGTGTTGAATTATTTCTTTCATATCTTGGAGTTTGTGGAACAACTGAATGGGATCTAAATCGTCGCAATAATTTTCATCAAGTTTGAAGCAATACACTTTGACATCATCAACAATCGTTCCATCTTGAAATAGCTCTTCTGCATTAAGCAAAACCCAAAATTTGTTTTCAATTCTGAAAGTCTTTTGAAACGGTGGTTGGTTTCTACAATTATTTTATAAAGAGTGACACCTATAGCTTTTCTACGCTGGTCTATTGGATGTGACCTACATGCTGGAATGGTGATTATGTGGTGGAAATAGTGATTATAATGGTGGAAAATTTCGGATTCAGTTTGCTTATACTTACTGCCAAGTGTAACTTGGCAATGTTTACTCTACTTTATTACAATAAAAATAAAATTTCAAAAGTTTCAAAATGACTATAACCACAATTTATTATAAATTTTGAGTCCCTAAAATTCCTACGCCCAGGGCAAGTGCCCCCTCCCCCCCCCCCCTAAAACCATCTCTAGGGAAGACTATCGTGAATATATAAAGCATGATGTCTAAATTCATCCCTACACTAGCGGTTATATTACCATGCCAAAAAACAAGAGAAGCAGTTTTTAGCAAAGAAGCGGGTCAAAGGACTTTGAAAAACACAAGAAAAGAGAGAAATAAAAAGAAAATTCAAAACACGATATGTACATTGATCCCTCAAAAACAAAACAAGTGAATTTTTCTTAGCCAATAAACGGATCAGAGGCCCTTAAAAAACACAGGGGAAAAAAATAACACGAATATATAAAGCATGATGTCTAAAGTCGTCCCTACACTAGCGATTATATTACCGCTAGTGAAACTATTTTTTTTTTTAGCAAAGAAGTAAGTCAAAGGCAACAGAAAAGCACAGAAAAAGAGAAAAACTACAAAAGTATTAGAAGACTATACCCATATTCGTCCCATTAGTAATGATTATATTGCCATGACGAAAAAAAAACTTTTAGCAAAGAAACGGGTCAAAAGCTTTAGACAAACAGAGGAAAACACCGCAAACACCGCAAAAAGAGAAAAACACCGCAAACATTTTGCCGGTATTAAAACAAGACGTCTTGACCTCATCTTTCCACAGTAATTTTTTATGGCTCTGTGTAAACTCAGTTTTACATAAATTCAGTCTTACGAATGTGCCTTGCCGTAATTTTAAGTTAAAAAAGAAATTAAATCGAAATTAGTTTATAGTTCAGACTAGAAACATATCCTCAATAGACTTAGATCATCATAGTTAAATTCGCAAAATTAAATTCAGTTTTGCGTTTGTACCTTTGCGTAAATTCAGTTTTGACCCGTAATTTTATGCCATTTCATTTACTTATTTATTTTTCGAAATGTGGTTCCTGCTGATTCGATCTATTACTGACATTAAGATGATTCCATGTCATGTCAGTAATAGATCGCTTGTGACATAGTTTTAGAAAAAAAAAGAATAATCTCTCCCACAATCTTATTCTTATCCTAAATTCGTCCCACACACATAAAAAGGGCACTATTTGACCACCATTTTCAATTTTTTTCCAAAGAAAGATTGTTCAGGGAGATATGTCGGTATGAACTCATGTCAATAAAATTATTGATACCTGGAGTTAGACAAACACCTGGGGGAAAATTATACTTTTTTACATCAAATTGAAGTAATTCTTTATATATAATAAATATATATATAAATATAAATATATATATAGATATATAAAGGGGAGCATCCCCTATTATGGATCTGCTACCTAAAAGACAATCAAAGTGCCATGTTCCTCTTTGGCACTTTGTTTGTGATACATTGTTTGCTAACTGTCTTCGTGTCAAGCTTTTCCGTCTTAGACATATCGATAAGTCTATTCAAATTTTTTCACATAAATATCATAGTGTAGCCTACTTAGAAATGATCCCAGAGAACAAAAAAACTTTCTGTGTTTTTGTTGTTCTTTTATTAATACGTCTTTTACACTTAAAACAGCAGCCTAAAGAGCAAAGTTCGTTATTGTAATAAAAAGATTTCCCTTTTTTATTTTGATAATTACTTTCTACGTCTCAAAAATTTTCTTTATGGTTTCCCAAGTTTAACATTTTCTTTTCGTTACGTTTTTACTTTCTACGTTTTAATTACATTCTATGTTTCAGGTCAAAGTACAATTTCTAACATGGAAACTAAAAGCTATACGTATTGAACCAGAAAATGCATGGAGAAGAAAGCATGATAAAAAAAAAATAATAAAAACACAAGAAAAGCGAATGTATTACAAACTAAATATATAGTGAGAACAAAATAATCTTGGGCAAATTAGGTACTATAATAAAATGGATAGAAGGAGGAGGGAATCATTCTTTACTTACCCTTCTAAACAAGCAAAGCCCATGGCCGCCTCAAGTAGAAAGGAAGTATAAGCGCGAAAACGAGGCTTAAAGATTTTGAGAAAACAAGGCTTAAAGTTACCACTTTAAAAGCGAAAAAGGTGAAAAGTGAAAAGCAAAAGTCAGGCTTTCAAATGCTTCAGCTACGGTTTCCATTATTTCTGTCATTATGCTTAATTTTTTTCCCCTTAAAAAACCACACGAAGTCATAAGATATGTACTTAAGCCCTATGTCACTGCCAGTAATTATCAGTTTTGGACCTTATTTTCCATATCAATTAATTTAAACTATCCTCTTCAATATAAAAGTGTCAATAAGCCCGAAAGAGATCTTCAGTTTATATGCACCCTTTTAGTTTCAGGGCGCAATGGTGCCAATGGAGGAGGGGGGATTGCCAACCAACATTTTTTAAGATACACTTTGCGATAATATCAATAACAAAAAATCCTCCTAGAATTTGATATACCATTCTGTTGTATCTTTATTAACTTTAAAGTCCTTACCCCCTCCCCCAGAGTTTTTGTAAATCAGCACCACTGTCAGAGGTGCGTCAATTTTCCCCAGCCATGTACATTCTGTTTAGATTTTTCAAAACAACAGAAACGGCTAGGGAGCAGGTGATAGCAATTACATTTGCTTAAATATCGTTTATGGCAGACATTTTCCTTAAACCTTTCCCTTAAGACATTTTTCCTTGAGCCTTAAGTTTAGGTCTCCTACCTCCCGCACGATTAGCGGAAATAAATTCTGATTTTCGAGAGAGCAAAAAACTGTAAACGTTTCCTTTTTATCGAGGTTACGTCACCTCAGTTCCTACACGTAACCTTGTGATATTTTATTTACTTATTTCATTTGCATTGATTTCATTCCAGTTGACTTAATCCTTTATTCGGTGCAAAGCGCTTGTGTTAAAGTTTTAGAAGATAAAATACTATCTTATCCTACTATAATCATCCAACCAAAAAAGAACACTTTTAGGCCGCCATTACAGGCCGCCATTTAGGCCGCCAAATCCTAATTTTAAAGAAGGGGAAAAAATTGTGTTGGTATTCCCTTTATCGCAGTTTACAAGCACCCTTCGTGGTATTATTATAGCGAGGATGCGTCTGGAAGCTCTATGTTGCGTATGTTGCCTACAGTACAGCCCGAATTAAAGCCAAACAATGTCTTTTAAATCTAATTTGAATAAAATATTTGTTCAAAGTTAGAAAATCTTTCCAGCCTTGCAATTAGGCGAGGATTCGGAATACGGTGTTGAAAAAACGTTAGTGCATTTTGTTTCTAAATACTAAAAACATTTTGAAAACATATCAATCCAAAAAGTTGCATAAAATTATAAATCTAACAGGCCACTAAAGATGATACTCACAGCATGAATATCATTTTAGATTGCTGGTTTACAAATTTTACTGTTCCATAGTTTGTAATTTGACTCTAATTGAAATTACGAGTAATTATCATTAAAATGAAATGAAAATGTATTAACGGATATATTTTTTATTTATTTTTAATTATTAACTACACCGACCTTCAATTTAATTAAAATTGAATTAAAAATCAAAATTGTAATATATATTATTAAGTTAATTTATTTGTTATTTTTTTTCGCAAAGCCATTTCATATGGAAGGAGTTGTCACAGAGACGTGAAAAAAAAAACTTTTTATACAGATACTAATAAAAGTCCAAATATTTTGGCTTCACATCTGGAAGCCTTTATTAACGAAAAGAAAAGAAAGAGAGAAAAGAAACGAGATTAAATAAATTCACAATTGCTAAAAATATTCAGGCTTTTACCGCTCTTTGTATAAAGTTTTTCAACGTTCGCCGTCGTATGTAAATGTTTTACGTGTTATTATATTTCCATTTCGTTTTAATTAAAGTTGGAAAGACAGCATTGTCTAAGAAATAGATATTAGGGTTTAAAATATTTGACCCTGCTTTATGTTGCTGGTTAACACCCTGTTTAAGAAGAGAGCAAATCAATGTGTTGATATTTCTTATATTGAGGTTACTAGCACAGCGTATGGCGTATACCTTTGTTATAAAGATTGATAGCGTCTGGAGAACCACTGTATTGTATACGTTGCTTACACTACAGCCCAAATGGAAGCAAGGGAATGTGTCTTTAAATAATTCGATTACAGTATTTGTTCAAAGTTAGGACTAAACTTACTAAAATCTTTCTACCCCGGTAGGTCGGCAAACAGCATAGGTATGATGAGTAAAATTGAGTTTTAAATTTGAAAATTTGGATTTAATTGTTTTAAATTATTTAAAAAAAAAAAAAAAAAAAAAAAAAAAAAAATAAATAAAAAAAAAATAGGAATTGATGTTAGTATTATGATAAATCATATTAATTTTTTTTTTTTTTGGTTTTTGTTTGATTTTTTAGCCAAATGGGTATTAAAAAGGTTTTAGTAGTTTGTTTATTTTAAAAGGATTAGAATGGCGTGCCTAAAGATATTGTAAGGGCACAGCTTTCTACTCCTCCTAGGTTTGTTTTTGGGTTGAGGGAAGGTTGGAAGGATAGAGGATGATGTATAGTTGATTGAGAACAAGGTTTTATGAAAATTATTTGTTTATTATTAATGTATTTCCTCGGTGAAAGGGGTGCCCTATGGCAAAAGGGCACCCAGCTAAACCGGGAATGGTACTTTTTTGCGGTTTTGAATTTTTTGTAGTATACATTGTCTTTGTCAATTATGTTTGGCTACCCAAATCCAAATTTCAAAAAATAAAAGTTCTTTATAAATTTGTGTAGGTGACATTAAAGTTTAAAATTAAGTGAAAAAGATTATTATGTCACCGAGAGGAGAGGAGGTGGATTTAATTAAAAAAAATAAATAAATAAATAAATAAAAGAGCATAGGCATAAAGGTGAAAATATCTTCTTGTATTTTGTTTCGACTTTTTAAATAATTTGAATTATTTGGAATTGTCAAATATTGGGAAAGTTGCAAAAACATTTAAATTCTAACCGGTTGCTGAAGAGGATATCTATACCATTAGGATTTTGTGTTGCTGGTTAAAAGATTTTGATGTTTCACAGTTTGTAATTAAAACCAAATGAAACCATTAGCATTATTAAGCATTATAAATTAGCATTAGCATTATAAAGCATTAATTAAGAAAGAGAACGTCAAAAACAGAATTTTCTTATAGATGAATATTTATTAAATCTTTAAAAGAAGATTGTCTAAGGACAGTCTTAGCTACTCGTTTAACTGACCGAACATGAAACCATAATCATCCTGTAAGAAAAATATGGTTCAAGGCCACTTTCTAGGGACATAATGACATAAAGGTTAAAATAATTTTTAATTAAAATAAAGTGTTATGGGTTCATTAATTTTGATGTTTAACAGTCTATAATTAGACCCTGATTGAGATTATTGGGACTTTTAATTAAAACAACAAGAAAACATAATAACAGACAAAACATTTAATACAGAGAGAACGTCGATTTTTTTTACAATTGCTAATAAAAGCAGAGGAAGATTTATTAAATCTTTTAAAGAAAATTGTCTAAGGATAATCTTAGCTATTATGCTGTATAGCTATTAAAATCATGCTGTAAGAAAAATATGGTTTAAGTACACTTTCCAGAAGCATAATTAAAGTAAGATTAAAATGATTAGGTCATAGATAATTTCGGAGACCACACTGCCTTTCCATGACGATAAATAAAAGTTCAAATAGGGATAAAATCCTTTTAATAGACAGTGATGATGATAACAGTGATAGAAATTCACAAAAATACCAGATATTTCGGTCACATATATAGTGACCGTCATCAGTAGTAAAACTAACCTAAAACAATTTAAAACAAAAGTTTATATACTAAATCAAATAACACTACATATTGTTTAAATCTCTAATTCTTTTCAAAGCAAAGGCGGAAGCTATTCTCTTTGACCTTCTTGGATTCGGTTCATTAGAGTTCAATGATATAACATTTGGACAAAGGTCAACTACATTGGGTCAATTGAACTTTACTCTGTCAGATTTTAATAAATTATCATAGATAGAGTTCAGCCCATATTCACCTGTATCCTGATTCAAAGCAATATTCTTGAATAAGATTTTCTTTATTTCAAGAATTTCACGAAAATTTTGCTTTAAACCCCGATCCCTAGAAATCAAAGAGACATTCTCGAACAAAATAAAATGGTCTGGTCAATCCAAGAAGGTCAAAGAGAATAGCTTCCGCCTTTGCTTTGAAAAGAATTAGAGATTTAAACAATATGTAGTGTTATTTGATTTAGTATATAAACTTTTGTTTTAAATTGTTTTAGTTTAGTTTTACTACTGATGACGGTCACTGTATATGTGACCGAAATATCTGGTATTTTTGTGAATTTCTATCACTGTTATCATCATCACTGTCTATTAAAAGGATTTTATCCCTATTTGAACTTTTATTTATCGTGATTAGGTCATGCAATTGAAGGATCACAAATTGGTATTGATTGTACTTTTTGGCCATCTATCTGGGGGAAAACGAAGAGCAGAGCGTCCTCAAATGGGATGGGAATACGTCCTTTGCAAGGATTTAAATAAAATCACTACTTCACGGGAGTGAGTATAGAGTGAAGCTTTCAATAAGATTTGCGCGGAGTTGTGTTGGCCTTAAGTGGCTTGTTGCTGCAATTATTTGTTATTAGTAGTAATAGTCCTAATAAAAGCCCAAATATTTCGGCTTCAAATCTGGAACACTTCGCCAACAAAGTCAAGCCTAGTCTCATGGTGCAACTAGCCACTTAATTTTAGGCGAGAGAAAAACACATTCTTGACGCTCTTTTTATCGAGGTCACTAGCACTTACTCCTCGTAGCATTTTTACAGACACTGAACTCTATTTTCTTAAACATGGCAAAACTGTAAATGTTTTATTTCAATTTTTATTTCAACTTTATTTCGATTATTATTTCAACTTTACTTCAATTATTATTTCAACTTTATTTCAATTTTATTTCAACTGTCAATTTTCTATTTTTATTTATTGCATGAATTTAAATAAAAATCGGTAAAATTGTTTGCGGAGTTAGGCCCAGGATCCCTCCTCTGCAAACATACCTCAGCACTGTTATATTATTTGATGAAGTATAATGAAACCCTGTGACAATTCTTTCTTTGTTTCAAACACGTATATATAAATATATTCCATTATTTTCGATCTATCCTATTTTAAACTATGATTGTTTAAAATTTTCTATTTAGACTTATGGTGTTTTGGCAGATTTAACAGCATTTACCGACATTTTCCAAACGCCAATCAAAGAAAACAGAAGTAATATTTAAATGATTGGTTGGCGTTAGAATACGGAATAAAATCACTGTTGGAAATTATTTTATTAATTGTTGATTCAATAAAGAAAACGCTCCAAAGGAAACAAGCCATGTATCACAAATTGAATATTAAAGATAGCGTGATATTCGAGAAACTCAATTCAGTTAAGAATAGTAAATACTGCTCAACAGATTATAGCTCATATTATATGGTTAAAAAACAATAATAAGCTCGACCTATAAGTCGAATTTCTTAAATCACGGCGATTGCAATTATTAAAAAAAAAGTAATAATAACGCCTAAACCTTTTAGTTAAGACAATGAAAAATATAGGCTATATAAGCAAATGCTGCTGAATAGATAAATAGCTCAATATATATTATAATATATAGCGCAAAAACAACAATAAGCTCGACTTATAATGAGTCAAATATATTCAGCTACTACGATTATAATTATAATAAATCAAAATAAATAATAATAACGCCTAAAACTTTCAGTTAAAACAATGGAAAATGTACTATATAGGCAGGCTATATATACTAATAAAACACCTAATGCTTCAGCTTCACGTTTGGAGCCTTTGCCAACGTAAAAAAGACTAAACAGCTAAAACATACAAGAAAATCACAAAGATTAAAAACAACTCTAATTTCCTAGGTTCCTTTCATTTTACCCGTTTTATTTTTTATTTTTTTGTATACCGCTTTTTCATCTCTGTATGTTATTTTCTTGTATGCTTTAGTTATTCCACTTTCGAGTCTTCTTTTTCCTTGATAAAGACTTCCCGACGTGAAACCAAAATATTAGGTCTTTTATTAGTGGATATGTTTTTTTATTGTCTTAATCAAAAGTTTCACCCATTATTCCTATATATTTTCATCTCGCTTTAACTCCGAATGGCAGAGACCCTCAGAATTCTTTCCTAATAGACTGCTTATGATTCTTAAATATCCTGAAAAATTAGTACCCAATACTAAGGGATATAGAAGACTTGGAAAAAATTAACTTGAAATGAAATGCTGATTTACTTCTGATGTTTGTTTGTACGCCAATAAGCTTTCTTCTTCTTTAAGTATGGATTCTTTGATCTTTTTTGCTGGTTTTTCATCTTCACCGATGAGGGACATCACCAATATATGTTTCTTTAAGTAAACAACATCTGGACATGCAATCCCTGTTGAAGAAAAAGAATAAATACTTTGATCCGAAAAATTGGCCCCTCTATGCAACAATATTGGCACTAAGGAAATAAAAAATAGCTCATTAGTCAAAGGAGGGAGGAAAAAAATCTTTAGGGAGAGAGGAAATCTAGAATACTATTTCTGGAAGACAGCCCAAAGACGGTTTTTGGGGAAAGACAGAGGACAGTTGCCCTGGGCGCAGACATTTTAGGGGCCGCAAAATTACAGAAGAAATAATCATTTTGTAATTTTGGAAGTTTTACTGATAAAGTAGAAGGCGCAGTTAATAAATGAAAAATAATTAATAAGTTATTAATCGATCAATAAATAAATAAAATAAAATGAAAAAAATCAAATAATAATATTTAAAATAATAAAAAGTAAAAAAAACTAATAGTAATTATATAATTAAATAATTTAAATGGTCAATTAAACAATAATTAAAAAAAAATTATGAAATATTCAATAAATTGACAAAATGTTTGTTAATACGTAAATGAAAATTTTGTTAAAATTTGGCCTGAAGATTTTGTGGGACACGGGATGGGCGCTAATCAAGATTTTTGAACCGGGTGCAAGAGAGGCCAGAACCGCCACTGGGAGGGCCCAAAGCTTAAAAAATAGCACTTCTTAAGGTTAAAGTATTAACAACACCCCCCCCCCCCAAAAAAAAAAATAAATAAATAACGCTGAATTTCACGATTTCACGATATTTTCTTACAACTTCCCATAAAATCAGAAATATAGTTGAAAGGAACATGGTTCGCCTTAAAGAGATCATGATATCGTTTTAAGCAGGGTAACGAACTAATTGGAACTGCCACTTATCGAACAACTGCCTTTAGCGATAAATTGTAATTTTTGCAATTTAACACTAAGGTTCAAAATGGTTATGTAAACAAAATTGAAGAACAATACTATATCAATGAACCAATTACCCCTCCCCCCATAATACGTGCACACTAACAGGTTTCAGGAAAGTTTGTCAAAAGGCTCAACAATGTGAAATTTCGTCATTCCAGCAGTCCAGATTCCAATCAAAGTGTCTGACTAACAATTTTGTCATCTGATGCCATTTGTTATATTTTATTAATTAATTTAACAAGTCATCTAATTCTAATATTATTTTGACCTCTGGGATTATGTAGGGGCTCAATGGAGCCGTGAATTTTGATGTTTAAATTGATTGCACTTCGATTGAAACCTTGATGAAATTTGACAGCACTTCCAAAGATACTGCTTGTAAGGGTTTTGTGCGTCTTTTACGAAAGCCTTTGTCTGTGTCATAAGACTATTATTTCTTTAGAGCAAAAATGGATATTGTTGGAGAAGATGTATAGGATAGACGACTAAAAATTAAGATTATACGAAAAAAAAAGGACTACGAAATATATATATATATATATATATATATATATATATATATATATATATATATATATATATATATATATATATATTATATATATATATATATATATATATATATATAATATATATATATATATATATATATAATATACTATATATATATATATATATATATATATATATATATATATATATATATATATATATTATATATATATATATATATATATATATATATATATATATATATATATATATATATAATATATATATATATATATATATATATTATATATATATATATATATATATATATATATATATATATATATATATATATATATATATATATATATATATATATAATATATATATATATATATATATATATATATATATATATATATATATATATATATATATATATATATATATATATATATATGTACATTTGTCCATTTGTCCCGTATCAGAATTTATCGTTGGAAAAATTTACTAAAGTGTGCGTCAAGTTATTTACTTCCTCGAAATTAATAAGAAACAGTTAAAATCTCATCTCTTTCAGGAAACTTCCAAGGCGAATTTCTAATTACTAATTTAGATTCTCATTTGAAAATAAATTTGAATTAAACATCGGGATGGACAAGGATGTAATATTTTGGATAGCATTTACTAGTAAATTAATTTTAGTCGGAAACTGCCAAGGCAAGAAGCCGAATTCACTTGCATCAAATAAGATAGAAATAAATAGTTTTACGTTAAATAAGTTAAAAGGGTAGAGTTATTTCAACCATTTTTTTTTTTTTTTTTTGTGACAATCATAATGGACCAGAAGCATGCACCGCAATAGGTCCAAACTTGACATTATATTTTGATAAAACAAAATAAATACTTAATACTTAGCGTCGTTCCTCATAAGACTGACATAAGGCACATACTGAGGGGGGGGGGGGGATTAAGAGTTTTTTAGCTGATCATTAGAACAAGAAGTATAATAAATTCTGCAAAATTTGGGATTTAGAGGGAGGATCTGACTCCTTCCACTACGTACGCTCCTTTTTTCGACCGACAAAAACATCATAAGACGACTATTATACATTCTTCTTTTTTTTATTATGATTATCATGTTGATTTCTAACTAAATCCTCAAACGCTGTACAAACTATAGAAATTCAACTGTCCTGACTAATAAAAAAATTGAAGGATTAGCAACTATCAAACAGTTCGTGGTAACGAACTGTAAGTAAGGAGCGACCCGGCTCAATGGTAACCGAAACTCTAGAAAACGGGTTTTTGATACCAATAGATATATCAAAAGAATCAGATTTCAATGCTGATTTCAAATATATAACTTTCATCAAGTTTAGTGCTACTCATCAAAAGTTACGTGCCTGAGAAAATTTGGCTGATTTTCAAAAAGGAGGAAAGACCCCCTAAAAGTTATAGAACCTTAATGAAAATCACACCATCATATTCAGCGTATCAGAGAACCCTACTGAAGAGGTTTCAAGCTCCTATCTACAAAAATGTGGAATTTTACATTTTTTGCCAGAAGAAAGATCACGGATGCGTGTTTATTTGTTTGTTTGTTTGTTTGTTTGTTTTTTTTTTTTTTTTTTTTTTTTTTTTTTTTTTTTTTTTTTTTTTTTTTTTTTTTTTTTCCAGGGGTGATCGTATCGACCCAGTGGTCCTAGAATATCGTGGGAGGGCTCATTGGAACGGAAATTAAAAGTTCTAGTGCCCTTTTTAAGTGACCAAAAAAATGGAGGGCAACTAGGCCCCCTCCCACGCTTATTTTTTTCCCAAAGTCACCCAATCAAAATTTTGAGATAGCCATTTTGTTCAGCATGGTCGAAAATATGATAAATATGTCTTTTAGGATGACTTAGTCCCCGAAGTTCCCAGAGGGAGGGCTAAAAGTTATGAACTTTACCCAATGTTAACATATAGTATTGGTTATTGGGAAGTATACAGAAGTTTTCAGGAAGTTTTTTTTCTGGTAGTGGGAGGGAAGGGTGTGTCGGTGGTTATGTTGGAGGATCTGTTCATGAAGGAAGTTTTCATGGGGGAAGGGAAATTGCCATGAAGGGGGCGCCGGACTTGCCAGCATTATTTATTGGTTATTGGGAAGTATACAACCATTTTCAGGAAGGATTTTTTCTGGAGGGGGGGAGGGGCTAGAGGAGGGGGTTAATCTGGAAAATATTTCCGTAGAGGATGTTTCTTTGGGGTAAGGGACATTTCTATGAAGGGGGCGCCGGATTTCCAAGCATTATTTAAAAAACCATCAGAAATTAAATAAAAAAAAAAAAACAAGTTTTTTCAACTGAAATGTAAGAAGGAATATTAGAACTTAAAACGAACAGAAATTATAAAGTATGTGAGGGGGTTCTCCCCCAAGTCAATACCTCGCTCTTTACGCTACAGTTTTTTTTAGTGCTTTCAAAAGAGCTATCTATTCTAATTAAACGGCCTTTGTGATTCAGGGGTTTGTGAATCAATTTTTTTTTAACTTTTAACGTAAAGAGCGTGGTATTGACTAAAGGGAGAACCCCCTCATATACGTAATAACATATACGTAATAAAAAAAAACAATAAAAAACAAGCGATACGGCTCAGTAGTAATCGAAACTTTTAAAAACGGAATTTTGATGTCAATAAATGTATCAAAAGAATGTGTTTATAATGCTGATTCTAAATATATAAATTTTATTAAGTTTAGTATTACTCATCAAAGGCTACGAGCCTGAGAAAATTTACTCGATTTTTTAAAGAGGGGGGAAACATCCCCTACAAGTGAAAGAATTTTAATGAAAATCACACCGTCAGATTCAGCGTATCAGAAAACCCTATTACATAGGTTTCAAGCTCTATCTGCAAAAATCTGTAACTTAGTATTTTTTGCCAGAAGAAAAATATACGAATATAGAAGTTAGGTACGTAAGTTAATTTGTAAAGACATCCATTTAGCAAAAGAAAAGTAAAATTTTTATGCAAATAAAAGCTGCATTAACTAAAAAACGATCAGAAATTCAATAAAAAAAAACAAGTTTTTTAAACTGAAAGTAAGGAGCGACATTAAAACTTAAAACGAACAGAAATTATTCCGTATATGAAAGGGGCTGTCCCCTCCTCAACGCCTCGCTCTTTACGCTAAAGTTTTTTATTGTTTTAAAAAATAAAGTTGTGAGACAGAGTCAAACTTTAGCGTAAAGAGCGAGGCGTTGAGGAGGGGACAGCCCCTTTCATATACGGAATAATTTCTGTTCGTTTTAAGTTTTAATGTCGCTCCTTACTTTCAGTTTAAAAAACTTGTTTTTTTTATTGAATATTTAGATGAATTCAGCTGAAAATAGCATCATTGCCATTTTTTTTATCAGTTTTTAATTTCAACTTACAAAAGTGATAGAAGTAAATAGATCATAATCAGTAGAAAAAAGAGCAATGAAACAAACAAAGTGAAGTACAGAAGTTCCATTTAAAACGTTTAACTATTTGCATGGTATGACCTGAACCCATCTAATCAGATTTTTTCAAATATTTTGTGATTTGCGGTTTGACGTGAGTAACAAATTCAATATTTTTTATTTATCATAGTTCTTCTTAAATAAAAAAAAATAATCTTATCAAACATATCATAGGCAGCGCGATAGCGCTGCCTAAGTAAAGAACGATGTGGGCACAATGTTTTTTTTTTCTCCATACCCGGCGACTTCGTATCGAAGGAGTTGTCGTAGAAACTTCGAAAAGGGCTCATTCGATTGGAAATTGGAGTGGCTAGTGCCCTTTTTAAAAGTCGAAAGTGATTGGAGGGCAACTAGCCCCCCACGCCCATCATTCCCCCAAACACATCCAATCAAAATTTTGAGATAGCCATTTTGTTCAGCATAGTTGATTTCCAGATAGAAAATATATTTTTGAGGAGGACACTCCCTCACAACCCTCGGGGCAAGGGTTTTAAGTTATGCCCTGGGGGCATATAAGAACGATGTTGGCACAATGTATCATTTATTTTTTTTTTCCTTTAGAGCAGGGCACTTCGTATCGAAGAAGTTGTCGTAGAAACTTCAAAAAGGGTTCATTCAATTCGAAATTGGAGTGGCTTATGCCCTTTTTAGAGGCCAAAGCGTTTGGAAGGCAATCACTTCCACGCCCACCATTTCCCGAAACCCATCCAATCAAAATTTTGAGATAGCCATTTTGTTCAGCGTAGTTGATTTCCGAATAGAAATTATATTTTTGAGGAGGACACTCCCTCACAGCCTTCAGGGCAAGGGTTGTAAGTTATGTCCTGGGGGCATATAAGGTTTTTGATTGAAATCTTTGTCGTAGAAACTTGAAAAAGGGCTCATTCGATTTGAAATTCAAAGGGCTAGTACCCTTATAATAGTCGATAGCGATTTGAGGGCAACTAACCCCCATCTCACGCCCACCTTTTCCCCAAACACATCCAATCAAAATTTTTAGATAGCCCTTTTATTCAACCCAGTTGAAAATTTTGGAAATTAGGTCTTTAAGGATGACAACCCCTCCCCCCACAGCCCTCACGGCAAGGGTTGTAAGTTATGCCCTGGGGGCATATAAGTTTTTATTGAAAGCGTTGTCGTAGAAACTTCAAAAGGCCTCGTTCAATTGGAAATTGAAAGGGCTAGTGCCTTTTTTAATAGTTGAAAGTGATTTGATAGCGACTAACGCCCCTCTCACGCTCACCATTTTCCAAAGCACATCCAACCAAAATTTTGAGATATCCATTTTGTTCAACATAGTTGAAAGCTCTGGAAATTAGGTCTTTTAGTATGATAACCCCCTCAGAGCCCTCAGTGCAAGGATTGTAAGTTATGCCCTGGGGGCATATAAAGTTTTTATTGAAAGCGTTGTCGTAGAAACTTCAAAAGGGCTCATTCAATTGGAAATTGAAAGGGCTAGTGCCTTTTTTAATAGTTAAAAGTGACTGGATAGCGACTAACGCCCCTCTCACGCCCACCATTTTCGCAAACACATCCAATCAAAATTTTGAGACATCAATTTTGTTCAACGTACTTAAACGTTCTGGAAATTAAGTCTTTTAGGATGATAACCCCCTCAGAGCCCTCAGTGCAAGGGTTGTAAGTTATTCCCTGGGGACATATAAGGTTTATATAGAAAGTTGTTGTATAAATCATAGGCAGCGCGACCGCGCTGCCTAAGTAAAGAACGAGGTTGGCACAATCTATTATTTTTTTTCCATACCAGGGCACTTCGTATCGAAGGAGTTGTCGTAGAAACTTCGAAAAGGGCTCATTCGACTGGAAATTGGAGTAGCTAGTGCCCTTTTTAATAGTCGAAAGTGATTGGAGGGCAACTAGCCCCCCCCCCCCCACACGCCCATCATTCTCCCAAACATATCCAATCAAATTTTGAGATAGCCATTTTGTGCAGCGTAGTTTATTTCCAGATAGAAAATATGTTTTTGAGGAGGACACTCCCCCACAACCTTCAGGGCAAGGGTTTTAAGTTATGCCCTGGGGGCACATAAGAACGATGTTGGCACAATGTATTACTTATTAATTTTTTCCTTTAGAGCAGGGCAATTCGTATCGAAGAAGTTGTCGTAGAAACTTCGAAAAGGGCTCATTCAATTGGAAATTGGAGTGGCTTGTGCCTTTTTTAATAGTCGAAAGTGATTAGAAGGCGATTAAAACCCCTTCCACGCCAACCATTTCCCGAACACATCCAATCAAAATTTTGAGATAGCCATTTTGCTCAGCGTAGTTGATTTCCAGATAGAAATTATGTTTTTGAGCAGGAAAGTCCCCCACAACCTTTAGGGCAAGGGTTGTAAGTTATCACCTGGGGGCATATAAGGCTTTTTTATAGAAGGCGTTGTCGCAGAAACTTCAAAAAAGGCTCATTCGATTGGAAATTCAAAGGGCTAGTGCCATTTTTAACAGTCGAAAGTGATTTGAGGGCAACTAACCACCCTCTTACGCCCATCTTTTCCCCAAACACATCCTGTCAATATTTTAGATAGCCATTTTATTCAACGTAGTTGAAAGTTTTGGAAATTAGGTCTTTAAGGATGACAACCCTCCCCCCCCCCATAGACCTTTGGGCAAGGGTTGTAAGTTATGCCCTGGGGGCATGTAAGGTTTTTATTGAAAGTATAAAAACTTCAAAAGGGCTCATTCAATTGGAAATTGAAAGGGCTAGTGCCTTTTTTAATAGTTGAAAGTGATTGGAGAGAAACTAAGGCCCCTCTCACGCCCATTATTTTCCCAAACACATCCAATAAAAATTTTGAGATATCCATTTTGTTCAACGTAGTTAAAAGTTCTTGAAATTAAGTCTTTTAGGATGATAACCCCCTCAGAGCCCACAGTGCAAGGGTTGTAAGTTATACCCTGGGGGCATATAAAGTTTATATAGAAAGTTGTTATAGAAATTTCAAAAAGGGCTCATTTGATTTGCCCTTTTTAATAGTCGAAAGTGAGTCGAGAGTAATTAACCTCCCTCTTAGGCCCCCATTTCCCCAAAAACATTCAATTAAAGTTTAGAGACAGATATTTTGTTCAACGTAGTTGAAAGTTCTGGAAATTATGCATTTAAGGATGACAAACCCCCCAGAGCCCCAAGGGCAAAGGTTGTAAGTCATGCCCTGGGGGCATATAAGATTTTTATTGAAAGTCTTGTCGTAGAAACTTCAAAAGGGCTCATTCGATTGGAAATTGAAAGGGCTAGGGCAATTTTTAATAGCTGAAAGTGATTGGAGATAGTCATTTTGTTTAACGTAGTTGAAAGTTCTGGAAATTCGGTCTTAGAGAATGACAACCACCCTAACAGACCTCAGGGTAAGGGTTGTAATTTATCCCCTGGGGGCATATAAGGTGTTTATAGAAAAGGTTGTCGTTTCCAAAAGGGCTCATTCTATTGGAAATCGAAAGACCTAGTGCCCTTTTTAATAGTCAAAAGTGATTGGAAGGCTTGACATTTTTATAGTAAAGATCGATGTGGGTATAATGTGTTATTTTTTGTTGTTGTTGTTGTTTTGACCAGGACACTTCGTATCATAGGAGTTGTCGTGGGAACTTCGAAAAGGGCTCATTTGATTGAAAATAGAAAGGGCTGATGCCCTTTTTAATAGTCAAAAGTGATTGGAGGGCAACTAATCCACCTTCCACTCCCAGCCTCCCATTTGCCCATTATGTTTAAAAACTAAATGTTGCCTTAAGATTAAATCAATATGCACTGTGTTAATGCCAATTCCCAATAAAGCATCTCAGCAGTATCCCAAGAACGACTGAGGGTAACATGTTCAAACTTTCGGGGCTATTTCTGCTCTTAAAATTTGACCAAATCAAAATAGCGTAAGTGTATCCAAGCTATCAAAGAAAGTGAACAGATTTTTTTTTGCGAATGGTATCAAGTTTTCCATTTCAGGTCAACTAGAGGAGGTATGAAACTAAATTAAACAGTACTATTCGTGTCCAGATTTTTAAATAGGTGTATGTTGTTAAAAATTGCTGAAACTTTTTCTCCAGCATACAAATAGCAGGCCAAACTATAAAGTCTTAAAAAATAAAGATTTAAAGTATTATTTTCTTTTTAAAAGACTATGTCAATATAAAACAAACAGAAATTAATTGAAAAAAAAATTTTTCCACAAAATAAGTTTTTTAAAGAAAAGTAAAGAACTCCATTAAACAAAAAATGAGCAAAAATAAAATCAAATAATCTACCAAGCGTGAAACTACCACAAATCAGCATCGATAAGTAAATGAAACCCAAAACGAAGAGAAATTACAATAAATAACCGAGTCAAACTCAAAACGAGCAGAAATTAACATAAGTTGGGTGCAAAACCCCTATGCCTTCCTTAGGCCAGAACAAAATTTGCACTTTACTACCTAGTAAAGTTTAAAATTTGCACTAAGGTACCTAGGTTAGGTTCGGTTACGTATTTAATATATGCTATGCTTTACCCCCACCCCCCTAATATGCAAATATATGGCCCAAATTTGTTTCTAAACTATTATATTTTAATGTTATTTTGTTTTATTTCAATAGCATTATACGAACTTGACTTCTCGCGTATGTACCAGCTAATTGACAAGTACCCAAAATACAGTGTCCCAAATATTGCTTAACCACAACTGAAAGACTGGATTTATTATCTAAGAGTGTCCGCACGTGTTAATGTTGTATTCGCTTTGAGGGGCACAACCAATCTTCAAAAAGGAAACAAATTTACAAATTACATTTGGAGATCACATTAAAGGGAAATGAAATATCGTTTTCTTAGGCACCCCATTCCTCAAGGAAAAAAAAAATTCAAATGCGGAAGGGAACCATAATACATTTCTATTTTCTATCATCACGGACGACGTATTTTACAATTGTCGCATTCTCAAAACTACAATGAAAAAGATAATGATCGTCATAAAAATCAAGAGGAATCAATCTTAGCATGCAGAGATAGAATATTACCACTATCTACGACAGATTGGAATCCATCGGCTCAAGACAATTATTAATTAAGACAAGAGAACCTATTAAAAGAAAATCATTTGGCAATGGTCCAATAAGCCAATTGTGGTTTAGAAGGGAGCGTCAATACCTGGTAAACGTATCTGTTAAAACACTAAGATTCACGGGGGAGGGGGGACATCTTCAAGTGTACAATTGTTCAAATAAAATTATTCACTAGTCCAAAATTCATGTTTTTCAAAGTTTCTCGGATAAGATTATCCTACTCATATCAGGATTTAAGAAGAATTGACATCAACACTTCCCCCACCACTGATTAAAGAGAAACGAACCATGCAAAGCCTGTTTCCCTCCCATTACAAGAAGGCGTTTAAGTATGCAAGAAAAAAAAACAGCCATGCAGTCTCAAGGGCCTCATTGTCTCAAGGGCAGTCTCATAGTCTTAGAAAAAATTTGTTTCTTTGCAGGACCCCTTTTAAACTTCAGAATCTCACCGGAATATATCAATAGATAACAACCGACATGCTAATATGTAGGAAAATTAATCTTAGTAGAGAACCTTGCCTGAATTTAGGATAAATTTGCATCTACTGACAATAAAGAATTATTAAATAAGGAAGGAGATTATATTGAAAGAGGACTTGACAATGGCTAAATATGTCAATAAAAAGAGAAATTAAAACTTGTCAATTTTCAACAGGTCTACACAGTTCAAACTTGGGAGGGAGAAGTTTCAAAAATTTATAATGGAGATTACTCACTTTTACAATCGTGTACACAGATTACGCACCACACGTGGCAGAAATGTGACATGAAGTGTGCCACATTTGGAGGAACAGGTGGTGCTTTAAGGCGTAGACTTGTTGGGGGAGAATCGGCAACCCCGCAATTATTTCATCTGCTACTTCCTAGGGAAATTTTTACGACTTTTCTGAGAGAACAGAAATACGCATGCTTCTCGCTAAGCTTTAACATTTCTAAAGTAATAGGGTGAAAAAAAAAACATTTTGAATACTATGCTCTCCGGTGGTTTTTCGTCTTCTTTTAGTTCCAAATGAATAAACATGTGAATTTGAACGCCCCAAGTTTAGGGAAAATTTTACCTATAGGGGCTTAAAGTTCTCAAGCTTCAGTCAAAAACATTTTTTTTCAAAAAACATTATCGTCTCTTATTACTTCATTTCATAATTAGCTAGATTAATCGATTTCATTTTCAATTTAATTCATTTCAATTTGTCTTATTCACTCTTTCTCTAAAACATTTCAACTTAAAATTACAAAAGGGGCATAATGATCAGTCAACCCATCATTACAGAAACAGAGGGAAAACACTTCCAAAAAGGGTCCAGAATTTAGAGTACTAAGGACAGCAAAATGAAAAATTTTTTGCCAGCTGGCTCTATTTAGATCTATCCATACCTAAAAAGGTATGGATTTTCTATTATTTTTCTTTTGGTTGTTGTAGAATATTGAAGGTCAGTTTGCGGGCAGTAAAAGTTTCACCAGCGCTTCCAAACAGAATCGTGAAAGACAATATGCAATAACTATTTTGGTCAGATTTCGCATTTAAAAATTTTCGCAACAATAAAAAGTTTTCGCAACAATGCTATTCGCATTTAAAAATTGAAAGTTGTTGCAGAAACCTGTAAATAAACTACTTAAAGACCTGTCTTGAGCTTTCATTACGGAGTATTTCTTATTTATCCTCTATGTTAATTGTTTATCTTGCACCTACCACTAGCCTAAGGGGGATTTTAATTTTTCTTTGTCACACTTGAATCCGTCATGTGTTCATCTCTGTCATTTAAATAGCGAAAATAAATAGCAACAAAGACCACACTGCCTTTCCATCATAAACAACAAGTAGAACAATAGAGAAATTTTGTATAAGACAATAGAAATACAACTCTAAATGAATATTTCCGCCTTATGTCCAAGGGCACAACACAAACAAAATATATAAAAAAAAACTTACATTAAAATGCGACCAGTAAAACCAAAATTGCTTTAAAAAAACTTTTAGAATTTTCATTGGTTTCTGAAGTGATACAATAAATTTAATATTTGCATTTTGTGTGATGCAAATTAAGCAATAAAAGTTATACTTTTCGAATAAGTATTTGGAATGGATAAATATGGCAAAATAAGATAATTATTCTTTCCATATACATGCTCCTTATAGGTAAGTCAACAACTAATAAATTGAAGCTCTGAATAATTTTAATAACAAACAAATTAACGTCTAGCTTAGAATCTCAGCTATTCCGTGATATACACACTACTTTCCAATTCCTACTTGCTAACAAGATATTAGGATTAGCCTATATTTTACTCATCCAATCGCGGAAAAGTTACATTTTCAAGAGCTCTTATGATAATACATATTTTTTGCTCATTTTCTGCTGATTTTTAACACACGTTCTTTATTTTCAAAATATGCGGGGGCGTGTAAAATACAAGATTGAAAATTGTAGATCTTCTTCATTAAAAAATGATGTCGCAGTTTTACCTATATATTTTTTCTAAGATGTATATGGTTGTGTAATTTCCCACTTAACAAATTTAAAGAATTAGTTTTCATTTTGGTGTCCCTGATAATTTAATTAAATTAAACCACAATTTAATTAATTAATTAAATTAAAACCACACATATTTAATTAAATACCACATATGCGACAAGATGAACAATTTTGAGACTTCGGTCTAATAATCTTTATTTTTCTTGAGCAGGATCATGACGGAATCGTTTTTTTTCTCTTTATGGGTGATCGTATCAATCTGGCGATCATGGAGAACTGAGACCTGTTTTAATAAGAAACCATTATACCAATTCATTCTCCTCGTTCCAGATTAACTATATTATTCTTCATAAGAAATGAAGTTAATTAAAGATGAATTTGCTCCGGCAGCAATTTCTGACCATTTCAAATAGATTTTGACAAGATTGGAAAAGTCGGGTAATTCTTAATAACAGACTTAAAGTTTTAGATAAAACAAGCGAAGCCAGAATTATATGAAACTACATTGGAATGACTTCCCCTTCGCAAATAAAATACCAGTATTTGGGTGACAAATCATTCCGAAGGAAAAACATTAAAAAAATCACCCTTGAAAAAGTGGGACTCGAACCCTTGACCTTAGGATTAAAAGTAAAGGAAAGTTTGAGTTGTATTCCATAATTCTGACCAACAATGAAAATCAACAAAATGTAATTTTTAGGCCATTTTTTTTTTTACAAAAAATCGCAAATTTTGCCAAAATACTGCAAAACGATATTCCATTGAGCAAGAATTTCACCCTAACCTCTTTAATAGCAGGGACAAATCTAATTTAAGGGCTTACTTGCAGAAATGAGAGGGCAAACAGTTTTTAATAGAGAATAAATTCGTAGCTTAACGAAGATGATTCAAAGATTCGGGGGTAAGAGGCCATCAAAGAGAAAAGGCAGAGACTGTCTCTTAGAGGCAGAAAAGGCAAAAAAAAGCATTCTCCGAGACGAGAATAGGTACGCACTGAAAGAAAAAAGGAACTGGCGAATTATTAAAAAACAAAAAATAGCAGGTATTCTTCAATCAACGAGAAGTTGACATTTCAGACGAGAGAAAAACCCTAGTATTCTTTCGAAAATCTGATTAAGAATAGTGACTTGGAGTCACATTTCGTACTTAAGCCTATATTGACGAGCAACTTCAACTAAACAAGAAGTGCATTCTTTTTTTTACAAGAAATCTAAATAATTTAAATGAATTCAAAAATATGTTTAACTTTAGTAAGAACATAAATTATACAAAATTTAAAAATATTATTCTGTCTCTGAAAAAATATAGATTATTTATTATATTGTAACTCAGTTAATTTCAAGTTGTGCTGTAGATTCAAAAGCACAGAACTGAGAGGGCAGTAGTAGCACTCAATTAGGGTTGTGGTAATCCCAACATTCAGTTGATTTGTTTGCACCCCCAACCTTAGTTTGGGTCAAATTTTATATACTTAATAAACTAGGATAAGTATATAAATCAAATTAATAAGAAATTCAATTTTCAGAACCTTCATCTGCAAATGGGTAGGACTTTTTAAGATAATAATCATTTACCTGATGCAATCGAGATTTCAGGGGCAAGACTCGCCCTCAATCAATAGGGGAAATAAATATAGAGAAACTAAATTACAAATATTTTCGTATGAAAGAAATAGCGAAACTAAAATGTAAGACTAGCAGGCATCAACCTATCATGATAGGTATTATCCCCCCCCCCCCCTCAAGCTTTCGTTATTTACCTTAAATTATGGTTTCAGTTTGTTAGAAATAATATAGATAATTTTTTTATTACTTTTACTAAGCTACTTTGAAAATTAATGGGTTTAATAAGCTTTATTTGCAGTAATACATTGAATTTTAAGTCCGTCGTATTTTCAACGGTAGTTCTAATCAAGGTGTTCAAAGGCAATGGGTAAATAAAAACAACTCTAATTACAAAGTAACTGAAGGTATTCTATTCTAATTTAGTTTTCAGTAAACCAAAACTTAAACATTAACTTATACAACAGAGGTAGAAATGAACAGCATTACACACACAGGCTTATGGTAATTCTGTTAGTTTTAGTAAGAAATAATAACCTCTCTAGTTCCATAAACGATTCACAAATTGTCCTTAAATACATAAATTGTTCTAAAAACAAACGACCTTTCAAAAGTCATTTATTTCAATAAAACTTACCAAATTCCTTCATTCTAGTTAGATTGTGCATTTCTTTCTCGGCCCACATGTGAATAAACTTGCGAGGGTTCTGGAAAAAATTACCAGTTTTAGAGTTATGAAGAACATATATTATGGCAAAAATAAGGCTTGTGGCATGTTTATAATATGGCAACACAGTTTGTGACAAACTAAATCCAAAAAAAAGGTGTCCACACCGTAAAACAATTCAAAGATATCTAAAATTGCAAAGGTCTCTAAATATATACAAACATATAGGCATACTTTACAGAAATGAATTCTTCCACTTAGTCTGCTTTATTGTCATTAATCTCAGACTACTTTCTTTTTCACCATGGCCAAAAGGAAACTGAAAATATGTTAACCAGGAAAGCAGAAAAAAAAATCAAAGGAAATCTGTATTTCATTTCTGTGTTAATTTCTAAATTTCCAAAGAGTTCTGTCCAATTCTTTTAAGACGTATCATACGTCATCATACTGACGTATACACTTTCGCCATCATACGTGGGAAGAGATTTTGCAATTTCAACTGAGGTTGCAATTAATTTTTGCGCTTGTAGTTGTTCTTTTTGTTCCACAAACATTTTGTAAATTTTTACTTAACTTAATTTACCGTAGTTTTTGTAACCACGCGATTTTATCCATTTCCAGGTTGTTTCCACTTTTTACCAAGCATAATCTTAAACAAACTTTCAACAAATGAAGACGAATTATTTAAGACGTTGTTAGTTCTGGTTATATTTGTCGCTTACTGCACGAGATTGGCACCTTGTGGGTTGTTATGGTGGGAAAGCAATTCCGTCTTCACTTGAAATTGTGCAAGCACAAATCAGTTAAGATGCAATTTCTTAATTGGGTTCACTTCATATTCTTATCCGATTTTTTTTATCAGTGATCATTTTTGTTGTTATATTTGTTTCTTTTTTCATTTTTTTGTTGCTCCACTATTAACGTGTATTTTACAATGGGTCATAAACAAACTATAGTTATTACTATTAGTACCAACAGCAAATTTAGGATAAGAAGCAATCAATGATATCATTTGCCAGCTCTAAAACTTAAAGCCAAATTCAAATTTTAAGTAAACGCGAGAAAAAAAAATCACAAGCACAAAAATTAAATCAACTTTGCATAGCTGAAGAAAGCAATGTAAGATCCAAGTCCTTTACTCTTAGTCTCCATGCCAAATTAATGTTTCAAAAAAAAAGAATAAAATTGTTAGAATCGAGACCTCACTCTCTTTCCATAGCTGAAGACGGCATTGATTTATTATTTGTACTGATTTAACAATTGTATCTGTAACAATTTTTAATGGCATGTCGTTATTTTTTCTATTAGTTCTGAGATTTTATTGTCTCTTTCATAAAAAAAAAGTTTTACGCACATTTGGCTTTTCTACATTTCTACAATTTCTACATTTCTTCAACTTTTCTACATTTCGTAGGGTTAAATACATAATTTCTCATTTTTGATTTCTGTTCTGCATAGATTTGCCTAATGAATTCTTTTATGCGTTGTCTAATTTCACCTTTAAACACGTCACAATAATTTTGGAGGATATATAGGGGGAAAAGTTATTACTACTTTACCAGAGAACGAAACTAATTTTTTATATTCTCTAAAATAATTCATTTATTTTATACATAATTTTATTTTATAAATAATATTTATAAAACGTACATTTAAAAAATTATTTAAAAAATAATTCATTTATTTTATAAAACAATACATTTTATTAGCCAATAACTATGTATGTTCTGTGATTCCATTATTAGTTTCCATATTACCCTCCTATGAAATTCATAGATTCATTCATACTTTATTACCCAATATCCGTGGATTTTCTCCGTGATTTTATTATTCGGTCCCAGAATCCTATTTGTTTAAAGATATTCGTGATGGTTTTGAGAAGTACAACTTGCATTACTCTTTTTCTAGAGGGGAGGGAGGTATTGTGACTACTGAGGGATAAAAGTACTGTCACTTGTGCAGGCACGGCCAAGAGCTACGACCAGGCCCGGGGCAAAATACTTCTTCCCCCTACTATTTGAGATGAATTTGTTGCAAAAGAAAACTTTACTAATGTTTTTGTTGTTTCTCAAACATAGTAGTTTATACTTTCTTCTGAATTAAAACACTATTATATAGAACTTCTTACTTAATGACATTCACAGTAATTTATCTTTTTGGTTTCTTGAATTTTAATACCAATCGCTTCCAGTTTAACTGCACCCCAGCCCCCTCTTCCCTAATGTCTATATTTGGCAGTAGGCTATACACAAAATTTGGTAATTTTGTAGGCAAGTATTGTTTCTTGTGCTGATTTCTCATCAACATCCCATAATACCACAATGGCATTTTCACAGTCTCGAAGGGCACAATCTTTACAGGCTCGTAATGCCAAATAATATCAGTGTGAAAAAAGGAAAACACTTTTGTATGTGGCTTAGGGCTATATCCTGGCATATCAGAGGGGTAGGGGTTTCCGGAATACAGTTAAACTGGAAGAGATTCTAAAAATCTGCTATTTCGGTGTTTACAGATAAACTGCACTGTTACCAATTATGAATACACGAAGCATATGTTCCACGCAAAAATTCGGTTGTAACTTTGTTTCTGGTTGCATTATCTTGAATAACCTCTAATACAGCAAAGCTAAAATTAAAAACCGTTTTTCTTTCTGTGAGGATGTATATTCTTCTATACTGAAAATATCTCTTATTTGATTCAAGGATTGCCCAGAAAGATTTCTATTTCTATGCTTTGGTTAGTGCACTCGGGTTAATATTAATCAAAGCTGGAAGCTCTCCACCGAATTCTTTGAGATTTTCTTTTCTATAAAAAAATTCTTCAAAGCTGGCCACAAAAAGGTTTACTTAGGGAACAAATTGATATTTTCGGACTTGGCCTCCTTTTGTTAGGTCAGCAAGTAATCAAATTCTGGAAATATAATATAAAAAAAGTGAAAAGAATGACAATATAATGGGGGTAAGTTCTGAGTTCAGTTTATTGAATGAAAGATAAATGAATTTTAATTTCTTACTAAAAAAGACACGATGTCATCAGTGGAGTAATAAATCAGAAAAATTTTGAGACTTATAAGCATAGATGAACAAATAGACGGTGGAATTCTAGTTTTGCTTTTTTTGCTTTCTTGGAAACGGGTTAGGTTAGGAAAATGAAACTTTCAGGGATTGACCTACAGACTTAAGTATGTCCTGGGAAGGTATTTTGAAGAACATACATCTACTTATTCCCCCTCTAGAGGGGACTGACCTTTGAAGATCTTTAAAACTATTTGTGTTATAAAAGTGAAGTTTTTATGTAAAATGGATCTTGTGCTTAAATGGAGTACAAGAAAACTGTTTTCAGCTCTACAATTTTACTCAATCCCGATTTATGAGGTTTCTAAGAACTGCAAATACATCTCTTAAATCTAGAAAAAAAACATTGTTATGGCTTAAAAGTTTACTTAAATAACACGGATTGCGTTTTCAAGACTAAAACCAGAGAAAAAGAAACCAAAAACTGGAAATTCAGGTAAAATATTGTGTTGTCAAAATTCCAATAGGCATAGACCTTTCAACCAGGCCAATTTCTAGGACTTAGAAATCATAAGAGGATTAACACTGAAGCTTGGCAATACCTTCCCTGTGTATGTTTTTGGCCCTGAATTCATTACTGAAAGTTTCACTTTCCTACCTAACCCTTTTCCAAGATAAGAAAAAATAGTTAAACTAGAAATTTACCAAATAGACTTAAGTAAATGGACCAACAATGAGAGGCACAAAAACAAGCAAACGAAAACAATAACTAGGTAACTAACAAAAGAGAGAACCGAGGTGTTTCTTACTTTTTAAACTTTTACAAAACCTCTCAGTTCTCTTACATACAACGCAAACAGATTGGGGAGTTTATTCTTTTCTATAAAAAACAATTTAACAAGTCGTAAAAAAATCTCATCTATTTATTATCAGCATTTAAGAAGGCTGAATCAGTTATTAAATATTTATTCTGGTCAAAACTTGAATAAGTGACTGGTTTTCCTGTATTACCACAGTACAAATAATCTCTGTTTGATCATTAAAAACAAAAACAAAATTCTTTCAACCGAAATCAATGAGTAACATAAAAACCTAAAACGAACAGAAATTATTACGTATATGATGGGAGTCACCACCTCCTCAATACATCGCTCTTTACGCTAAAGTTCGAATTTTGTAATTCTTTAACAACGACTCCTGGATCACGAAAACCGTTTAATTAGAATTAAAAGCTCTTTTAAAAGTACTAAAACAAACTTTAGCATAAAGAGGGAAGCCCTTCCCCCGGGGATTGTGGGGGTTAAATCAAACTCAAAGTTAAATCAAATAATGCCAGGAAATCTGGCCCTACCTCCACAGAGAAACCCCCCTCCCACGGAAATATTCTCTATACAGTTCAGTCCTGGTGAAAATTTACCTTGGACAATTACTCTTAACCACTCCGCATTTAAAATTCAGACAGAAAAGAGAAAGCAAGACATAAAAAGAATTTTGTATAAGAATTCTGGCAAATTTCGACGATTTTGTGAAAAAAGGGGCTATGCCGCAAGGGGGCGAAACCGTACCTCCAAATTTTTCACCACCTAGCATGCAGCTTTTATGCTCTAAAAATTCACGCTTGATGGCCTCTACCTAGCGCCCATTCGGCAGAAGTTTCAAATTAGTTGGACCAACGCTTCAAGTTTTGGCAGTCCTTGAAGTTTTTTTGCTCTCGCTGGAAATCTGGACATAGCAGGTCGGTGAAAGATGTTTCAATAATTGTGATAGCTAGAGTTCTGTGTTTTTGCAGGCGTTTAGGCTACTACTCGGTCTGTATGCTGTGTGATTTTCATTTTGATCGGCCGACGGGTTTGACCACGGCCGCCATTTAATTTTATTTTGTCTGTCTGGGGCGATTCCGAACAAAAATTTAGGGGCTATTCCGAACGAATTTTTAAGCGTTCGGTTTCGCCCCTTACTGACTAAAGATAACTGAGACCTGCAACTTTGCAGATTCTGAAGTTTATATATATATATATATATATATATATATATATATATATATATATATATATATATATATATATATATATATATATATATATATATATATATATATATATATATATATATATAAAACTTAGTGTTAAAAAGCAGTTTCTACTCTGTTTTTGTTGCTTTCTCTTCTACTAATGCATTATAAAACAACATAATCGGTAGTCCTCGATATTGAAAAGTTGCATAAATGTATGCTTTCAATTCTGTTCATGAGAGTTGTGGCACTAAAAAAAAAAACGGCATTTTCATCTTTTCTATGTCCTTTTCTTTTACCGTTATATTTTACAAAGATTTGGCTAAGATAATCGATGGAATTAGATAAATCAGCCCCCCTAGAACCGAAAGATATTTGACCTTGTATTTCCACTTAACAACCTACAACATATTGCTTCCTAGCCAACCAATAAGATCGTTTGTATTTGTTAATCCTTCGTTGTAATTATATTTCTGAACCCCCTTTGTAACTGTCTTTTGACGAAGATAATCTAACATTCATAATTATAAGGGATACTAATCTATCCCTTTCGAGCCACTAACCCCCTCTTTTTTCTAGATGGTTCGAAATTACACGGGAACTGGTCGCGGCCGTCCCGACCAGGAGAAACTTAAAAAGGCCGTGCAGTCTGTATTGGCGGGAAGACTAACTTTTAGGAAAGCTGCGGAAGAGTTCTCACTGAAAAAATCGACAATATTTGATGCTGTAAAACGTGTGAAGAACCGCATTTCCGAAATGGAATAAGACGGCGTTAAAACAGTCCGCGCAACGGAGGAAGCACTTTTCGAGGTGATTGGGGTCCCACTGCGGACAGTATTTACTCAAGAACAAGAGAGATAGCTCAGCAAATGCCTTCAGAAATGCAGTCTAATGAACCACGGGCTGACACCAAAGGCTGTCCGAAAGTTGGCATATGACTGGGCACAGATGCTTTCTCTGAAAATCCCCGAAACTTGGGCTAAAGAGGAGATGGCTGGTTTAGATTGGTTCAAAAGCTTCATGCGGCGGAACTCGGAGCTTTCAACACGAAGGCCAGAAAATACCAGCCAAGCAAGAGCGGCGGGATTCAATGCTCCAGTTGTGAAGCAGTTTTTTGAGAACTTGAAGTCGCTTTATGTACGTTACCAGTTTGGACCAACCCAGATTTGGAACTGCGACGAGACAGGGCTACCTACCGTTGTACAAGCACCACGTGTCGTTGCGAAGAAAGGAACGAAACAGGTCCAACAAATCGTATCAGCCGAAAGAGGCGAGAACGTCACTATGTTGTGTTTTGTGAGCGCAAATGGACAGACGATACCTCCGGTGTATGTCTTTCCTCGCGTTAAAACCCCGGACAAGATGTTCCGAGACGGTCCCCCTGGTTGTGTAGGCCTTGGTCATTGAAGTGGTTGGATGACGGCGGACAATTTTTACTTGTCTATTCAGCATTTTCAGAAGCAAGTCAGCGCAACTCCTGAAAATCCGGTTCTTTTGTTGCTCGACAATCATGATAGCCACATTTCAATTCAAGTCGTCAATTTCTGCAAGGAGAAAGGGATCCATCTTCTCACATTCCCGCCCCACTGTTCACATCGCCTTCAACCACTAGACGTGTCGTTTATAGTCCTTTGAAACACACTGTCAAAGAGTCCTATGATTTGTGGCTTCAGCAAAACCCAGGCCAAAGGATATCGGTGCATGAAGTCGCACAACTTTCGAAAGTGCCATTTATTCAAAAGCTGAATCCTCAGAACATAACTGCTGGGTTTGTCAAGACTGGCATATGACCATTAAACCCGGACGTATTTACAGAGTCTGATTTTCTCCCGGCAAGTGTAACTGACAGAGCTGAACCACAGGAGGAAAGTTTGCGGCAAGCTGAAAGGCCAGCAGCACAAGAGAAAGCAGCTGGCTCAACGAAGGAGGAGAGCACTGCCAATGAGTCAAGCTGAAGTTTAAAGACACCGGAAGCGGTGAGGCCGTATCCCAAAACCACCATTGTGCGGCAGGTGTGCCGGGCTAGGAGGTGCGGAAGGACCAGGATCCTGACAGACACTCCAGAAAACCAGCTTGAAGCTCAGGCAAAAGCTTCGAAAAAGGCAAAGGTCCCAGCACAAGTGAAGAAAGCAAAGAAGCCTCAGAAACAAACAGAGACGGTTAGTAGCGAGGACGAAGAGGAGTTTACTGGGGCGAATGAAGACTCCGATGAGTCACTTCACATCGGGAGTGAGCAGGAAAACGAAACAATGGAATACAGTCTCGGAGATTTTGTTTTAGTGAAGTTCTCTGTTGAAAAAAAAGGAAATTCTGCAATTTTCTATGCAGGAGAAATCGTAGAAATTAGGAACGAATGCGCTACGGCGAATTTTCTGCGCAGAAGTGGCGAGAAATTTATATTCCCTGAGCAAATTGATAGAGCAGAGATAGATCAAACTGATATTGAACTTAGACTCCCAGTCCCTCAGTTCACAGGAGGAACTGGAAGGTCAGTGAGAGGCCTAGTATTTGGATACGACCTCTCTGCCTACAATGTTAAGTGATGAGTTTGTTCATTTATGCTTATATAGTTGAAAATCTGGTCATTTTGTGTTTTTTACGTTGTTTTTCAAATAAATAGCTGAAATATTTATCCCGTCCGGATTAGCCCCTACGCAATCCGCTTTCGCCCTGTGGTGGGGGCTATTCCGAACGAGTGAGAGGTTACTGGTTTTAGGGTGGTGGAAGCTTTACCTTGATTCCTAAAATTTTCATAAATTCACCATAGAATGCTTAGTATCTGCTTTCCATTCTCCGTAAAAACCGGGTCTTTTGGTTGAAAAATAAGCTTACAGCAGCAGGAAAAGCAAAAATCTTTCGATATGGCCCCCTCTCCCCTACTGAAAAAACTGGCTATCTCAAAATTTTGATCGGGTGACTTTGGGGGAAAATGTGCGTAGGAGAGGGACTAGCTGTCCTCCACCCCCCCTACCCCCCCCCCCCCTTTTTTTTCAAAAATTGGGCAAATTTTCTCAGGCTCATAATTTTTGATGGATACCGTTAAATTTGATGAATTTTACATATTTTGAATAAGCATCAAAATTCGATTTTTTATATATGTATATATATATATATATCTATCGTTATTAAGACTTTGTTTCTTACAGTTTTTGTTACTATTGAGCCGCATCGCTCCTTACTTATAGTTCGTTATCACGAACTACTGGATACGAGACACGGAGTTCGATCTCAGCAACAGCAATCCACTACATGGCCCATAATTGGAATTTGGTGACGATATTGTGCGAAAGCGTATCCATAGTAATCCAAACAATAAGAAGAAATCATATTTGTGGTTTGTTATTGTTGTGGGCGGAAGCTCCAACATGAACCGAGGCTCAGGCCGCAAAGACCCATTGCCAATAGCCTCATAATACAAAACTCCATATGGAGTTTTGCCATCAACCAAGATCCGTACTCAAGATTGTTGTGTAAGAAATTTCGTTAAGGCTATTATTTCGACATTGGACCATTCTCATTCAGTGCGTTTATTGATAATAAACCGAATAAAGTATTTATAAAACACACAAGATAGAGCCAGGGGGCAAAAAAGTTCTCATTTGGATGCCCTTGGTACTTTAGAATTGGGAGACCAGGAGGGTAGAGGATAGAATAATCACAGAAAGTAGAATACAACCTATGCAAGGGTCGATTATACTTCTATTCAAAGGTCTATTAAATTATTTTTCATGTATGAGGGTCTATAATACTTCCATGGTTAGCAATATTTGTCTAATGGAGACTCCATCAAATGGAGTCTCCATTAGTACTTAAACTGTGGCAATTCAGAAGGTCTGATTTTTGTTTTCCTTGGCTAGAAAACGAAATTTCTTTTGGTTTTGAGGGTCTTTAAGGGCGTTTATTTATTTATTTTTATTCTTTTTTGGGTAATAATTATCTTGTCGACGAAAAATTATCAGACACTTCTCTGTTATTGTCATTAAATGTTGACACTTCACTCCTTGCGTTTAGCTTTTGATCTTCCGGGAGAACTTACGAACTACGATTATATTTAGAAATACTATCGGCAGTTCAAGAATATCTTTCCGAGATGATAAATATCTAAACAGATAAATAGTAGTTTTATATTATAAATAGTGTAATACTGTGTACATTCATTTTAAACAGTGGGGAAGATTACTTTCTTGATATTCCTTCAGATAATATGTGGATTAAAGATCCGTCTTCTCTCGAAATTAGAAAGAAAGAATTCTTTAATCTTAATGAACAAGACGTTATTAATTCAATAAAAATTTCGTGCAGCACTGGTCTGAAAAGTGGTTAAAACTATACCACTAATTAATTTTCCCCTGCGCTGTCTAAAGGAGTATCCAAGGTCAAGCAAAAAGCAACACAATTTTTGGCTCCTTCTGTCAGCACTTAGGCGTGAGAAGCTTTGTTCTCAGCCTGGTATGGTTAAAAAATAAGCATCAACATAGATTTGATGTCGAACCTAATCTGAATGTAAAAACAGCATCATTACCTCCTTATCTGATATTGAAATGTGATGCCAGACAACATCAGCCTTCGCACGAACTACGAATACATGGATACAAAGTTTACTTAATTGACTAAAATTTTAAATGAATATTATTTTTATTTTTTAGTTACTTGTATTTTTTTTTTATATCTTCCTTCTAAAATATTCTTGTATAAAATGTATAAAAGAATAATCGAACTTAAGAAAAAAAATAACAATCCATCTTTTGTTACTATAGGTCTTTTATCGCAGGGAGGGTCGAAAAAGTTTTTAAATCTCGCGTTACCAGGCCGCGTTACGGCGTTACCAAGGCCTTACCAGGCCGCGGTCACAAAAGTTTCAGAAACGCTGATATAACGTAATAAGTGTTAATTTAAGGCAGGATTACCACTATCCTTGATTTATCATTGATTTTTTTTATGCTTCAGAAATTCATTTTTTTAGTTCAATAGTAAATTCATCTGGTTACTCTTAAAATGAAGTTTTTTTTGAATATTATATCAACGTAATTCTCGGAACTAACCATCATTCCCTTTGGAGCCTGTCCTTCTTCTTTTATAATGAGACAGATTTTTTTACAACGAGGCACACAGAATCCACAGGCCTCTGACTCCCAATCGGAAAATTTTAAGAAGGAAAACTGTCTAAAGGGTCAGAATAAAAAAAAGTCATAAACTGTCACTGTCAAATCGTTAGATTTGAAGAATTTCCAAGAAGTATGGCATCCACATGGCATTTCCAAATATATAGTCCTGTTTGTTCTTTTAATAAATAAAAAAAAATGACGCTTCTGCCCCCTCCTTTGGATCTTAGGCGTTCTAAAACATATCGACTTCCTTCTGTTAGTTCTGAAAGGTGTAGATTTTCAATTGTATGCCAAATACCAGTAATTTCAAAGAAAAAAAAAAGTTGAAAGATAGAATTCCAAATCATCTCAGCAGAAGCTAAGATAGGAAATAAAAGACTGGTTTTCTTTTCATGCTTTAATTTTTAGTAAAAATAGCCTTTTAACTTGTGATAACAGAACATGAAGATAGAAACAATTATTATTTTTTTGTGTACTCAAGTTAAGATCGCTTCTAGTGCCCAACTTGTCCAGCATTTCTTTGGCATATTTTTTCCTTAGCCATGTTTTTTTAGTGCATTATTTTTACAAAGAGATTAATATGTGTTTTTGTCAGTAAATGCCCACTTCACAAGCTCTGCTCTCTGTTGGGGGTTAATGTTTTTGTTGTATCGAGTTAATTATATAAAACAGTTGAAATAGTTGAAAAAGTCACAAAAACAACTTAAGAAACTTGAGGGCCTTGAAGGGACTACCACTGCTAACAACACATCGTAGTTTCAAGCCAACTGAGGGCTATAGATACCTGAGTCCGACCAGCACTCGAATACATTCAAAGCTTTCCTAGTTGCTCCCTTGGATAAGGCTCCTCTTCCTTTAAATCCTCCTGCCTCCTCCTCCTGCCCATTCGAGCATGTTTAGTACCAGCTCGATTCACAAGAAGTGTAGCTTTATGCAGCCTATTATCCATCACTTCCGGCATTGGAAGGCAAAAAGCGCCACTTGGTCGATGCCTAGAGTAGGAGACTACACTAGTGGCTACATCTTTGCTTCACTTGTGGCCGCAAGCTCTTCATAGGTCGTCGTGGAGAGGTGCCGTCGTAACCTTATGCACCAACCGGCGTAGGAGGAGCTAAGTCTAAGTAAGTCCCGTTATTAAAGTCGAATCAAACCACACTTGTCAACAGCTTCTTCTCTGATATAGCCACTAAAACGAATGCCAACAATTAACCTCTAAAATTCCTCTGGAAAATGTCAAGCACATTTTATTGGGGTCTTCAAAGCACACCCGTTTCAGAGCCATACCCCACAACTATCGTTACTGTGTTACTATCGTGTCTAATTTAGCACTAAGACTGATCTTAGCACTCTTTTAAAATTTTTGAACCCTTCTTGGCCATTTAATTTTTTATGTCTGTGATACATCCACCCCCTAGCTAATAATATTACCTAAATAAGAGAAGCCATCATCTTGGTTAATTCTGCCACTTACATAACGACTCAATGCATCCCTATTTATCCCTAATTTATAAGACTTACTTCTATTTATTTACTTTTTAGCCTAACCTTTTCCCCTGGATTTCAGAAATTACATTCATTTCACAAAGACTTTCACTTTCTACTCTTAAATTATAACCAGTTTCAAATCTAGGCCAGTTTTACGTTCTAATTCAACGCCACGTTCTCCACAGACTCTGTTGTGTTCCTTAGAAAAACATCCATAAAAGTAATTCACATAATGGGGATGGAATATCCATAAAATTTAATCTATATAAACGGGGATCTTCACAATTATAATACAAAACCACAAACGTATTTCACGGCCATTATATGAAACAACCGTGTCACAGTTTTCTGCTTGACACATCTTGCCAGGTTCTTGGAGTCATTTAGCAATAGTGGTTGTGCATGAGTATGACTGAAGTGCTATCTAGTTATTTATGTATATATTACGTTGAATGTTGGAGTTGGCCTAACGAACTGAAAGATCCCCTGGCTTTTATTTTGTAATTTTGTGTGTAAATAAAATGATACTCCTGAAAAAATAGCCCGTCTGGCAAGGCCGTACCGGAGGGGATTTTACATTTTTTTTTTTAGGGGGGGGGAGGGGTACGCAAAAAAAATCAAAAACGCATAAAAAATTTGCATTTTTCCATTTTTGTTACGTTTTTACAAGTCAGACAAACATTTCAGGGAGGGGGAGGGGGTTCTCTGTATCAAAAATCGTATTCCTAATTTTTAATAACTTATTTCTAATGTCATATGCGCCATATATCCAAAACGCATTCACCATACCGACAACACCACTGTTTTTTATTATTTTTTTTTCACACATTTTCTAACTTTCCGTAGTAAATAAATTTTATTTTACGCCTAAATGATCAGAAATACGCTAGTATTTCCTGCAGCATCAGTAGTAGTATTTTCAAAGCTTAAAACACCCTTATAACCTCCATTCCCCATCTCTTCTTAACACTCTTTTTACCATCAATCGAGGCATTGGATTAACTTGTTATTAACTCGGAGTAGTCCAGACAAACTACTTCATATCAATTTCCTATGATTGCAAAACAATATCTTAGTGTTATAACATCTAGCTAAATTCTCTAGGTCTTAGGCAATATTATACAATTTCACCTTTCAACATCTCCTTAATTCATAATTTAACGCCTTCTGTAGTCCCTACTTTCCTTTTTTTCTCATTTGATCTATCGATTAAAATCTCCAATACAAAACCAAACTCTCTCCTAGCTTCAATGTTCTCCCGTTCTCTCATAGGTCTTTCTCCACTTCCCCTTAACTCTTTCAAACTTTCCTCCCCTGAGACTCCTATATCACAAACCCTTGTGCTCGAACCATTGCATACCCCTTGTGAATCATCATCAAAATTTATTCATACTAGAAAAATCTTATCAACAAGCACCCCTAACGGTCAAATTCTAGTTCTAAAATCTCCATTTTCATGTCAAACTATTCTTACAACCTAACAGCATATTTGTCAAAACAGCCAAAAAACAGGCAAATGACAAGAAAACTATGAACACTCATTAACGTCACGAAATTGCAGAATCCGAGGACAAAACTCCCCTTCCAAGCTAAACATCTAACCCTATAATCTTGTTCTAGGGGAATTGACAATTAAGAACTTTAAAGATTCTAAAAGGGGTATTACTTGGGTGAATAAACTAATAGGGTGGTTCCCCCTGCCAGAGTTAAACTCTAACCATGGAGTCTTGTTCATAGGGAAGTGGTATTAAAGAGCTTCAGCAATTATGAAAGGTGTACTACTTTGGTAAAGACACCGATCTAAAAATTCAGGCTTCATCTCTCATTTCCATTCTTAGAAAAAAAAAACCTAAAAAATGAGTGACCTTAATCACCACAGCAAAAAAAACTCATCATCCTCACGAACTTCATTGTTGTATGGAAAATTAAAATAAAAATATGGTAGTCAGCATTTTTGACAACCATATTTGACGTTAAAAAAAAATTCATGAGGGTTTGGGGTTGCACTTCGTCTGCCACGAAATCATTTCTGACGCCAGCACATAGTACAGTGGCATAGTCACACAAATGACCGACCCTAACGGGGTTGGCACCAGGGGATTTTTCTTGGGTCACAATCTCTCTTTGTGTTAAACTCAAACCACATAGATATATTTTTTGACAACTACTTGAGAAAAAACGTATATATATATATATATATATATATATATATATATATATATATATATATATATATATATATATATATATATATATATATATATATATATATATAAATATATATATATATATATATATATATATATATATATATATATATATTATATATATATATATATATATATATATACATATATATATATATATATATATATATATATATATATATATATATATATATATATATATATATATATATATATATATATATATTTATATATATATATATATATATTTTTTTTTTATATATATATATATATATATATATATATATATATATATATATTTATATATATATATATATATATATATAAATATATGGTGAAAAATATTGCTTTGAATTTCTTTTTGGTTCTATGCTGCTGGAACTAAAGAAAAAAAATCAGCAGCATTTAGCGCAAACTAGAACACATTTTCATTATTAGGTCAGTCCCACATCCCAATTAGGATACTACTAATTACTTAATGAAACCTCAAAAAAAAACTGAATCATATAAAATATTAAACCACAATATATACATCCAAACTAAATAAATAAAATACAAATCATTAACTTGCAGTGAGAATCACTCTGAACAGCTGAAAACCTAAAAAAAATCAATGTTTGGTAATAACAATGCAAAATAAAAGCAACATTAACAATCAGATAGCGTCCTTTACCTGTTTTGAAAATCTGTCTTTGAACCTGTAATCATCGCGAATATAGTCAGCTCTTTTCTTAAATTCGTTTAAAGTTGTTTTGAAAACTTTTGCGACACAACTTCGAGGGACTTCTAATACGTCTGATCTAAAAAAAAATGCTTAATCATTTTCTTTTATTACATTGCTTTAGCTTTCAGAGGAGCCCACATTCTTAAATAACGTTTAAAAACAACAGACAAGGGATGAGACAACATTTGTGTAGAATAAGCGAGTGTCAAGAAAACCCGTGCCCTGATGACTGCGTTTTAATAATTTTTGACAATCAGAAATATTGACAATACCTGATTTGAAAAAAAAAACCACAGACATCCATTCCTTGTTTTCATTTTTTTTTTCTCCTGCTTAGCCAAGAACTTTTAGCTTCCCAACACATTCTTTTCTCTCATTCGTAGTATTTTCTTATGAGCCCGGGTTCCATATTAAGGAAAAACTTCCCTTGTCTTTTACTTTTCAAACTTCAATTAAATATCATTATAAGTTGAGTCAATGATGTTCCACATAAATTGTATGAACATAATTCAAAACCACCACAAAACTGAGGGGGAACTTACGATAGAACTACGGAATTCTTCCCAGGCTCTCTTGAAAACTTCCCAAAATGACCAGTCTTTGTTTTAGATTTGAATCATGTAAAGATTGGTGCTGGTGTTCGAGAAAAAAAAAGTGGAACATAAACCTTTAATTGCTTCTTTTGTCTTTATCTACACGAATTCTGTTCTTTTTTAAACGACATTTTTCATGGCGTCATGCCTTAAAAACTTAGGGTGGAATATGCCGCTAATCAAACTTTTACCGAGGTTTTTCTCTCGAATTGTCCATGTTGAATTTCCTTTTAAAGGAATCAACAGTCGGGTTTTAGGTATAACCTTCCCTCGCCAGACCCTCGTAAACGGAGGTGCAGCATCTTACAAAGCCGTTCTTAAAGTTCTCGGTGCAGTGTGTCTCCTCTAGTAGGTGCCAGCAGAATTTTAGGCGCCTTTGTAAAAAGCGAGCATTCATATTCAGCAATAGGCCTAATTCAAGAGTTGTGCAGAGGGATAATCGAGCTAGGCGGTAATGGCTCTCAGAATGAAGAACCAAACCCAGCTTTCTCGTGCAGAAGGACCGACCATGATTCAGATATGCGCCTCAAGAGACATCTACAAGAAATGTAACCCAGGAGACAAAATTTGTTAACTCTCTTGATAGCTACGCCCGTGAAGAAGAAGTTTGGATGTCAACTAAAGACCTTTGAACAGGCAATAAGTATAGATTTAAGTTGACCATCAAGGCATCAGACCCACTTCTATCCAAAAAACATAAGACTACAAGGACAGGGACGCTTGTAAGGGTCATCACGTTTACGAGAGCTGCACGGACCGTGGTATAACGCATTCACACATTTAGTTTTAGCATGATTGCAGCAGTAGCTGCAACCTAATAAAAAACGTACTACTACAGTTCATAGTAACCGAAAGCTTAAAAACACACTTTGAAAAAAAAATAGATAAAAATCAATATATCACTAATTTACAGGACAAACCGCTTTGAGGAGATTTTAAGGTCTTCATTTTAGAATCAGGTCACGTGAAGATTTATTTGTTGGTGCTGGATAGCGTTATTTGATCATGAGCGAAAGTTAGCGCAGCGGAAATGCAAAATGCACCAATGGTCCCTTTTTTTCCGAACGAAAGTGCAAATTCAAAGCACAACCACCCCAAAGATCACCCGAAAGCCGCAACTATCATCAAGCAATACTGGTATTGGAAAACAAGAGAGAAGAAATCCACAAAACACCCGAGACACGAAAGCTTTAGTTTTTAAGGCTTTTAAATTTAGGTCAATAATTTTTTCGATAAACAATGCCTTTCCATTTACAATTTTAAAAAAATGAAAATATAGAAAAACAGGTATAATATTTCAGCAAGAAAGCGAAAAAAATGTTATATATAACTGCATTTCTTTTACATTCTCTCTTGAAATATTATACACTTTTTTTCTACATTTTCATTTCAATTTAATTGACTCAGGTCAGGCGTCTCCAGCCGGGTTGCAAACATTCAAAGACGCGAGAAAATAATTGTAAGGGTCATTTCGAAAAGTAGTCATAAATAATATCTGTTGGTAGCATAGTATGGTACACATAGAAGTTAGTATTTGAAACACCAAGTTCAAAGACAAAGTTAAGCGAACCATAAATTAGAACTGACAATTAAATAAAACACGCTATAAACAAAATAACATGAAAAATCAATATCAACAAAAACAACATTGTTGGATAATTTTTACTATATTCTAATATGCAAAATTTCAATACCTTTCCATAAATGAACTATTAACAGCAAAAAAAATACAATTAAAACCTGAAAATTATAAAAACGTTTAACTCAAGAAGTATTTGTTCTTATCAACCGTGTTCACTTTCAGAAAATCATTTTTCATTCCTTAGTATATTGGCTATCTTGGGAGACATAACTGCTTATTAAGGAAAGGGATTCCCTTGTTAGTTATTTTTAAACTTCGAATGAATACCTTCAAGAATAAGTTGATGATGTTCACCACAAACTGTTTCAACATAATCCAAAGCCGTGACACAACCGAGCGAAAATATCCCAAGACTTGGGAATTTGTAAGTTTCATGTACAAACTTATACAATTTAGCAGTCCTTATTTTAGATACAGGTCACGTAGAGAATTATTTTGAGTGGGACTTAGAAACGAGAGCAAAAAATAAGTAAAGAATGAAAAAGAAGTATTTGAAGTACCAAAGAAATGTAGCGAAGAACTGATTAATTCCTGACTTTTTTTTTCTCTCTTTTTTGTACCCAAAAAAGGTCAACTGTGCAGTTTGCAAAGACATCCTTTCCACATTTACGGTTATGGACGGATTCAGTCCAAACCTATAGGAGGTGTTGAAATATATCGGTAGTAGGGCAACACAAATATATTTATTTTTTTAGAAAGGGGGACGCATTCGTCGAAAAAAGGAAAATGAAAGGCCAATTTTTGACGATTTCCCCTTAAAATTTTAGGAGAAATTTGATACTTCAGAATGAGACCTGGGGGCTCAGACGTTCATAGGAATACCCTCCCCCCTTCATTAGTTGATCTAGCATATTTACAGCAGAGTAATCTTTCACTGCTTTGCTATTTCATGTATTTGGTTCTGTTCCCTGGTTCTTGTTCCATTTGGTTCTAGTCCAATGGTCTTACGAATAGAAATTAAAATCACATGGTTTTATTATCACTTTACTACTTCTTACACCCATATCCCACTCCCTTACGAAAAGTTGGTCCAAAGGACCCTCTTGTCAGCATTTGAAAAATACATATATGTAATCAGGCTTGCATTCTGATTTATCCCTAAGGACTGGACTATGGACTGGTACAACTATGACATTTCCTGTACCTATGAAATTTCACCAAGAAATTTCTTTTCAGAAATAAAATTTCCAGTCTAAAAGACAATACAGAAAACTTAAAACCCTTCCAAAAAAAACTTAGGTCAAACAATGTCTTAAAATGTAATTATTGTAATGTCTTCAGAGGACCAGATTTTATATTTTCAATTACAGGGCTGAGGGCGGATTGTTACCCCCTAAATTTGGAAAAGGACTTTTTTATATATCTTCATTAACAAAATCACAAAAAAAACAAAAATTACACACCACTATACATTTTACCCCACTATGTTCATACTCTACCCCTTCATTTAAAAAACCCATCTTTTTGCAACTTCATTAACATAAAAAAACTAACCCCAAGGCCGTCTCCAGGGGAGGGGTACGGGGATTGAACCAGGGCTTTCGAAAGCTAGAGCTAGGGTACCGTTTCTATCCATGACGAATCGAGAAGCAGACGTTCAGATTTGTTCATACTTTACACACGGAGAGGGGCACACCTTTTCGATGGTCAATCGGGGGTCCTTAATCAAGAAATTCTTTTCAAAAAAATAACTTCTGGCCAACCGCGAATAAAAAATACAGGATTGCACGGAAAGTGATTTCATAAAGAATACATAAATAAGGAAATATATAGCAATATTGTTGACACCCAATATCGATAACTCAAAGCATTTTAAGAAGAAACATGTCTTGACATCAAACGGCCGCAATAGGCTTAAACGACTCGATCAAACTAGTGATAATCAGACTTGAAAGTTAACCTATTAATAAGACACCCCCCCCACACCTGAAAAACCTTTAACTAAAGTAAGCTCTATTAGTAAATGTAATAGCATATCAAAAATATAATTTTTGAGCAACGTTCTCCGTGTATAAAAAAAAAACGAAAGTGCATATGCATCTTTCCCATAAAAAGGAAAAGAGACATAGAGACAAGAGACTTTTTCTTCAAATAAAATGAAAATATACATACTATGTGGCCTAGATTGATTCTTACAAAAAAAAAAAAAAAAAAAAAAAAAAAAAAAAAAAAAAAAAAAAAAAAAAAAAAAAAAAAAAAAAAAAAAAAAAAAAAAAAAAATTAAGCGGTCCTATGGCGATTTTTCAGAAAAGGTTGATCAATGCCGCCGCGTAAAGACATTTCACAAACTACAACAACTTTTCTGTGAGAAATTCAAAGATATCAAGCTTTAAACAAGTCTTATAAAAAAAAAAATAAGAAAAAATTGAGGATCTTAATTTTATTTGGAAGTGCTTTTTACTTTATGTTTGACTATACACAGAATCGATTCCCTGGAATCAGTATCTGACAACAATAGCATTAAACACGTGCTCGGATTATATATTAAAGAATATCTTGAAATGGCTACTTTTGATTAATTAAGAACCGCTTTTCCATCCGATCTATTATATTTTTCTCTGCTATATCACTTATTTTACTATAATACTAATTGAGTACTGAAGAGCAACGCTAGATGGCAGACAACATTTTTTTTTTCTAGAATTTTGGTTCTACCTATCAATACAATCATTAGCTAAGACATTCCGCTTTTTACAGACAAAAATAGAGCTATTTCTTAGCAAAGGATAGACGGAACTGCCTTTCTAAGAGAAAAACCAATTTAAATCACCAGGCTCTTCTAACCGACTAGAAATGGTTTAACAAGCTTTTTAAAGGTCACTCTTTTCAGGACACTTCGCTTATATTCTTGTAGTTATAAGCAATATAAAGATAGAGTCTAAACTACTCCCCAAGGTCGATAACGAGGCTGAGAAAAAGAAAAAAAGATTTAGACCAAGAATTCTTCCCCAGGGGAAACCAATTTATCTCATATTTTTTATAACAAGCCATTAAATGAGAGAAGTACACACGCGTATTCAGCAACAAGTAAATAATTTCCTGACGGAAATGATTTAATTCCCTTTTTGAGGTAGCAAGGACAGTGATAACAAAACATGATTGTTAGAATTGGTTAAGCGAAAACTTACATATCTTAGAAAATTGGTAAAAATCGGGAAAAAAAAGTTGCGCGTGCAGTTGCGTAGTTTTTAGTAGTAGCGGGCGTCAAATTCAGAAAGAAGAAACGTGAGTAAAAAATCAGCAAAAACAAATAAGCTAAAAACATGACACAGAACAAATTTAGGAAGGTTAGCTTTCTTTTGAAGATGTAGTCGTCATTGGGAATCATTAGATTATCAACATTTAATTTCTACGAACGAAAAGAGTTGCTGGATCTAACTAGTTAGTTTTGCTTATTTATGGTTCAGTGTGACAACAATGGCGAAAACGTAGTGCTGCTCTCACAACTTCGTATATTTGAAACAACGAAAAACAAGAATCTTATCCAGGTATAAATAGACCGACTATTGGTCCAGGTCAAAAAATGTTTTTATTTTTATTTGGTGCTTTAACTTTTTTTTCATATGCAGAGAAACCTTTTGCCTTAAACTAAAATTTGCAAGTAAAAAGCTATTCTAGAACGCCAACGTAAACTAGAACGTGTAATTTTTTTTTCAAGTCCTTTGCATGACAAATAGAACTTTACTCCTCCATTCATCATAAAATCTCTTGTTAGACAATTTTCTTGGAGAAAAAAAAGCCTGAGATTGTGTCAACTCAATCAAAAGATCATCATTATTTGTGCTTATCGTACGACATATTACTTACAAATATTTCGTATTTGTAAACTCGTCATAAAACACAAACAGACAAATGATAAAAAAGACGTCAATGAGACTTAATAAAGCAACAAGCAAACAAAAACAACATCTACCGTTTAGAAAGCGAAACATGTCGATTGTGTTTTTTTTTTTTTTTTTTAATTATAATGCGCGCCAGATTCTTATTCGTTGCAAAAAAAGTACTCAACTCAATTTGTTCTTCAACATGTTTCAGGGGTATTAATAAAACGAAAATTTGAATTTATAAAATGAAAAGGAATATTGTCCTACCCAAAGACAAAAGGGCTTACCTAACATGTTCAGTCATGAATACAAGTAAGAGCAACTCTAAAAATTACAAAACATGGCTAGACAGTACCTAAATCATGTTAGGAAGTCTGAGTGAAAGCTATCGAAAATTTGTTGCAGTTTCTTTAAAGCAGAATCACTAAACAATTATGACCTGTATGGTTGAAAAGGTCATGTGGACCAATGGCCCCTATAGCAGCCCCACACCCTCCCACTGCCGACTTTTTAGGGCAAATTAAGCAAGTTGTATGCCGTCTGAGCAGGAATCGTGCAAGTCTTTCCAATCTGGAGGACAAAAAACTTTCTGTAAACCTCTAATGTGCCACCTTTATGTGCAGCTGCAGCTATTTTATTCATACGCTAACAGTAGGTAAATTAATAGTGGAGTTAATTTTCGTGGTCTTAACTTAGTAAAATGAACAAAAACATAATAAATAATTAAAAAAGAAAAACACTTAACAAAATACTAACCAAAGAATAAATGAAAAATCGAAGAGAAATTGTAAACAAAAACATTAAGAGGAAATAAAAGAAATACGAATCATTACAACGTCAGTTAATACGCTAAAAAATCGTTGTTCGGATTATTTTTTTCTTCCCCTAAATCTATCCTTGTCTCCTATAAAGTTAATACGCTTCTGTTTGTATGAACAATAGATAAAGACCGACTAGAAGACAGCTAGGAGAGTATTGATTGTTTTCACCCAACAAGTAGGTTGTGGGCAGACAGTGTTATCAAAGATTTAATTTATTTACGATTCTACCTTACATGTTCCAACATACCACATATACAACACTTTTAGCTTTGGAAGTTTGTTGAGATTTTTTTTTCTTACCGTTTGAGGTTATTTAGCATGAGCTCTGATATATTCAATAGCAATTAAAATCACTGTTTCAACTATCTTTACTGAAAGTTATGAACCTGTTTTTCGTTCTTTTCATTTGTCTGGGCCAAATCCAGGATTTTTCCGGGGAGGAGTCAAAAACATTACATGAGAGGGGAGGGGAGGAAGAGGGGGGTAGAGTCTGACTTTTTAGTCTGAATATTTACATAGATATGGTGCAATACATATACAACACATTTATAACAGACAGGGCGACATAACCGTTTACACCGACAGTGGTACGACACATCAGGCAAAGTACTTGACTGGGCAACTAAGTTAAGATGTCTTGATATCTTGAATCATTGTTTATACCCTGCCTGTGAATTATATATTCATTTTATTTTACTCATCGAAATTATCATAAGACAGTTCCTGGTTCTTTTTTTCCTTTTTTCTTCAATTTTTTTTAGTACAATTTATAAGCTGTCACTATGATAAATAGCAAGTTTCAACAAGTCTTGCAAAATGCCAACGCAATAGCAAAATGTCTGGAGAGAAATCACAGAAAAGCTGATACTCTCGAATAATCCGTTTCTCTTCCTTGATTTTTATCATCTAAACATACCTTAGTATGAACTTCAAACTCGAATTTCAAATGTTCGGTAAATATCTATATTTACTGTCATTATTGAAAATTATGAACCTTATTTTTGGCTTTTTTATTGTTCTTCTTACTGTGCACATAAGACAAAACCATCATTTAGCACTGAACTATGGAAACACTAAAAAAAACTCACAAATTCCATTGATTTTTCATTTTATTAACTCATTTTTGGCAAAATAAAATTTGGCAAAACAAATACAAAAGCGTTGGTGTTCCAAAAGAAAATAATAATAAATCATAAAAAGCTAGAAAAGCTAGAAAATAGAACACTTTCTAATTAGAGTCTGTCATGCCAAGATAATAAGGATGAGTGCCTGATCTTTTAACTGTGTGCCTGATTATTAACTCATTTTTGGCAAAATAAAATTTGGACTATTCTTTTTTTTATTCTTAAATACATACGTGATGCGAAAATCGGCAGCCTATTGGCACAGAATGGCCCATTAACCATTTCTAGGACCTAGAGTAGAGCACGTTTACTTTTTTATCACACCAAGAGGAAAGTGCACAAATTTTATCACAAATTTCAGTGTACAGGGCGCATAACTTCATGAGTAGCATGCTTTATTCACTAGCGTGAATAATCCTTAGAGGTTTTTAACGAAAACAGTTAAAAAAGTAAGCTAAAACCATGAGGCACCAAACAGCTTAAGAAGATGTGAGTAAGCTTCTATTTGTGCACAAGCATCTTCTGCACAAACTCAAACACTTGTAACCGTTCTTTCTATAACTTATGTATTCATTTTTTGGGGTAATCAACGTTAACATACCATTATTCCTCTTTTTTTCACCTTTTCTTGAAGTAAGTTAATGTAGTTTATAAGCTGTCATTGTGATATATAGCAAAAGTTTCAACAAGTCTTGCGAAATGCAAAAGAAAAAACAGAATATCCCGAGAGAAATCATAGAAAATCTCAAAATGTTGATGAATCTCTTTCTTTTCCCTGATTTTTAGTATTAATTCTAGATTTGAATCTAAAATATGCGGAACATGTTTGTATAAAACTTTTTATCGGTATTATTGAAAATTATGAAACTAAATTTTGTCTTTTTCATTTTTTTTTTCTTCTTATTGTGCAGATAGGGTGACATGACCATTTGGAAACACTAACACAATAGCCGTTCTCGCTTATTCACTGAAAATTATGAACCTTTGTCTTTTTCATTTTTATTCTTATTGTGCAGATAGGGTGACACAACCATATGGAAATATTTTGTACATACTCAAACACAATAGCCTTAATCTCTATGACTTATGTATTCATTTTTTTTTCACAAAACATCATTTTCACAAAACCATTCCGGTATGTTTATTTTTTTCTTTTTCCGTGTTTTCTTCAACTAATTTACTATAATTACTAGGCTTGCACTATGTCATATGACACTATGTCATATAGCCAAAGGGTTCAACACGTAGCGGAAATGCAAAAGGAAAAACAATATAAATGGAGACAAATCACAGAAATACTAAAAACATCGAAATACCTCTTTCTCTTCCTTGATTTTAGTCAATTGAATATACCTTAGTATGAACTCAACATTTGCATCTGAAATATTCGGTATACGCTTGTGTTACTATTTTTATCGCTATTACTGAAAACTCTGAACCTTCATTTTGTCTTTTTCATTTTTCTTCTTATTGCGCCGATGGGGTGACGCAAACACTTGACACTGAACTGTGGAAACACTTCTGTGCAATCTCAAACACAATAGCTATTCTTTCTATTACTTATATGTTCATTTTTTTCGCTAATCAACATCACAAATAATTCCTGCTTTTCTTTTTTTTTTCTCCTGAGTTTTCTTCAACTAAACTAATGCAATTTGTGAGCTGTCGCTATATCATATAGCAAGTTTCAACACGACTTGTGAAACGCAAAAGGCAAAAAAGAAAACGTGAAAAAAAATGTCTAATGTACAACATTTTTTAAAATAAGCAACCTTTCTTTTTGAAGCTCCACCAGGATGTCCTCTAGAGATCAAGTAAATATAAAGAACATTAGGAAACCTCTTTATCACAATCAATATTTTTAAGCCAATATGACCAACTCCAAAACAAAATGCCAAGAATAGGGGCTTGTTGTGAGAGTGAAAACATGTACTAGTGTCAAGGAGGCACTAGCTGGCTTCTCAAAAGAAACTTCTAATGCCATCTAGAGTTTGGCGTTTCTTTGCGTTTTTTTCAGGGTTCGTAATTGTATTTTTCTAAGAAACTGAGATTAGACGCTTATTACTACACTTAATTTGCTAATTATGCAAATTTTACTTTACTATTCCACTGAAAAATAGCAAGAAACAAAAAAGGCTAGATGGCGCTGGTGATTTTTTTTTGTCAACACAAGCGCTAAAGCTACCCATACTCCTTGCAGCATGCAATTAACCAGTCTTCACACTGAAGCATATAGGCCACTGTAGACTGTAGCGTCTTCTTTTTCCAAACATGACACACATTCGATATAAAGCGTATTGTCCCTGGCGATATAAGTCATAACCTTACTTCAGTTTCCATAAGCTCATCGTGACGTGCAGACCGTAAGCAATTGTCATTGCACGCGTGAAGGCGGAGTATGAATCTTGTGTGGTTAAAATCTTGTGTCACATATTTTTAATGGAGAGTATAGCCTTTGTCGGTACAGTATATTCTGTGTACTGTGCATATAGGCGAATAAAAAAAAATTCTGTATTTGCTCACTATATGATGAGTACATTACAAAAAAAAACGAGAAATATATCTTTTATCCTAAGTTTTTGTTGTTTGTTCCATAGGTATACTTATTTTAGCCTCTGGACGGTGTTGGAACTTCGAAAATTTAAAGAAACCCCACGTTTCCTTTTTTCCACGTTTTCTTCAGTTAAGTTAATACAATTTGTAAGCTGTCACTGTGATATATAGCCAAAGTTTCAACAAGTCTTGTGAAATGCAAAAGGAAAAAAAAATGTCCCAAGAGAAATCATAGATATACTGAAAATGTCAAGTAATCTCTTTCTCTTCCTAGATTTTTGTCATCTCAACATATTATGACTGAGATAGACGCTGCCAGTGCAAGCTTCTTTTTTCCTTATTTTTGGATATTAATGGGACGAAAGAGTAAATCTGTTTTTCTTACTGAATAATTCAAAGCAAAACTTGAACCAATTTATTCTTTTTCTCATCAGGATAAAACGGCAAACAGCCCTCCTTTTTTGGCAAATCTATGCGCTAAGGTCATACATCTTTTGACAAAAAAATGATTTTTAACGAGAATCTGAGGACTCTAATTTTACTTTTTTTTTCTTTTTTTTTAAACATGTCTTCATTCTACTCTGATCTGTGGCCTAAGGACTTTGATGATATTGTCATCAAAGCTCTCTCTTCAATATTCTATTTGGTAGTGACCTGTAAGACCTGTAACCTGTGACCTGTAAGTGACCTGTAAGCACTTTGATGAAGCAAAAAACGATAATCTTAGCAGAAAGAAGTAAGATCAAAATCTTACTTCGTATCTTCGCAGAAAACGTATCTTTCAAAATCTTGGAAAGTGGGTGTTTTGCTTTTGTTTTTCCAATTTTTTCCCATCAAAGTGCCGAAAAAGTACTGTTCAATGAAAATACCAAAAAAACTGTATTTTGTAAAAATTTGGAGGGGGGAGGGAGCAAAAAATCTAGGAGACAGTAGCCCCCCAGCCCCTCCTCCCCAATCGACACCATGATACCTTCTCATGAAATACTGTCGTACAAGAAATTTTTACTTGCACTTTGACAGAGAGACTCGAGAGGTGGGGATTAAGCCATTTACTTTCTGCAAAACTTTCAAGATGCTGTTATCGTTGAAAAATAAATTTAACAAAAGGAGACCCTGATGACAGCTTTCGACGGAGAGGGAGTCTGTGTTTTTAGCAGTAAGATCTTAGCACTTTGATTAGTCGAAAAACGGGCTTTTGATTATTGTCATTTGACATAGACATTATGACATAGACATGACATTATGACATAGACACTGCAAGTGTAAGCTCGTTTCTTTCTATTTTTTGATATTATAGGGCCAAAGCGTAAATGTATTTTTATCAGGATATAACGACAAATATTAAACGGTCATATATCAAACCGAAAATAATTCGGAAAAAAAATCAAGTGAATGGTAGTTTTTTTTTTCGTATCATTGTCGTTAACCCCTTTCCTACCCCAAATGTTGAGAAATCTCTTTCTCTTCCTTATCCCCCTTTTTTAACAAATCTATGTGCTAATATCTTACACCTTTTGACAGAAAATGAATTTAATGAAAACCTGAGGACCCTGATCTTACTTCTTGGATCGTTTTTTGCAAACATCTTTCTTCATGCTACTCTGATTTGGGGTCTAAGGACTTTGATGATATTGTCATCAAAGATCTGTCTTCAACGTTCTATTTGCCACTGAGCTTTAGAATCTTAGCACTTTGACGAGATCTTATAAGCAAGATCTTAGCACTTTGATGAGTCCAAAAACGGGCTATTTGATTGTGTCATTTCAACATATTATGACAGAATTAAGTGCTACCAGTGCAAGCTCATTTTTCCTTATTATTGGATTTAAATGAGACGAAAGAGTAAATCTGCTTTTCCAGATAAACACTTCAAAGCAAAACTTAGCACCCGTGTACTCTGTTTTTAACTAGGATGAAATGTGAATATTCAAATATAGTCATATACCAATCAGAAAATATTTTGTAAAAAACAGAAGAAATTAAGTGACCGGTAATCCTCTTTCCATCTCATTGTCGTAAACCCTTTTCCATACCAAATTTTGAGAAGTCTCTTTTTCTTCCTTGATTTTTGTCATTTCAGTATCTAACAACTGAGATAGAAGCTGCCAGTGAAAGTTCCTATTCTTCCTTATTTTTGGATATTAACGGGACGAACCGACTAAATTAGTTTTTCTCACTGAATAATTCAAGGCAAAACTCAGAACAACTGTGTTCTTTTATATCAAGGAGGCACACTTGTGCCTCTATAAAGAGGCGACCCACCACAATGTTAAGCGATTTCAGGTCCTAGAGGTCGCAGAGAGACGGCGGTAATCGCATTTTGTAGCCCAAGCTCAAACTAAGAAACTTGCAAAATTTCATCCTCCTCCGACTTTATCTTCATGGGGTAAACTGGGCCGGAAGTTTGGACCCTCCCACCACAGCCCCCCTTTAACGTTGTCCGATTGGGCTGAAATTTAGAGGTTAAGCTTTCCTAGGGCCCGGGAGCTTATCCTCGAAATTTCAGCTCAATCCGATCACTCCTTCCCTGTTTTCAAAAAACCAAATATAGCCACTTAAAATTCATCATTTCTTTTTTTTTCTTAGCCACGCCTACAGGCCACAGTTGGCAACGGATCCGGTTGAATGAGGACTCATTCGAAGCAGAATTCGACCTGTTAGGGCCTTTTGATATTTTCAGACCGAAAAAATTATCCCCCGAATTTACATTTACGAAAAACCTTAGTTTTTTTCAAATAATACAGATAAACAGGTTAGACATGCTTTGTTATGAAAATATCTGCGCGTCAATTTTCATAACAAAGCATGTCTAACCTGTTTATGTGTATTATTTGAAAAAAACTACGTTTTCTAAAGAGTTAAAGAGGCTGAGTTACAAGGTCGACCCTTAAAACGTACAGGGATTAGGAGGCACAGTTGGGGGGCTGTTAAAGAGGCTGAGTCACAAGTTCGAACCTTAAAACGTACAGGGATTAGGAGGCACCCTGTACGACGTGATTTGAGTATTCAGGAATTAAAAGCCTTAACACAAGAATGTTCAAGAGCGGGGGGTTTGGGGGGCGGCAGCCCCCCAACTTCAACTCCTGACACGATCAGCTAACAGTTAGTCAAGCAATAATAAGTAATAAACTGTACAAAAACGCGCAGAAATTATTTGAAAAAAACTACGTTTTCTAAAGAGTTAAAGAGGCTGAGTTACAAGGTCGAACCTTAAAACGTACAGGGATTAGGAGGCACAGTTGGGGGGCTGCCGCCCCCCAAAACCCCCCGCTTTCGCAGCCTTTAAATAAAAAAAAAAGTTTTTTAAACTGAAAGTAAGGAGCGACATTAAATCTTAAAACGAACAGAAATTATTCCGTATATGAAAGAGGCTGTGCCCTCCTCAACGCCTCGCTCTTTACGCTAAAGTTTGACTTTCTCAAAACTCTTTTTTTAAACAATAAAAAATTTAGCGTAAAGAGCGAGGCGTTGAGGAGGGCACAGCCTCTTTCATATACGGAATAATTTCTGTTCGTTTTAAGATTTAATGTCGCTCCTTACTTTCAGTTTAAAAAACTTTTTTTTTATTTAAAGGCTGCGAAAGCGGGGGGTTTGGGGGGCGGCAGCCCCCCAACTGTGCCTCCTAATCCCTGTACGTTTTAAGGTTCGACCTTGTAACTCAGCCTCTTTAACTCTTTAGAAAACGTAGTTTTTTTCAAATAATATTAGGATAGAACGACATATATCAGACGAAGTCATATATCAAACAGAGAATATTCCACAAAAAAAGAAATTAAATGAACGGTAATCGTCTTTTCTGGTCTCAATGTCGTAAACCCTTTTTCACCCCGAATTTTGAGTAATTTTTCCTCTTTCTCGTTTTTTTTTCATATGAACATTATGACAGGGTTAGACGCTGCCAGTGCAAGTTTCCTTTTCCTTATTCTTGGCTATTAATGAGACGAAAAAGTAATTATGTTTTTCTCACTGAATAATTCAAAGCAAAACTCAGAATCAGTCAGAACCGCTGTGTTCTTTTATCATATTAGGAAAGAACGGTATATATCAGACGAAGTCATATATTAAACAGAGAACATTTCGCAAAAAAAAGGAATTAAATGAACGGTAATCCCCTTTTCTGTCTCAGTGTCGTAAACCCTTTTCCACCCCGAATTTTGAGTAATTTTTCCTCTTTCTCGTTTTTTTTTTCATATGAACAACATTATGACAGGGTTAGACGCTGCCAGTGCAAGTTTCCTTTTCCTTATTCTTGGCTATTAATGAGACGAAAAATAATTATGTTTTTCTCACTCAATAATCCGAAGCAAAAATTAAGAACACTGTATTTTAGTTTTCATTAGGATAAAACGACAAACTTCAGACGATGTCATATATTAACAGAAAATATTTCGCAAAAAGAAGAAACTCAGTGAATGCTAATCCCTTTTCCATCCATTTTAATATATTATAGCTTCAATAGATGCTGTAACAGTGGGTTTTTCTTTTACTTTTGGAAGAAGGATAAATTTGATCCAATTTTCAAATTAGAACCTTTTTGCACTAGTAGCTGCAATCTATTCAATTTATTAGAATTTTTAAAGCAAAATATAATGGTCATTTGAGTACCATAATGGTCATATGACATAATGTACCATAATGGTCATATGACATAATGTACCATAATGGTCATATGACATAATGTACCATAATGGTCATATGACATAATGTACCATAATGGTCATATGATAGAGCTTATGTTTCTATACTGAAAATATCTCCAATTGTCTATTTTTAAGCGTATCTTATTTCTATCTTTTTCTTGTTCTTTTCGAATAATTAAGAGATAATTCTTGAACTTTTGCCTTAATTAGCAGCTTAAAAGTTAAAACAACGATTTGATTATTTAATTTTTTACCTTATAAAAATGTTTCTTGTACTATATTAAATGTAAGAATTTAGTATTAATTCTAATTTCATCGATTGATTTCATGCCGTTTTTCGCAATTTGTTCCATGGTAATTCTATTTTCAATTATTACATTAAGACAGAATAAATTGTGAATTTGATCTCGTGAACTGTAAATCTAGTGAAATGCTTTTTTTGGAAAACGAACGATTTCTATTTACCATTTTTTTTATTTAGTTAATTGATATATACTTGAATAGTATTTTTTGCATGGTTCAAAAAGTATTACTACCCAAATCGTCAGGTTAAAAATAAGATTGAAAATGAAATAAATTGTCACAGCTAAATGAACTGATGAATTTTGAATGAACTAATGAAATACTGTCATTACATTATACTGCCAATTCACACCACACTTTAACTCTTTTTTTAATCTTACAGAGAGAAATAAACAAGTAACTCAGGCGCTTTATTATTGAGCTTAATAAAGGTGAAAGAAAATATTTGACGCAGAAAACTTCTTACGTGTTACACCCCTAACCCCATCACAAAATAAACAATCGGTGACAACAAGACCCAAGCCCTCGGCCTGAAGGACATTAAATCGCAAGTCTAGCGTGCCAACCACTTGGCTAGAACGGCTAAGGCTGTGACAATCCTAGGGAACTGTATCATTAAAATGGAAAAGGTCCTTTAAATAAAATACCGCAATATATACTGGCGTCAACGTTTCCAGGAAAGTATCAAATAAATAAGAGTCCAAAAATAAAACATGCATTTTTTATGTTTATTCTTTTGAAAATACTTCCTCGAATTCCACTTTGAAAAACATTTTGAATATTTCAATTCATTTAAAACAGTAAGAGCATATTTGGCCCCCTCTGGTGCAACTCCACGAAGTCCACCTCTTCACTGTGAAGATTTCAATTCATTTAAAGCCGGAAGAGCATATTTGGCCCTCTCTGATGCAAGTCCACCTCTTCATTTTGAATATTCCAATTCATTTAAAACAGGAAGAGCATATTTGGCCCTCTCTCGTGCAAGTCCACGAAGTCCACCTCTTCATTTAGAAGATTTAAATTCATTTAAAGCAGGAAGAGCATATTTGGCCCTCTCTGGTGCAAGTCCACGAAGTCCGCCTCTTCATTTTGAAGATTTAAATTCATTTAAAGCAGGAAGAGCATATTTGGCCCTCTCTGGTGCAACTCCACGAGGTCCACCTCTTCACTGTGAAGATTTCAATTCATTTAAAGCCGGAAGAGCATATTTGGCCCTCTCTGGTGCAAGTCCACGAAGTCCACCTCTTCATTTTGAAGATTTAAATTCATTTAAAGCAGGAAGAGCATATTTGGCCCTCTCTGGTGCAAGTCCACGAAGTCCACCTCTTCACTGTGAAGATTTCAATTCATTTAAAGCCGGAAGAGCATATTTGGCCCTCTCTGGTGCAAGTCCACGAAGTCCACCTCTTCATTTTGAAGATTTTAAAGTAAGAAACAGAAAACTTTGTTAATATAAAAGATTAAGTAAAAATTAATATTATGCCACACTGGAGTCATCAGATATTTAATCGGTTTATTCTTTGTTCAACAGGACTTTCATGCTCACATAAACATCTTATTTATCTATATCGATCATTCTCTACTGTTTTAAGTGGCGCCTAATCTTTGCAATTAGATAATCAACAGTACCTTATGGCACTTGCGAGGCTCAGGATCTGGATGCACGGTCACCCACTACCCTGCTGATGGTGAGGGCCAACTAAAGCAGGGCCAATAAAATGACATTTTACAGTAAAACTAGTGGCCTAGAAACTATTTTTAACATTTTTATTTCCAAAATTCTCTCATAACTTTTTATAAATTAAATGCAAATAATCTACTTCTTTCAACTATTCTCTTCCAAATCATAATAAAATAAAGTTTTGTAAATGAAATAAAAGATTTATTTCTTTTGGTTAATTTTTTTAATTATTAGTAATTAAACAAATACTTCCTGTCCACAAATGAAGGAAGAGCAGCAACTTCTTTGCCAGTGCTTATAATGCACTGGCAATAACGCAGTGGTTGATAACGGGGTGGCAATCCCGCAATAACGGTGGTTCAAGACACCATTCCTCGAGATCGGGAATAATTGAAAACTAATTACCTAAAAATGCTTTTATACTTTTTTTAATTAAATACTTTTTTTCGATAATTCCCTATTTATATTCTTATAAATTCAACCATTTTAATTATATTAATTAAACAAAAAGACTTACTGTCCACCAGCTGCATGAAGAACAACAGCCTCTTTTCCAGTGCTTATAATGCCATCTACTCGGTCCAAAATATTATTTTCGATCATTTTGAAAAGCAGGCGACGCGTTGTAGCATCCAAAGCCATTTCTGCTGTTGATTTATCGGTCTTGTCAGTCACTCGATTCAAGCGCTTTGACTCGTTCACTGAGAATGTCTTCAGTTTGTTGTAAACCTTAAACAAAACACTTGCTTAGAAAAATAAAAAAATATATTAAAGATTTCCCCCCCCCCCTCTTTTTGTAAATTGTGAAAGATATTAATATGATCTAAAAATCTAAGCGTCAACAACAAAAAAGTTCTAGAAGAAATGTTCGCTTGTGACTCCAATATGACGTAATACTATTTTTTCCCCTTAATTTTTATATTGACAAAGGTTTTCATTTGTGATTTTAAAATTTTGAAAAAGAAACTTATTCCGTAGATGGAATTGGGGGGGAGGGGGAGCAAACTGGACCCTGCTATCATATATTTTAATGCTAAAATTTATGAAACTCACGAAACTTGAAAATCAACGAAAACACAAATTTTTTCCCCTTTATCGAAGTTCAGCGGCCTTTGAAGGACTACGGGTGGAGGTTAGACCCCTGATTCGGTCCAACTTATTTAAAAGTTTAAATTTGTTTTTGTTTTTTCATCAGAAAGTTCAACATCCGTTTAACACATTGGAAAGGTACATCTGTCGATTACAATATTAGTTTTCAATGTTATAGTTATAACAAAAATATAATTATAATTAATATTATAGATATAATATTACGGCTGATAATAACTTTTATAGTTTATTATTCTACAAATATTTTGTAGAATATTTTAAATATTTTACTGTGGTCTTCAGGAGTCTTCAACTTTAGATTCAGCTCACCTTATTAGAAAGTTTGACGTCATATCCATCGCCTGCATCTCCTGTTTCGATGCCTGGAGGAAATTCCATCATTTTACAGACATTTTTTCGAGCAGATATAGCTGAATCATGTTTAGTCACGACAGCTTCACCCTTTTTAGCATAGCCACAACGAGGTAACTGCTGATTCTGCTTCTTTTCTGTCTAAAAAGAAATAACCGTCTTTGACATATTACGATAAATGAATTTATCAAAACTTGCCAAAAACTAATTTATTAAACAATGAAAATTAATATGAAATAATCAAAATTAATTAGTTGCCAAAAAATATAATCAAATTCATGTGATAAAATGAACAACGACAAAAATAGGTAGATTTTTCGCAGTTCATATTATTGACTTACGAATAAAGTAAACAAACCACTCGATGCCTTTTTTTATGCTCTTTCCGAATATATTAATCATTTTTGTCGGAAATGAATTTTACCCCCACCCCTATATACCAATTCAGGGTATATATTTGCACATTGGGGGGGGGTAAATTTTATTTTTGATGTAAATGATTATTATATTGGGAAGAGCACAAAAAAGGCATCGAGTGGTATGTTTACTTTATTCGTAAGTCAATAATATGAACTGCGAAAACTTTACCAAAAAAATAAAAAAAAGAACAAGAACACAAAACAGCAAGGAGGATAATTTTCAATCAGGGAATAAGAACTCAAAGCAGATATTTAAGCAAAGACCTCCAACAAGTCCCAGCGTGGTCTCAGAACCTATTTGAATACATTTCCTAATTGATTTTTTCAACAGCTGACCTGTTGCCAAACCTTGCAAAAAGTGGTGCCGTCTAAAATAAGCATGTTTTGAATTTGAGACTGGAGGAGGAAGGGCAAAATCGTAAGAGGGGGCTGAGGTTGAATTTATTAAGATACTAATTCACTAAAGAGACAGCTTATGTCTTTTTTACAGTTGTTTACAATCGGGCTCAGCATACCTCCCCCTGCTTCGACCGTTTTGGGAGTAGGGAGTCTAAACATAAATCATCTTTAGTCAAACTGCGACACTTTTTTTTAGCTATCACAATTAAAATCTTTATTGATTTATTCAACACTTGGTAAAAGCAATACTCGTCTACAATAAGCAAAAAGGAAAAATAAGAGTGAGGGGGGGGGAATACTCACAATAAGCTTGGACTTATCTTGAATTTAGTAAGATACAAATATTTATAAAGTAACTATGTCTGTATTGTTTAGACCACTTAAAGCTTGTTATGAGGGGGGTCAGCTCCCCCCCCCCCAAACAGCAGTTTAAGAGAGGCTTCAACTCCTCTAGAGGTTGCTATACCAATTGGTGGTGGCATTCGGCTTCATACCAATTTCAATAACATAAATGCTAACAGGATAATGGCCCTTAGCCATAACAGTTTAATCCTATAGGTCCATATAAGCAGGCAAAGATATGTTCTATTAAATCCCAAAAACTCTTTTTTATCGAGTAGGATGATCAGGTAGGGCTTCATTCCCCCTGAATTATTTGGGAAGCAGATCAAAAATCACTGCAGTTTTGCGTCTTTATGAACATTATTTCAAGATAAATTTCTATTAAATCTTACTTAATTTATACACGGCGAACCATTCCACCAACAACCTCCACGACCAATATCTACATATATTTTCTTTCCCTCTCAAGGTAAGTACCCACAAAACCCAAATACGCTCAGTTTTCTCGAGGCCGCGAGTAGGAAAAAGCGTTGCAAAGCGACTTGTTCGCATCAATTATTATAAAATAGGAGTATAACAAAAGAAACAAGAACTGGAAAACAGGAAAACAAAAAGAAACAGGAAAACAAAAGAACAAGAACTAACGAACTACAAGCTCAATTGGAAACGAGTTAAATTTATCGAAAAGAATAAATTATCATTGACAAAACTTGACGAATTTGCATTTATGCATGAAACAGCAAAAACAGAAAGCCATTCAACACAAAATAACCTAAAGCAGTAAAATAGACAAACAAAAAAAGAAAATTAAAAGAGAATAAAGAAGTCAATAAAATAAATTATTTAAGAAATGGAAGATAAGCACAAAAAGGGGAAAAATAAGGGAAAAATATGACGAAATTTTAAAAAAAAAGTGAAAAACGCTAAAATTAAATGAAAAGCAATTGCAAAAAAATTTTTAAAAATTAAATAAAAAATCTATTTTACTAAACAACGGGGAATAAGAAACAATGGTAAATACTATAGACATTACTCCGATACAAATTTTTGGATTTAGTTGTATGTTTAAAAGGGCCATTTGCACAAGGAATTCAGAATAGCAATCAAAACTTTTATTTTTCAGGGTTTTAACAGCTGCAATTCAGGCAATCTAAGAAAGATCAAATAAAGCGCAAACACAGCGCAGAAACTGTTTGCTTATAAACGGATTATAAGACCAACACTGGCTATCTTTCTTATAAGGTGGCTCCTCTTTTTCTTCTTTTTTTTTCCAGTGGTCTTTTTTCTTGAGCACTTCCTAAGTATGGTTTGTCTTTTACACTTTCTATCTTTCTTAGCACTATCTATCTTTCTTTCTTAACACTGGCTATCTTTCTTATAAGGTGGCTCCTCTTTTTCTTCTTTTTTTTCCAGTGGTCTTTTTTCTTGAGCACTTCCTAAGTATGGTTTGTCTTTTACACTTTCTATCTTTCTTAGCACTATCTATCTTTTTTTTTTAACACTGGCTATCTTTCTTATAAGGTGGCTCCTTTTTTCTTCTTTTTTTTCCAGTGGTCTTTTTTCTTGAGCACTCACTAAGTATGGTTTGTCTTTTACACTTTCTATCTTTCTTAGCACTATCTATCTTTCTTTCTTAACACTGGCTATCTTTCTTATAAGGTGGCTCCTTTTTTCTTCTTTTTTTCCAGTGGTCTTTTTTCTTGAGCACTCACTAAGTATGGTTTGTCTTTTACACTTTCTATCTTTCTTAGCACTATCTATCTTTCTTTCTTAACACTGGCTATCTTTCTTATAAGGTGGCTCCTTTTTTCTTCTTTTTTTTCCAGTGGTCTTTTTTCTTGAGCACTTCCTAAGTATGGTTTGTCTTTTACACTTTCTATCTTTCTTAGCACTATCTATCTTTCTTTCTTAACACTGGCTATCTTTCTTATAAGGTGGCTCCTCTTTTTCTTCTTTTTTTTCCAGTGGTCTTTTTTCTTGAGCACTTCCTAAGTATGGTTTGTCTTTTACACTTTCTATCTTTCTTAGCACTATCTATCTTTCTTTCTTAACACTGGCTATCTTTCTTATAAGATGGCTCCTCTTTTTCTTCTTTTTTTTCCAGTGGTCTTTTTTCTTGAGCACTTCCTAAGTATGGTTTGTCTTTTACACTTTCTATCTTTCTTATCACTATCTATCTTTCTTTCTTAACACTGGCTATCTTTCTTATAAGGTGGCTCCTTTTTTCTTCTTTTTTTTCCAGTGGTCTTTTTTCTTGAGCACTCACTAAGTATGGTTTGTCTTTTACACTTTCTATCTTTCTTAGCACTATCTATCTTTCTTTCTTAACACTGGCTATCTTTCTTATAAGGTGGCTCCTCTTTTTCTTCTTTTTTTTCCAGTGGTCTTTTTTCTTGAGCACTTCCTAAGTATGGTTTGTCTTTTACACTTTCTATCTTTCTTAGCACTATCTATCTTTCTTTCTTAACACTGGCTATCTTTCTTATAAGGTGGCTCCTTTTTTCTTCTTTTTTTTCCAGTGGTCTTTTTTCTTGAGCACTCACTAAGTATGGTTTGTCTTTTACACTTTCTATCTTTCTTAGCACTATCTATCTTTCTTTCTTAACACTGGCTATCTTTCTTATAAGGCGGCTCCTCTTTTTCTTCTTTTTTTTTCCAGTGGTCTTTTTTCTTGAGCACTTCCTAAGTATGGTTTGTCTTTCACACTTTCTATCTTTCTTAGCACTATCTATCTTTCTTTCTTAACACTGGCTATCTTTCTTATAAGGTGGCTCCTCTTTTTCTTCTTTTTTTTCCAGTGGTCTTTTTTCTTGAGCACTTCCTAAGTATGGTTTGTCTTTTACACTTTCTATCTTTCTTAGCACTATCTATCTTTCTTTCTTAACACTGGCTATCTTTCTTATAAGGTGGCTCCTCTTTTTCTTCCTTTTTTTCCAGTGGTCTTTTTTCTTGAGCACTTCCTAAGTATGGTTTGTCTTTTACACTTTCTAACTTTCTTAGCACTATCTATCTTTCTTTCTTAACACTGGCTATCTTTCTTATAAGGTGGCTCCTCTTTTTCTTCTTTTTTTTCCAGTGGTCTTTTTTCTTGAGCACTTCCTAAGTATGGTTTGTCTTTTACACTTTCTATCTTTCTTAGCACTATCTATCTTTCTTTCTTAACACTGGCTATCTTTCTTATAAGGTGGCTCCTCTTTTTCTTCTTTTTTTTCCAGTGGTCTTTTTTCTTGAGCACTTCCTAAGTATGGTTTGTCTTTTACACTTTCTATCTTTCTTAGCACTGTCTATCTTTCTTTCTTAACACTGGCTATCTTTCTTATAAGGTGGCTCCTCTTTTTCTTCTTTTTTTCCCAGTGGTCTTTTTTCTTGAGCACTTCCTAAGTATGGTTTGTCTTTTACACTTTCTATCTTTCTTAGCACTATCTATCTTTCTTTCTTAACACTGGCTATCTTTCTTATAAGGTGGCTCCTCTTTTTCTTCTTTTTTTTCCAGTGGTCTTTTTTCTTGAGCACTTCCTAAGTATGGTTTGTCTTTTACACTTTCTATCTTTCTTAGCACTATCTATCTTTCTTTCTTAACACTGGCTATCTTTCTTATAAGGTGGCTCCTTTTTTCTTCTTTTTTTTCCAGTGGTCTTTTTTCTTGAGCACTTCCTAAGTATGGTTTGTCTTTTACACTTTCTATCTTTCTTAGCACTATCTATCTTTCTTTCATAACACTGGCTATCTTTCTTATAAGGTGGCTCCTCTTTTTCTTCTTTTTTTTCCAGTGGTCTTTTTTCTTGAGCACTTCCTAAGTATGGTTTGTCTTTTACACTTTCTATCTTTCTTAGCACTATCTATCTTTCTTTCTTAACACTGGCTATCTTTCTTATAAGGTGGCTCCTTTTTTCTTCTTTTTTTTCCAGTGGTCTTTTTTCTTGAGCACTTCCTAAGTATGGTTTGTCTTTTACACTTTCTATCTTTCTTAGCACTATCTATCTTTCTTTCTTAACACTGGCTATCTTTCTTATAAGGTGGCTCCTTTTTTCTTCTTTTTTTTCCAGTGGTCTTTTTTCTTGAGCACTCACTAAGTATGGTTTGTCTTTTACACTTTCTATCTTTCTTAGCACTATCTATCTTTCTTTCTTAACACTGGCTATCTTTCTTATAAGGTGGCTCCTTTTTTCTTCTTTTTTTTCCAGTGGTCTTTTTTCTTGAGCACTCACTAAGTATGGTTTGTCTTTTACACTTTCTATCTTTCTTAGCACTATCTATCTTTCTTTCTTAACACTGGCTATCTTTCTTATAAGGTGGCTCCTTTTTTCTTCTTTTTTTTCCAGTGGTCTTTTTCTTGAGCACTTCCTAAGTATGGTTTGTCTTTTACACTTTCCATCTTTCTTAGCACTATCTATCTTTCTTTCTTAACACTGGCTATCTTTCTTATAAGGTGGCTCCTCTTTTTCTTCTTTTTTTTTCCAGTGGTCTTTTTTCTTGAGCACTCACTAAGTATGGTTTGTCTTTTACACTTTCTATCTTTCTTAGCACTATCTATCTTTCTTTCTTAACACTGGCTATCTTTCTTATAAGGTGGCTCCTCTTTTTCTTCTTTTTTTTCCAGTGGTCTTTTTTCTTGAGCACTTCCTAAGTATGGTTTGTCTTTTACACTTTCTATCTTTCTTAGCACTATCTATCTTTCTTTCTTAACACTGGCTATCTTTCTTATAAGGTGGCTCCTCTTTTTCTTCTTTTTTTTCCAGTGGTCTTTTTTCTTGAGCACTTCCTAAGTATGGTTTGTCTTTTACACTTTCTATCTTTCTTAGCACTATCTATCTTTCTTTCTTAACACTGGCTATCTTTCTTATAAGGTGGCTCCTTTTTTCTTCTTTTTTTTCCAGTGGTCTTTTTTCTTGAGCACTTCCTAAGTATGGTTTGTCTTTTACACTTTCTATCTTTCTTAGCACTATCTATCTTTCTTTCTTAACACTGGCTATCTTTCTTATAAGGTGGCTCCTTTTTTCTTCTTTTTTTTCCAGTGGTCTTTTTTCTTGAGCACTCACTAAGTATGGTTTGTCTTTTACACTTTCTATCTTTCTTAGCACTATCTATCTTTCTTTCTTAACACTGGCTATCTTTCTTATAAGGTGGCTCCTTTTTTCTTCTTTTTTTTCCAGTGGTCTTTTTTCTTGAGCACTCACTAAGTATGGTTTGTCTTTTACACTTTCTATCTTTCTTAGCACTATCTATCTTTCTTTCTTAACACTGGCTATCTTTCTTATAAGGTGGCTCCTTTTTTCTTCTTTTTTTTCCAGTGGTCTTTTTTCTTGAGCACTTCCTAAGTATGGTTTGTCTTTTACACTTTCCATCTTTCTTAGCACTATCTATCTTTCTTTCTTAACACTGGCTATCTTTCTTATAAGGTGGCTCCTCTTTTTCTTCTTTTTTTTCCAGTGGTCTTTTTTCTTGAGCACTCACTAAGTATGGTTTGTCTTTTACACTTTCTATCTTTCTTAGCACTATCTATCTTTCTTTCTTAACACTGGCTATCTTTCTTATAAGGTGGCTCCTTTTTTCTTCTTTTTTTTCCAGTGGTCTTTTTTCTTGAGCACTCACTAAGTATGGTTTGTCTTTTACACTTTCTATCTTTCTTAGCACTATCTATCTTTCTTTCTTAACACTGGCTATCTTTCTTATAAGGTGGCTCCTCTTTTTCTTCTTTTTTTCCAGTGGTCTTTTTTCTTGAGCACTTCCTAAGTATGGTTTGTCTTTTACACTTTCTATCTTTCTTAGCACTATCTATCTTTCTTTCTTAACACTGGCTATCTTTCTTATAAGGTGGCTCCTTTTTTCTTTTTTTTTTCCAGTGGTCTTTTTTCTTGAGCACTTCCTAAGTATGGTTTGTCTTTTACACTTTCTATCTTTCTTAGCACTATCTATCTTTCTTTCTTAACACTGGCTATCTTTCTTATAAGGTGGCTCCTCTTTTTCTTCTTTTTTTTCCAGTGGTCTTTTTTCTTGAGCACTTCCTAAGTATGGTTTGTCTTTTACACTTTCTATCTTTCTTAGCACTATCTATCTTTCTTTCTTAACACTGGCTATCTTTCTTATAAGGTGGCTCCTTTTTTTTCTTTTTTTTCCAGTGGTCTTTTTTCTTGAGCACTTCCTAAGTATGGTTTGTCTTTTACACTTTCTATCTTTCTTAGCACTATCTATCTTTCTTTCTTAACACTGGCTATCTTTCTTATAAGGTGGCTCCTCTTTTTCTTCTTTTTTTTCCAGTGGTCTTTTTTCTTGAGCACTTCCTAAGTATGGTTTGTCTTTTACACTTTCTATCTTTCTTAGCACTATCTATCTTTCTTTCTTAACACTGGCTATCTTTCTTATAAGGTGGCTCCTTTTTTCTTCTTTTTTTTCCAGTGGTCTTTTTTCTTGAGCACTTCCTAAGTATGGTTTGTCTTTTACACTTTCTATCTTTCTTAGCACTATCTATCTTTCTTTCTTAACACTGGCTATCTTTCTTATAAGGTGGCTCCTTTTTTCTTCTTTTTTTTCCAGTGGTCTTTTTTCTTGAGCACTCACTAAGTATGGTTTGTCTTTTACACTTTCTATCTTTCTTAGCACTATCTATCTTTCTTTCTTAACACTGGCTATCTTTCTTATAAGGTGGCTCCTTTTTTCTTCTTTTTTTTCCAGTGGTCTTTTTTCTTGAGCACTCACTAAGTATGGTTTGTCTTTTACACTTTCCATCTTTCTTAGCACTATCTATCTTTCTTTCTTAACACTGGCTATCTTTCTTATAAGGTGGCTCCTCTTTTTCTTCTTTTTTTTTCCAGTGGTCTTTTTTCTTGAGCACTCACTAAGTATGGTTTGTCTTTTACACTTTCTATCTTTCTTAGCACTATCTATCTTTCTTTCTTAACACTGGCTAACTTTCTTATAAGGTGGCTCCTTTTTTCTTTTTTTTTTCCAGTGGTCTTTTTTCTTGAGCACTCACTAAGTATGGTTTGTCTTTTACACTTTCTATCTTTCTTAGCACTATCTATCTTTCTTTCTTAACACTGGCTATCTTTCTTATAAGGTGGCTCCTTTTTCTTCTTTTTTTTTCCAGTGGTCTTTTTTCTTGAGCACTCACTAAGTATGGTTTGTCTTTTACACTTTCTATCTTTCTTAGCACTATCTATCTTTCTTTCTTGACACTGGCTATCTTTCTTATAAGGTGGCTCCTTTTTTCTTCTTTTTTTTTCCAGTGGTCTTTTTTCTTGAGCACTCACTAAGTATGGTTTGTCTTTTACACTTTCTATCTTTCTTAGCACTATCTATCTTTCTTTCTTAACACTGGCTATCTTTCTTATAAGGTGGCTCCTTTTTTCTTCTTTTTTTTCCAGTGGTCTTTTTTCTTGAGCACTCACTAAGTATGGTTTGTCTTTTACACTTTCTATCTTTCTTAGCACTATCTATCTTTCTTTCTTAACACTGGCTATCTTTCTTATAAGGTGGCTCCTCTTTTTCTTTTTTTTTCCAGTGGTCTTTTTTCTTGAGCACTCACTAAGTATGGTTTGTCTTTTACACTTTCTATCTTTCTTAGCACTATCTATCTTTCTTTCTTAACACTGGCTATCTTTCTTATAAGGTGGCTCCTTTTTTCTTCTTTTTTTTCCAGTGGTCTTTTTTCTTGAGCACTTCCTAAGTATGGTTTGTCTTTTACACTTTCTATCTTTCTTAGCACTATCTATCTTTCTTTCTTAACACTGGCTATCTTTCTTATAAGGTGGCTCCTCTTTTTCTTCTTTTTTTTTCCAGTGGTCTTTTTTCTTGAGCACTCACTAAGTATGGTTTGTCTTTTACACTTTCTATCTTTCTTAGCACTATCTATCTTTCTTTCTTAACACTGGCTATCTTTCTTATAAGGTGGCTCCTTTTTTCTTTTTTTTTTCCAGTGGTCTTTTTTCTTGAGCACTTCCTAAGTATGGTTTGTCTTTTACACTTTCTATCTTTCTTAGCACTATCTATCTTTCTTTTTAGGTGGCTCCTTTTTTCTTCTTTTTTTCCAGTGGTCTTTTTTCTTGAGCACTCACTAAGTATGGTTTGTAATTTTACACTTTCTATCTTTCTTAGCACTATCTATCTTTCTTTCTTAACACTGGCTATCTTTCTTATAAGGTGGCTCCTTTTTTCTTCTTTTTTTCCAGTGGTCTTTTTTCTTGAGCACTTCCTAAGTATGGTTTGTCTTTTACACTTTCTATCTTTCTTAGCACTATCTATCTTTCTTTCTTAACACTGGCTATCTTTCTTATAAGGTGGCTCCTTTTTTCTTCTTTTTTTTCCAGTGGTCTTTTTTCTTGAGCACTTCCTAAGTATGGTTTGTCTTTTACACTTTCTATCTTTCTTAGCACTATCTATCTTTCTTTCTTAACACTGGCTATCTTTCTTATAAGGTGGCTCCTCTTTTTCTTCTTTTTTTTTCCAGTGGTCTTTTTTCTTGAGCACTCACTAAGTATGGTTTGTCTTTTACACTTTCTATCTTTCTTAGCACTATCTATCTTTCTTTCTTAACACTGGCTATCTTTCTTATAAGGTGGCTCCTTTTTTCTTCTTTTTTTTCCAGTGGTCTTTTTTCTTGAGCACTTCCTAAGTATGGTTTGTCTTTTACACTTTCTATCTTTCTTAGCACTATCTATCTTTCTTTCTTAACACTGGCTATCTTTCTTATAAGGTGGCTCCTTTTTTCTTCTTTTTTTCCATTGGTCTTTTTTCTTGAGCACTCACTAAGTATGGTTTGTCTTTTACACTTTCTATCTTTCTTAGCACTATCTATCTTTCTTTCTTAACACTGGCTATCTTTCTTATAAGGTGGCTCCTTTTTTCTTCTTTTTTTTCCAGTGGTCTTTTTTCTTGAGCACTTCCTAAGTATGGTTTGTCTTTTACACTTTCTATCTTTCTTAGCACTATCTATCTTTCTTTCTTAACACTGGCTATCTTTCTTATAAGGTGGCTACTTTTTTCTTCTTTTTTTCCAGTGGTATTTTTTCTTGAGCACTTCCTAAGTATGGTTTGTCTTTTACACTTTCTATCTTTCTTAGCACTATCTATCTTTCTTTCTTAACACTGGCTATCTTTCTTATAAGGTGGCTCCTTTTTTCTCTTTTTTTTCCAGTGGACTTTTTTCTTGAGCACTTCCTAAGTATGGTTTGTCTTTTACACTTTCTATCTTTCTTAGCACTATCTATATTTCTTTCTTAACACTGGCTATCTTTCTTATAAGGTGGCTCCTTTTTTCTTCTTTTTTTCCAGTGGTCTTTTTTCTTGAGCACTCACTAAGTATGGTTTGTCTTTTACACTTTCTATCTTTCTTAGCACTATCTATCTTTCTTTCTTAACACTGGCTATCTTTCTTATAAGGTGGCTCCTTTTTTCTTCTTTTTTTTTCCAGTGGTCTTTTTTCTTGAGCACTCACTAAGTATGGTTTGTCTTTTACACTTTCTATCTTTCTTAGCACTATCTATATTTCTTTCTTAACACTGGCTATCTTTCTTATAAGGTGGCTCCTTTTTTCTTCTTTTCTTCCAGTGGTCTTTTTTCTTGAGCACTTCCTACTGGTTTGTCTTTTACACTTTCTTTAGCACTGAAGACGGGTTGACCGAGGTTCTTCCCCAAATATCTGATTTGTTCCCATTTTGCCATCATTGACAGTGAATTGTATTCACTGGCACAGTGAATTATGATTTTTTTTTTTTTTTTTTTTTTTTTTTTACAGAGAGTGAATTTTAAAAAAAACATAACTTCGGCTATTTTTGTCGGTCTTTTAGAAACATAGCCGAAATACTCAATTAGTTTTCTTTTACAGTCCACTGTCTTAAAAAAAATGATTGTGTTCCTTATGTAAATAACACGTAACGTAAATAATGCAATTATTATATTTACGCCAAATAGATTGGTAAATTTTCTGTGTGTCCGTGCAATCGAGATTGCAAAATAAAGGTACAAATCAGATATTCCCGAGGTTCTTCCCGAAATATTCCCGCTTCATTGACTGAAAATGATCGTTGTTTTTGTTTTTTTTATTATTATTATTCAAATTTATCACCAGTTAGGGCTTCTCACACAAAAACTGGTTTCCAAGCATTGAAATAAAACATTCAAATCTGCAGAGATCTAAATATTCAGGTTTCAACAGGCACTTTCTTTGAGCAACAGATCCAGAAATAAATCCCTGCCCCTCCCCCCCCCCCCTCAAGGGAGCCGTTGACATTTCAGCAATCTGACAACAAATCAAACAAGTGAAGAAACGCCACCAAAAAAGCTTTATCATCACCAGAAAGAGCCTTATACAACCCTGCTAATTCCCATACCAGCATTTAGCGGGGATACCATTCCATGAGCTCTCGCCTCAAAGGTAGTCTTTAAAGGAAAAGACAAACAAGTGTGCAGGGATCTGAATATCGAATTTTGAATAGGATTTTTCGTGAAAAATTATACGGAATCCCCCCCCCCCTTACAGTATACTTGTGTTTCCTTGTAAGAGGTAAACATATAACAGGTTAGAACCGATGTTGGAATCAATTGTTGCTTTAGCCTTTCATAATTCCCCTTAAGTACTACTAATGTTTTTAATCCTTGTTATGCGCAAAATCCGAATGAGATAAAGAAAGAAAAAGCTGAAAACAGAGTGGAGAGAAAGACCAGAGGAGGGGTCCAGTTATTTAAACAAACTCTTGACAAAGTCTTCAGACCTTTACCAAGGTCCAGAATTTTGAAGCCATATATTCGGACCTTATTTTTAACATTAAAAGTTTCTTTAATGATTCCTTTTTTGTTCACTGTCTCATTTAGAATATTATACCTTCTATATTTTCAGTTGTTTTATTTTTGAATGAAAGGCAGTGTGATCTAATAAATTATTCAATTGTTGACAAAGAATGGAAGAAGACGGCCATGAAGAAAATTATAAATTACCAAGACATCCAATTCCGAGAAGAACGTGGAATCTATCAGATTATAATTTAAGGTAAAGAGGGAGTTGAGTAGATTTTTCTAATTTATAAAAGATAATGATATACATACTTTGCATTAAGATTAAAAATACCAGCGATTTCCACTACTAAACAATTGTGCAATATTGCATTTTTTGCGGAAGTGAAATGCTGAAATAAAAACGAATAGTCTACAAAATCTTTGAAACGTGCGTTTCATGGTCCCCATTTTAAAGTTTAATACTTTTCAAGTTCTTTTTTTTAGTATTGCATAGAATCGTGGATACTTGTTCTCCCTTAATGGTATCAGAACTAAAAAAAAAAACACGGTTTATCATTTTTACAGATTTTTTCTCCCCTTAGTTCGGCAACTAGTTTTATTATAGTTCTTTTGGTAAGTAAATAGCCGGATATTAGATTTCTCTAACCCCTTACTGAAGAAATTCTACAAAGAATGTCGGAAATTATACAAATATGGATAGCAAGCTTAAAATCGTGTATTTTTTGGCATTAGTCCCCTTACTCCCGACAATTTTTATCTCCCTCCTCCTTCAGAGTTCTGCAATGTTAAAATCAAATAATTATCTTATATTAAATCAAATATGCATAATTTAGGCATAGGATATATTTTGGGTAAAAGGATAAATTAAATTTTAAACAATAACTCTAAACAAGGCTATAAAGGTACCTCAAATGTGTCCCAATCTCTCTTTTTTTCATCAATGCTTGGTTCCTCGTCACTTGAGCTGTAGGAGAGCCATCCAGGAGACATTTTATATTTTTCGTAGGAAACTGATACTGTTGATAAAAAAAAAGGATGATACAGGTGATAAAACCATATAAATGAATTGACAAGATTGTTATGTAAATATATGTATTTAGGTTTTTAGGTATTTTCATTCCTCCAGTTTTGATTTTACTTATTTTTTCTGTTTGCTTTTCATGCTGTTTCTTTTTATCAGTGTTTTTACTTATCCGGATTGTTTCGTTCATATTTTTCTAACTTTCTGTCGTAGAGTTGAAGAAGAGAAGCGGTTGTCCATCGGAAATATTCGTTCTGTTTCGTAGAACATTAAGTAATACTAGCTAGACTCTCAGCTGGGCATACCCATATTGAACATTTTCAGTAGCCTTTGAAACCCCATTCTCAATCTTCTTTTCTTTAATTTATCTTTGGTTATGAAAGGCTAATGTGGTTTACAACTTAATTTGCAGCACTGAGTCTAAAGTTAAAAACAACCGATCTAAAAATTTGTTCCGATTTTGATCGATTACACTCCGTAGGGCCGATTCCAATACGATTTGCAGTTCCTAACAAATTTCAATTTACTATATTTTAGAAATATATACACAAGGAAATCATATTAGAAATTAAATATACTAAATAATAATAAATAATATTATAATCATAATAATAACAAAAAAATATAATTAAAAAAAATAATATAACAAAAAACAATATTAATAATAAATATATTATATTAAATATTAAATAATATTATATTATAATAACAATATTAAGATTTATGCACACGGAATAACACAAGCCTTATTCCACCTTTACTTCCTATATAACTAAGTCGGTACAACCCCATTGTTCAACAGTCACAACCCCACCCCAATCATATACGCCGCAGCTACTACCCAAGTTGTTTCTCATTATGTGAATTCAACTTAACCTAAACACCAGTGTCTAATTTTGTTTATTACGTGGTACAGGTCTCGAAAAAAGGGGCTCAGAGATTGTTCCAGAGGGGTTACAAATAAATACATGTAAAGAATGAAAATTTAGGTCGGAATTTTTCCAATCTACAGAAAATCTAGTATGAAGATCCTGATATGCCCTCAAAGTTATCACGGCTTGATAAATAGCTTGCTATTGGACTATACGTTCAGTGTAACTCGGTTTCACTGGCTAGCAATAAACATAACCACATAAATGAATTCCCAAGATTATTATAATTTCCGCAGAATTCCCCATGTTTTTGGTATGATTAGAAAGTTTTTTATACAAGAATAAAAATTTACCAAAATGTCTTACAGATGACTTTAAGCCAAATTCTGTAAATTTTAGAACCAGTAAATAGTGTCATGCAAGGTTCTACAATCTCTCAACTGCTACTGTTAATATTTTAGCCGAATATTTCCTCAAAACAATACAAGTACTAGACCTAAACTTAAGACATTTCCCTCCCCCAGAAAATCAATATCTTTGTGACTATATTTTTGTAAGACTTTTATACTTAATAGTTCTTCGCTTTACTGAAAACACAAAAGCAACGCAACAAAAGAGGAATAGAAACAATGAAGTCCTTAAGTGGCCTACAAAAATTATATAATAATTTATACAGCTCTCAATAGTCTTTGACAAGGAAATCAATAGAATTATCGACACTATTTGAACTCTCTGAATAACTCACGAAAGCTTTATTTTCAGTGAAGTACCAGTTCTTCAGAATTCTACAAATACAGGAGACATCACGAGCAAGTTTGAAACAGTTTTTCAAAAGTATATTCCATAAACATCGAAACAGTGATATTCGTTTGTTTTAAGTTTCAACTTAACTCTTCACTTTCGTCGAAAAACTTTGTTTTTTTAATTAATTTTCATTAATTTTATATCCAATTACAAAACAACTGCCATGGTACAAAAAAAATACTAGTAATAATAATTCCGTTAGCAATACCAAATAATTAAAGCTACCTTTTGCATTCCCATTTTTCTTCAGTTGCTGAAGTTCCAGTTCTTTATCATATTCTACATCTAGCTGTATCTGCAACATCTTAGCTAGCATTTCGTCACTAGATGTATCCAAAAATTCCGCTAAAGGATCATCATTTACCTCATCATATGGAGCACCTCCTTCACCAAAGAGAGCCTTTTCTTCACTAGAAGTTAAAAATTAAAACATCCCAAGAGAGCTAACATTAACAACATGGATTTGAATATGTTTGATACATACTCAACGGGTTTACTTTGAAAATCCCTAGAGTAACAGGTAATGAGATAATGGGATCTTTAAAAAACATGTCTAAACTGCTTCTCTTTGGACAGCTAAATTTAGCTCTTAAATTAGCATTTATCTGTTAGTTCAAGGTATTACCACATACCATAACTACTATAACCCTGTTTCTAGGGTTTGGGGACTAGCGGTTCTAGGGCTCATAATCGATTCTAGGGGGGGGGGCAAGATATACGACCGGAGTGTAGAAATAAAAAATAAAAGGAATTTAAACTCAGGTGTCAGAAAAACTGAGGGGCAGCTGCCCCTCTCTCCTGCTTAGGCCCAGAACCGCCAATAGATTTGGGGCTATTACCCTGTAGGTCCAAGGGTTTTAGCAAAATCAGGATATCAGTTCTTTATAATATTCTATATCTAGTTGTATCTGTCCATCTTGGCTGACATTTCATCACTGGATGTACTCCAAAACTCCACTATAGCACCAGCACTCACACCTTTAATAAGCAATAACTCCTTCACCAAGAGCATATTTTCTTCACAAAAAACTAAATGGCAAAAATCAAAACATCCCAGGGTGGTTGAGATTAACAAGATTGATCTGAAAACCTTTTGACAACATTCAACAGGTTTACTTAAAAAAAAAAAAACTGGACATAATAGGGTAACAAGAAACCGGGATGTTTCAAAATTTCCAATTAAAACTTTTTCTTTGTACTGTTGAATATATTTCTTACAATGTATTTATATTTAGCTCTAGGAAAAGATACATCCAACAAAGGAAATAGAATTTTCATAACAATAGGAACTATTAGAAATAGAACTAGAACATTCAACTTTTAACCAAATCAGCCTTCTCCAAAGTTCAGTGGTTATGGACCACCCCTTCAATAAAAGCCATTTATACCCCAGGCCATAACTTACAATCCTTGGCCCTGGGCTCTGGGGGGTTTTTTCAACCCTGGTGCTATTGTTATATGAACTTTGGGCCATTTTGAACAAATTGGCCATCTTAAAATTTCAATCAGATGCATTTGGAGAAAAGAAGGCGTGGAGATGGGGTTAGTTGTCCTCTAATCCTTTTGACTCTTAAGAATTTCAATTGCCAATCAAATGATCCTGCTCCAAAGTTTATACAACCACCCTTTCCCTCAAAACCTTATGTGCCCCCTAGGCATAACTTACAACCCTTGCCCTAGGCTCTGAGGGGGAGGGGCTGAGTCAACCCCAGAGGCATCGTTGTAGGATACTTGGACTATTTTGAATGAAATGGCTATCTCAAAATTTTGATTAGACACATTTGGGGAAAAAGGGCGTGGGGGGGGATAGCTGCCCTCCAATCACTTTTGAATCTTAAAAGGGGAACTAGAACTTTCAATTTATAATCAAATGAACCTCTTCCAAAGTTTATATGACCACCCCTTCCATAAAAAATTTATATTCCCCCAGGACTATCTCAAAATTTGAGGAAGGGGAGTAGGGTGGGGGTGGTAGCCCTTGGGTGACTTATGACTCCTAAAATAATAACTAGAACTTTCAATTTCCAATCAAATGAGCCCCCTACAAAGTTAATACAACCACCTTTTCCACAAAAACAACAATTGTTAACAATGGGCAACTTGCCTAAGTTACAGCCCTTGTTCTGGGGCTGGGGCAAAATTGTCAGACCATGAGTTATAGTTGTTTGACTTTTAGACTCATTCAAAATTTTGATTGGATACATTTGGGGCTGGTTACCCTCTAATCCCTTTCAATCCTTAAGAAGGCAACAAGAAGATTCAATTTCCAATCAATTGAGCCTCCTCCAAAGTCTATATACACCACCCATTCCATAACAACCCTATATATCCCGGGCCATAACTTACAACCCTTGCGCCTGGGCTCTGTGGGTTTTTCTCAACCCTGGAGACATTGATATATGATCTTTGGACTATTTTGAACAAAATGGCTACAGTGTCTCAAAATTTTGATCAGATACATATGGGAGAAAGAGGGTGCAAGGGGAGGGCTAGCTGTCTTCCAATCACTTTTGACTCTTAAAAAGGGAACTAGAACTTTTAATTTCCAATCGAATGAGCCCCCTATAAAGTTTATATGACCATTCCTTCTATAAAAAAAAATTTACACACCCCCAATCACAACTTATAACACTTGTCCCTGGCTCTGGGGGGTTCTGTTGATCCCACAGTTATTTTTACCTGATCTTTAGACTATTTGGAACAAATTGGACATCTCAAAATTTGGATTGGATACAATTGAAAGAAATTGGGCATGGGAAGTGGGGTAGGCTAGTGGCCCGTCCAATCCCTTTTTACTCTTAAAAATGGCACCAGAACTTCCAATTTGAGGGAAAGAGGACATGAGGGGCTAGTTGCACTCCAATCACTTTTGACTCTTTAAAAGGACACTAGAACTTCCAATTTCCAACCCACAAAAATATGCCTCTGAGGAATAAATTACAACATTTGACCACAGGCTCTTGGGGGCTGTGTCAACCCTGCAGCTATTTTTATCTGATCTTTATACTATTTTGACCAAAATGGTTATCTCAAAATTTTTATTGGAAGCATTTGGGGAGAAGAAGGCATGAGGGGGCTAGTTGCCCTCCAATCACTTTTGATTCTTAAAAAGGGCAGTAGAACTTCCAATTTGCAATTGAATAATTCCCCCCTGAAGTTTATACAACCACCCTTTTCATATGAAGCGCCTCTAAGGAAAAAATTAATAAGTAAATAATAATAAAACATTGGAGCTTTTAGTCTTTTCTATAACACTATAGTGTTGCCTATGATATCTGAGTTTCTGCTTATAATGTTTTATCAAAGAGATATAAACACAGCACAAATTCATACTACACTGAAGGCACAAGACTAGAGCATTGCCTCTGATATTACATACAAAAATTAGAAGGAAATCCAAATTATTATAATTCTAATAAATACAAAACATACCTTTCTTGTAGATGACTTGCAAGTTGCTCTGACATTACCTCTTCTAAATTTGATGATGTTTGTGGAATTGGTTTACCCCATGGGCTCATTTTTTCAGTACTCACTGAAATAAAAAAGTAAATTAATAATAATAACGCTCCAAGATTTCAACAGTAAACTAAATCATGATGAATTAATTTAATTAATAAAATTTAACTTGGCCTAAACTCTTCTACCAAACCTACTCCAGCTCTAAAAAGATATTTTGATAAAGTCTCTTCTAGTTGGCTACTCATTAAGTTCCATAAGGAACAACTACAATTAACCTGGAAACAAGGGAAGAGGGGTATTCTATCTAATATTGGTCCAAAGATGTTCTCTAATTTCAGTATATCCATAGAAAATGCTCTGAACCTATGCCTTGGGTGGAACTTAATACCAGGTGGACTTCCTGATCTCTAGAGATTACTCCAATCGCTCTTCCCTTTCTCCACAAGAAAATCCGTGGGCTAAATATAAACATTTTTGTATTTTTAACCCCTTCCTGAAAAATCTGTCCCTCTTCCTAGGGGAGAACTGATAATTTGAATAAACTTCCTTGATAATCAAGGGGACAGTGCCATTTGACAAACAGATTTATTTTGATTGGTTTTCTTTGTCTGCCTCTCTGGGTCAACCTGGTCAATAATTATGAAAGGCATTGGTTTTCAAAGGGATACTCATGAGGATTGGGAAGCTTACTGGCCAGCTGTATTGATGGGAGGGCAACTATCTATCAAGATTTTATCCCCCCCCCCTGTAGATTTTTTATATATTTTTTTGGTCTTTTCATTGAAAAAAAAATGGAAAAACACAAAATTGCCCCTCCCCCTAGATTTCAAAAAGCAAGTTTTTACCCCCCCCCTTCCTAATTTGTTTTCAGAAGACAGTCCCCATAGACTGTTTTCACCATCTCAAGCAATTCTATGTTTTCCCTGCTTTCATAAGAAATTTCGTAAATAAATTTGTTATTCTCCAAAATCACTATTGCAGTATCGTTTTGGCGTCTGTTCAATGCAGTGCGATTCATTCCAATTTGGATATATTTAACCCATACCGTAATTGCAGTGAAAGAGACTGTCAATAAGTGATAAGTTGTTCTTCTTGTGTTTTGTTTAGTAGGGAATTGTTTTAGTGTGGAAAAAAGAAAGGGGTAAAAAGGGAAAGAAGGAAGGTAAAAAAGAGGAAGAAAAAAAGGGGAAGGAAGAGAAGGTAAAAAAGGGAAAAAGGGGAATTTTTTTTTTTTTTTTTTTTTTTTTTTTTTTTTTTTTTTTTTTTTTTTTTAAGGGATATGTAATATGGGAAAGGCAACAGTGTGTTTCAGTTTTAGAGCAGTACCAGAAAATATAGCCCAAGAGATTTTAGAGTTGGATATACATCGATGGCTAAAATCTCTAAACCTGAATGCTGGAAATGTGCAAGCGATAGATTCTGATGATTTTAGAAAGCTTGGCATAGTCCGTGTCACGCTGGCGTCCCCCATTATTGCAGATACAATGTGCGAACAATGGAAAGAAGAAGACCTAAAATTTAATTTCAATAACGAAAGATATCCTGTTACGTGCGACAGAGTAGGGAAAAGACCAGTTGTGGTTACTCTGAGGCGCGTACCGGGCGAGGCAACAGAGCAGGATATCGCAGCGGTCCTTGCAGGCTATGGAGAAGTTTTAAATATCCGGAGGAAAAAATACGAAGGAATAGGACTAATTGAAGTTTTCACTGGCCGAGCCACAGCTTTGATGAATATAACAAAACATATTCCTCCATCAATCATGTGGAAAAATGAGAAAATATTCGTTCGTTACGAAACGCAACCCAAATTGTGCTTTATCTGCCATGAGGCTAGCCACGAAGCTGAGCACTGCCCAAAAAAAAGAAAAACTCGAACTGGATCAGTGGTTTGGAACCAAGAGGACAGTAGATCATTAACAGATCACCCCGATTTCCCCCCACTACCACCAAACCCCACGAATCACCAAAAGCAGCAAAACTTGCGAGGAATCACTCCAGTAGTTTCAAAAACGCCTGACTTTCGAACTCCGGAGATCCAAAAGCTTACCCCGTCACAGGCAGTAGATATGGTCCTACAAGCTGTAGGAAACTTAACCAACGAACAGACCACAAACAAAACAGAAAAAATCCCGGAAAGTACAGAAAACAGGATAGCGGAGCCTAAAGGGGAAGTAACTAAAGAGAAACCAAAAAGAGAAATCCAAAGACCGATAGCGAAAAGAAAAGGCACAGAAAAGACTGAATGCGGGGCATCAGTCCTTCCTGCCCCAGAAAAGAAAAAGGAAACTCCCAAAAGACAACTAAGCAATTCTTCACTAATAGAAGAAAGTGAGAGGCCTGAAAAGAAAAAAGGGGCAAATATACCTACAAGGAAATGAACTTGAACATAGGAACATTGAACTTAAATGGTTTAAAGCAGTTGAAGTGGCAAGAAATGTTTTTAGATTACCTAAAGAGATCAAGCTGGGACGTCCTAGCCTTACAAGAACTAGACACTCCGAAAATAAAAAACTTACAAAAGTTACGATACATGCTTTTCACCGCAGGCGCAACACATGACACAGGCTTCATTATAAAAGAGGAATTAGAAGTGAATCCAGAGGATTTTGCATACGAGGAAGATGGTAAAATATGTTCTATGAAACTTAGTGGAATGACCCTTGTAAATGTACACATGCCATCAGGCACCAATAATGCAAAGGAGAGAGTTTTTGTAACTGAAACAATACTACCAAAGTACACACCACCAAATGGAAAAATAGTCTTACTGGGAGATTTTAACTGCGTATTAAGAGAAGACAACATTTCGGTAAAAAATAAGAAAATTGCATGTAGACGTATAAATGAAACGCTTAAAAAATTTATTCAGACTTACAGTTTACTAGATGTGTGGATAGAAAAAAACAATAGTATATCTTTTACAAGAGTGGGAACTCGCAGCGCAAGCCGTATTGACAGAATTTATGTAACATCCGGAATGGAAAAATTAATTAGTCAAGTGATACACAAACATGTAACTTTTTCTGATCACTATGCTGTGCGAATGATTGTTGGAAAACAAACAAAAGATCAATTAATAAAGCCTGTTTTTTGGAAGCTGCACCCAGACTCGCTTAAAGATAAGTGGGTAAGGAATCAAATCAAAGGAAAAATCCTGGATTTTATGGAAAAAGAAAAAAAATCAAAAAGTCAACTGGAGAAGTGGTTGAAGATGAAAAGGGAGATAGCAAATTTCATACAAAAATTAGAAAGAAAAATAAAATCAGAAAAAACGACACATGAACGTCACTTGAAAAGAGTTCTCACACAACTTAAAGCGGAAATAGATGGGAATGAAAACAGCACTATTATCGAGTATCAGGAAATTAAAAATGAACTAAAAAAACTGGAAAATGAGCGTTTTGAACATTGGAAAAAAACCAATTGACTAAGCGAAATATATGAAGGGGAGCAAATTAGTCTAGCAATGATCCAGAAAGCAAAAATAAAAAGAGAAGAAAATATAATGAAACAGTTGAAACAAGATGATGGAAAAATAATCGAAGAAGAGACTCAAATCCGTGTGCAAGTCCGGGACTACTACCAAAAGATACATAAGAGAAAAGAGAATCTGGACATTGGAGGGTTTTTTTTACAAGGTTTCTGCGTCACTAATGAAGTAGCCGACCATGAAAATGAACTTTTATGTGAGAATATAACGGAACAGGAACTAAAACAAGCTCTGAAAGAAACAAAGAGCGGGAAAGCCCCAGGAAAGGATGGCCTCGGATATCAGTTTTACAAACTCTTTTATAGTGAAATATCTGAAACGCTTTTAGGGGCGATGAATGAAATGATAAAAAAAGCAGCAGACAAAACCCAAACACTAGCAGTGATTACTTTGGTCCCAAAAAAAGGAGACCCAGAGAAACTGGAAAATTGGAGACCGATTTCGCTACTGCCCTGCGATACTTGATTAGTTTCAAAAATATTGACTAATCGTCTAAAGGAGATTATTGGGAAGATATTAGGAGAGACTCAATACGGTGGGATAAAAGGCCAGAAAATACAGCATATACTTAGAATGCTGAGAGATCTATTCCTGGAAAAAGAAGAAGAGCTTTTAAAACGTGAGTTTTCGTGGGTATTAATCTGCATAGATTTAATTAAAGCATATGACTCGGTAGAGAGAGAAATATTATGGATTTTGATGAAAGAGAAATTTTCTTTTTGTAAAGAGTTTATAAATTTTTTTAAGAACCTATATATAGATGCTACAGGCCAGATTGTTTTGAATGGAGAAAAGACGAGACCATTCCCCTTTGAAATTGGTTTAAGACTAGGAGACCCGAGCTCGTCGTATCTTTTTGAGATTTACCTTGATCCTTTAATAAAATATATTGAAGCACGTATTACAGGTATACCCATTCGCGAGGCAAAGGTACTCAAGTCAGCGGCTTATGTAGATGACGCAACTTTCTTAGCGAATGGATCTCAAGATGTACTGGAAGTAACTCGAGCCCTGAGATGGTATGAACAACATTATAAGTTAAAGATCCACAAGAAAAAGAGCAACATGCTACCTCTTAGTGATAATGAAAAATGGAAAAAGAGCTTGGAAAATGTTTTGTGGTTACCAGTCGTGATGTCGACGAAAATACTTGGAGTTAATATTAGCACAGAAGGAAACATGTGGCAGAAGGCATGGTCTAAGAAAGTAGCAGAAATTCAGCACATGCTAAATGGCAATGAAAAAAATCGGCCTTTAACAGTATTCCAAAGAGCAACATACATCAACATGTATTGCATCCCCCGACTTCTCTATCTTGCACCCATAACCCCCCTCCCGGATTCCCTGGCGACAGAAATTGAGAAACATATTTGGAGGTTTGTATGGCATGGTAAGGTTGAAAAACTAAACAAGGGAATGCTCTATCAACCTAAAGATAAAGGTGGAAATGGAGTTTTAGATTTTCGGTCAGCCTGCAAGAACCTCCTAATAAGAAATACCATTGACTCCCTAAATGAAGGAAATCATTCTATTTTAACAAGAGAGTGGCTAATAAAAGCACTGAATGAAGAAGATTTTCCAGAAACAAAGATCCCGATGTATGCACAAAACATTTTTAAAGTTATACAACAGGCAAAAGAAACTGGCCTGTTAGAAGTAGAGGAAAAAATGAAAAAACGTGAAATTGGAAATTTGCTGAAATTGACAGAAAATGAACCAATTTATCATGTAAAGGAAAAAGAACCTTTTATAAATTTTGAAACAGCATTTAGTAACCTCCACGCCTTCCCCATGGAAACAAAGGTGAGAGAAGTTATGTTTATGATAATACATAGGATTATGCCGTATAGAGATAGAATTGCGCGTTTTATTAGAAGTGAAAACCCAAGGTGTCACCTCTGTTCAGAGGTGGTACTAGAGGGACTATCTCATGAATTTTTGGAGTGTGAGAAAAATGAAAATATTTTTAATTTTGTTTTTGAGATAGTAAGAAATTTAGGTGTGAGTATAGAAAGTGAGGAGGATAAAAAAATGATTATAAAGTTAGATATAAGGGAAAAAATGGAGGATAAAAAGAAAAATATGGTGTGTTTTATAGTAGGAAATTTATGCCGGTATGTATGGAGTAGAAGAAAAAGGAAGGAAAAAATAAATATCAATATTTTTAAAAAGTTTTTGGATAAAGAAGTAGATTTTTTGAGAATAAGTAATAGATTTGAGAAATATTTTGAAATGAACATTTATTAAATTTTTTTTTTTTTTTTTTTTTTTTTTTTTTTTTTTTTTTTTTTTTTTTTTTTTTTTTGGAATTTGAGCAGTTGAAAAGGGTTTTTAGAAAATGAGGAAATAAAGGAAAAAAATAAAAATGAAAAACTTTGTCTAAGTGTTGAGGGTATGTTTGTGTATGATGATGTTCAGACAAAGTTTTTTATTTGGGCGTTTTTGAGGTAAGAGAGAGTAATTTGGGAGGATGGGATTATAAGGTAAACAGAGGGATTTTGGAGGCAAATTAAAGTGTTTTCTTGGAGTTTGATAGTTGGTGCCACCGTGGAAGGGGTTCCCTATACCGGAAGGGCACCCTGCAAAGCGGCTAGGCAGATGTTGTATTAATGTTGGTTAATTGGTTGTAGAATACCCCCAAATGAAATCTGTAATGTATTAACTGCTCAAATTTATAGTTTAATTGTTATGATAATGTAAAGTTAAAAAATTTGTAGGTTTTTTTTTTTTTTTTTTTTAATTTTTATATTTTTTTTTTTAGTGTAGGTGGTACATAAATGTAGTTGTCAGTTTCGGAATTAATGAAGTTAGTACCGATGAGAGGAGAGGAGTTGGGTTTAAAAAAAAAAAAAAATTAAAAAAAAAAAAAAAAAAAAAAAAAAATCACTATTGCTGTGAATCATCACAAAAGCAAAACACACATGCACAAACACAGAGTTACACTCAAGACAGCATGGCAAAACAATTGAAAGTAATTACACATGTGCTTGATATGTAAAAAAAAAAGACTATACACTGCAATCATTCTTAGCAATGTATTACACAACAAAGAGTAGAAAAAACAAGAAAAAAATATAATTTGAGCAATATATTTGTACACTAGGGGAGTTAGGGGTCAAAGTACAGTGAAAGACTTTTATGGCAGATATAATTAAGAATCTTGGGATTTTTTTATTATTTTTTTTTTTTTGGAATTGTATGGTGTTTACTTCTCAATAGCCTCAATTTTGCATTGATACCATCATACCAACTATGCTGCAAAACACCATACCTTCCTCCTAACAAGGCCTGGAAAAATTGAAGGGTAATACAATCAACAAAATTCTTACTTGTGGCTAAATATAGCTACATCTGACCCATCTACAGCATTTCTAGATAAATCAAAATTTCCAATATCAGATAAAAGAAAACATAAATTTGAAAACACACAAATTGAAGGTACTCTTTGATTAATGTACTAGAAATGGATGGTCTAACCCTAGACCAGTAGTCAACCAACTTATTAGCCTAAGAGCTAAATATGAACATTATAATAGTTTTTAAGGAATTAGGAGCCAAATCTGCTTGTTTAGTGAACTTGTTTTGCACTAAATAAGTACTAATTAATTTCATACTTGATGCAACCATATACAACCTACTGCAAAATACTTGATCTCATGCATACTCCTGCCATTTACCTGTGCAGCCCCAGCCATTTAAACATTTGCCTCTCTATTACTTTAACTATCTGTCTTGGCTTTTCTCTGTCTACAATTAGCCATGTCTTGATGCAACCATATACAACCTACTGCAAAATACTTGATAACTTCAATTCAAAATCAACAGATTCAGTCAGCCTTATATTTAATAATGCCAATAATATGCATGCATTATCTTGTAAAGTTTGAGTCTGTCAGGTTTGTATGTTGTTGTTTTTAATTTTTGGCATGATTCCAAGTTCTCATCAATCAGATGATTTCTCAGTTTATTCTTGATAATTTTCATACTTGAAAAAGCATATACATGCAGAACCAAAAAGGGAAAGAACACCAAATACAAGCTATTTCAGCTGATTGTAAGTCAAGAATACTATTCCAAGCATTGAAACTGCTCATGTCTTCCACTCTAGATTATTCAAAGCAGGCCATTTGTGTTGTGAACTAAGATCTCATTTTTTCTTAACTAATATTTCCAATTCAACACAAATACATTCAAATTTAGAGTGCCATACCTCCTTGTTTTTTTACTCTAGCAACTGTATTTCAAAGCTAACAATGTCAATTTCAAAAGAAGAAAATTTCAATCTGGTTATTGTAGCATTAAGAGAATTTTTGACAAATACTACAGCTGCTTTGCTGTTTTCTAATTCCTGAAACCTGCTGAGAAATTCTTCCCTAACATTTGAAATTATTGTTTTAAAATGGTGTTTACCAATAGAGGAATTATTTTCTTGGCAACGCTTCAGCAGGCTTGGATAGCAAAACAATGTTTCCCTTTCAAATCCTGAGCAAAAATGGATTTTTTTTTTAATGTTATTGGTTCTTCTGACATAAAAAATTGAGTTTTCTTTCCCTTGTAGTTTACAATTAAGCTGATTTAGATGAGATGTAACATCTACTATGACATAAGTTTTGGATCCATTGATTTTTTTTTTAGTTCTAAATAGTGAATGCCTTTCTCAAGGAGAAATAAATTAGCTTCTGGAAAAAGGGACATGCCACATTTTAAACTTTTGATAACCAATAGCCCTTCTTATGAAGCAGAAGTTCAGCATACTCACTCTCCATTTCAAATAAGAATTTTTTGAGTTGGTGATGATTAAGAGCTTCAGCTAAAATGGAGCTGATAATGGTAATCATTAATTCCATAAATTTACAAGTTTCTTCAGGAAATGTTTGTGCACAAAGCATTTCTTTATGAATGATACAATGGTAAACAAGTATCTAATGATTAACTTTTTCTTTCAAAATAGCAACAAACTTTTTCTTATGCTGGTCATACTTTTGGTGCATCTGTTGAAATCAACACAATTTTATCAGGGGGAATATGATGCTTATCTATACACTCAATTACAGCACTTGTGATATCTTTTCATGGGTTTGACTTTCAAGTGGTAATAATCTTAAATGTTCTTTTTAGGACCTGGATGAGACATAAATCTTATAAAAAAAAATGAAACTTGTCCTGTATCATTGATGTCACAAGATTGTCAGCTGCTATTGATAAAGCTGAAACTAATTTCAGATATTTGATAGGCTATGTTGTGTGTTTATTTTCAAACAGATTTTAATTGTTCTATGTTTAATGGTTTTGAATGACAATGGTAAATCTTTAATTATTTTCAAAATATTTGCTTTGTTCTTTAAATCTTTTAACTTAAACAAAAAATCTACATGTTTGTAATCTATAGAAGAATTTAATCTATCAAAATAAGATGCAATTTTTTTCTTACCAATTTTTTTTTAATGAAAATATTATTGTACCTACTGTGGATATTTGTGCTAGCCTAGACCTGCACTTAAGGTGTCAAAGTGCTACATGCAGCTCTGGAGCCACACTTTGCTGACCACTGCTCTAGACTATGCCTAGCCTAGTTGAACAGGCACTTTGCAACTGGAAGTTCTCAAAAACTTGGATAAAATGGAGGTCTAGCTATATTTTGGTAAAGTTCTACTTTAGCTACTTTTGGCTATAGCCCATTGGACAGGGGTTAGGTTAGGAAAATGGAAATTTCCAGGATGGATCTACAGGCTAAAGAATGTCCTGGGAAGGTATTTTGAAGTACCTACCTCCACTCCTTCTCTCTCTAAAGGGTCCTGAAATTTGCATAGGCTACATGACAGGTCCATATCTATTGAAATTTTGAAAAAAAAAAATGGTATAAATTTAGAATTGGTACTATTGACAAGGAGACATGTTAAGAAAACAATTCTTACTTTAAAATATGTATAATGATCCTAGTTAGCATATTATCCAAGAGGAGAACCTTATCATCAAGTCTTTTCTCTAAAAATCCTTCTTTTTCCAGCTTAAAAGAAAAAAATTACAATAAACCTCCATGCTGACAAAATGCATAAATATTTTGAAATTGCTGCTATGAATTGCCAAATAAGTTGTTCTATAGATAGTGTTCATTCATCCCAGTCATTGTTTTCCTTTTTTTTAATGAGCAGTGGCAAAAATATAAAATATTAGGCCTAATACAACCTAACCTAATTTCAATTCAAAATCAACAGACTTGACTGGGAACTTGGCCGGGACCTCAGCCAGAATGAACACTGTCTATAAAAACAATTTATGGTCAATATATACCAAATCATATTATTGAGTTTCAAATAAAGTGAATACACCATTCGATGCCTTTTTTTATGCTGATTACAAATAGCCTATAATAAGCATTTCTATCAGAAATGAATATCAGCCCCCCCCCCTATATAGGCTATAGGGTAAGACACCCAGTAGTCAGCCACCTGCCTATTCTCAGACATAATCTTTTATACTATTTTAATCACTATTTACAATGAGCTGTTTGTATGTCTGAGTTTAGGCAGAATTGTCACTTGTTAGTAAATTCAAAAATAGGAGGCACTGTACAAGTGAAACTATTTGAATTAGTAACCTACTTGTTCAGAAATTCTTCAGAAATTTTTTGATACAAAAATTAAGTTTCTAGGTGGTATAATAAATACAGTAATTAGAGTAGTTTAAATGTCAAAAAGTTTTCAAAGTGATTAAAGTGTCTGACTACTGGGTGTCTTACCCTACCTAACCTAACCCTGAATTGGCATAAATAGGGGGGGGGGCTGAAATTCATTTCCAATAGAAATGCTTATTATATTCATAATCAGCATAAAAAAAGGCATTGAATGGTGTATTCACTTTAGTCCTAACTCAATATGATTTGGTATATATTGACCCAATTTATTATAGCGGCAATTTCAAAAGATTTATGCATTGCATTTAAATTGAAATTTTTTTTTAAGGTGGAAAAAGAAGGAAAAAAGAGGTAAGACTTGACGATAAAGGTTCTCCCCTTGGATAATATGTTAACTAGGATCATTATACATATTTTAAAGTAGGAATTGTTTTCTTAACATGTCTCCTTGTCAACAGTACCAACTCTAAATTTATACCTTTTATTGTACTTCATTTAAGCAGAAGGTCTATTTTGCAAGGTTCACTGTTATAACACACAGATTTTTAAAGGTTAGGACCTCTATAAGGAGGAGTGGATATGGGTACTTCAAAATACCTTCCTGGGGCATACTTCAGCCTGTAGACCCATCCCTGAAAGTTTCATTTTCCTAACCTAACCCCTTTCCAAGATAGCCAAGAAGCTAAAGCAGAATTTTACCTTTTTTATAAAGTAATCCTTAGTTCCCCACCAGAATTTTCTGGAAAATCAAGTAGCAAACATTTATTACTGTCTATTTAGGCCTATTTCTATTCAGCTGTTGACTAATGCAAGAATAATTTGTTTCTTCTAAAATTGATTATGTCCTGATATTACACAGTTGACAGTTGACGTAGTTGCATAGTTGACGAAGTAGCCTTTTCGATTGGACAGAAAAACTTAATTTCCGTGGACGTCCGAACATAGTTTGGAGTAATAATAGTAATTGTTGTTCACCATTTTGAAACTCCATAAACAGTTTTTATTATCATAAGGATATTGGGATTCCCTTTCACCAGAATTTTGTGTAGTAGTTCTGTCAAATCCCCTTTTTCCTAATGAGGCCTGGTAAAAATCCAAGGGTAATAGAACCAACATAGTTCTTACTCGAGGCTAAATATAGATTCATCTGACCCATCTATGGCATTTCTAGATAAATAAAAATTTCCAAAATCAGATAAAAGATGAATAAATTAGAAACCACACAAACTGAAGGAAGTCTTTGATTAATGTATTATAAATGGATATAATTCTGTCAAGTAAAAATAGTAAACGTTGATCACTGCTTTGAAATTTCAAAAATACTTTTATTATCATCAGGATATTGGGATTCCCTTTAATCAGAGCAGAACTACTCACAAAAGGCCTCCTAATGAAGCCTGGTAAAATCCAAGGGTAAAAAGACCAAAATGGTAAGGTTGTAACGAATAGTAAGTAAGGAGCGACCAGGCTCAATAGTGACCAAAACTCTAAAAAACGCAATTTTGATAGCCGCAGATATATGAAGAATTATTATGCTGATTTCAAATATATAAGTTTCATTAAGTTTAGTTTTTCCCATCAAAGGCTACGACCCTGAGAAAATTTGCCTTATTTTGGAAAAAAGGGAGAAACACCCCTTAAAAGTCGTACAATCTCAATGAAAATCACACCATCAGATTCACCGTATCAGAGAATTGTAATGTAGAGGTTTCAAGCTCCTATCTGTAAAAATGTGGAATTTTGCATTTTTTTTTTTTGTTAGAAAAAAGATCACGGATGCATGTTTTTTTGTTTGTTGTTTTTTTTTTGTTGTTGTTTTTTTTCACGGTTGATCGTACCGACCCATTGGTCCTAGAACACTGTGAGAGGGCTCATTCAAACGTAAATTTAAAGTTCTAGTGCCCTTTTTAAGTGACTAAAAAGATTGGAGGGCAACTAGGCCTCCTCCCCCAGCCCTTTTCCCCAAAATAGTTCAATCAAAATTTTGAGATAGCCATTTTGTTCATCATAATGGAAAGGCCCAGTAATCATGTCTTTGGATATAACATGACCCCCCCCCTCAGAATCAGGGGGAAGGTCTTTAAGTTATAAAATTTGCACATTGTTTACGCATAGTATTTATTATTGGGAAGTATGCATACATTTTCGGATCAGGGTTGGGGACGAATTTCCTACTGGAGTTTTTACAAGGGTAAATTTCCCATACAAGGGTAAAAAGTCAGGAAGAATAGAAAGATTAGTCTGCAAACCAAGATTAGAATATTAGAAGCTACAGTTGTGACAGTGGTCAAATATGGCTCTGAAGCATGGACGCTCCGAAAAGCGGATGAAGATTTGCTAGATGTTTTCCAGAGAAATTGCTTAAGGATTGTTCTGGGTACCCGGCTGACTGACCGTATTTCAAACAATAGGCTATACAAAAAATGTGGTTCAATACCACTCCTTAGGGCTATAATGAAAGAAAGGTTGAGGTAGCTAGGGCACGTTGTGCGGATGAAGGATGACAGATTGCCGAAGATTGTTCTTTTCAGCCAACCATCTAGGGCTAAACGGAAAGCAGGTCGTCCCCGTCTGGGTGGGGAGGACGTCCTAAACAAAGATTTAAAGTAAATGGGAACTTCGTGGGTGGGTGTAAAAAGGGAGGCTTTGAATAGATTGGGGTGGAGGAGGAGCGTGCATAGCTGTGTTGGCCTCTGGCGGCTTGGTGCTGCGGTGAGTTGTTAGTAGTAGTAGTAGTAGTAATTTCCCATAGGAAGGGAAGTTTCCAGGGGGTGAACCTGTCATGTGAAATTATACGCTGGGGGAATTTTCCAGAATTCCTTTACAGAATTATTTTTATATGTCTTGCTTTCTCTTTTTCGTCTCAATTTTACACGTGGAGTTGTTAAGGGTACTTGTCCGGGGTAAATTTTCACCGGGATTGAATTGTCTAGAGAATATTTCTGTGGGAAGGGGTATTTCTCCGTGGAGGTGGGGCCAGATTTCTTGGTATTATTTAAAAAAAAGATCAGAAATTAATTAAAAAAAGTTTTTTTAACTGAAAGTAAGGAGCAACATTAAAACTTAAAATGAATAGAAATTATTACGTATGTGAAGGGAGAAACCCCCTTCATGTACATAAAAACGTTCATACAAGTAATACTGCTGTTAAAGCAATGGGGCGATTGAGGGGGCGGAGAAATTCCTCACCACCCCAGTAATTTGCAAAATAAAAACTTTAATTTACTAAGTAGCTTCAAAACTGTTTAAAAGCTACGTTTTAAGTGTCAAATTTGCTCTTTACTTTGAGCATATAATTTTTTTAATTAATCCGTGCTCGCTTTTAACATAAGGAAAACGAGAAAAATAGAGATCCATTGTACTTCATAATGTGTTCCACATTGATGTTTTTCCAGATATACTGCCTTTGAAACCTTAACATCGAGTAAAAATGTGAGCCTAGTTAATGGCAAAATTGGAAAACGTTTTATGCTTCCTGTTTCGCCACATTTATAGAGGTCAATCATTTCCCTGATACTTAAGGTGCTTTTACTTCCTAAAATCTATCAATTCAAGATAAGATTTCCTTGTTTTAAAACTTTCAAAAGTGGAAATGAATACGCCCTCTACGTCTGCAAACAGGACAGAAATGGAATCACTGAAGAATAAGAAGGTAGATATACAGTGAATACAATTTTCTGAATGAAAAAGAAATCAGTGAAAAAGAAAATAAAACTTAGTGCTTTTTATGATGATATTCGTATTTTAACTAGATAGGTCAAATCGGTTGTAGTTTGGTCATGGAATTTGATTAGAGGGGCTTTGCTCCAGAAATCATTTAATTTTTTAATTTTTATTTATAGCATTTAATTGAAACTCCGATTCTCTTATTTGTCATTTGTATGCCTAATAAGTGCTGATAAAGTCCTACCCCTTACGTTTCAGATTTACATACTTACCCATAAATGTAGAACTGCCTCTATTTATAATACCATACTGACTTCTTTACTTTTCCATACTGCTGTCTATGTACCATACTGCTGTCTATAATACCATACTGCTGTCTTTACTTTTCTACACATTTCTTTTAACCTTCTCCAAAAATAATTGACACAAACATGCTAAGAATTATGACTGAAATTAGTCAAATTTCATACAACGTCAGCGCTACTTATGGGACATTTATCTCTGCATCAGGGTGCTGTGTGAAATGTTTGCTGAGAATAGAATAAATTGAATTTAAACGAAATATGTATACATTTTTTCACAATTTAGAAATTTTGCGCACACGTATAAGCGGTACCAACCCATTCTCTTTTTCTATTGTTATCAGTTTATCATGCCTCACCAGAAGACCGAGCTTTGCTTGTGAAGGGAATTAAAGACACGAAAACGATATTCAGTGTAACCTCCCTCTGGAAATGTATACCCCCATGCCCAGATTTACAAACAAAAAACTTTTGTGAATTTTTTATAGAATTCATTTTTTTTTTTTTAACAAAGATGCAAAAGAGAAGGTAATTTTCAGAGCTAGGAGTCAATTTCCCTTCCAATTGGCATCCCTGGCAATTTTTAATTAATTTAAGGTTTCTGCCGCAATGATGCCAAGATTTATTCAGTTTTCTAAGAAATTTTTGTCAAACATTACGTAATGGATAAGGTAATAATTCTAGCTTTATTTTTCAAATAATTTCAAATTTGATTTACGGTCGCTATCCAAATGTGGGGAATATGTATTATTATAAAATATAATATAATATAATATTATAAAATCTGTGGTAATACTTTTAAATTATCCTGTATCTTTGTTTAGACAGCGCTGTTGCGCTGGCTGAGATTTTGTTTTGGCTTTATATGGCCCGCTGATATCAATGCTATTTATTAATATAAATCGGCGAACCCACAAAAAAAGAAATCAATTTAGTAAAAAATAATAGATAATATTTCAATAAATCACATATATTAAAAGTTTAGTACAACACATTAAATCATAAGAGTCAAAATCCATTGAAAATTATGAGCAAATGAATAGCGCGATACCCAGTGCTGTTAGAATAGAGTTTGGTTCAGTTATTAGATTGATCCTCCTGTGCTGGGCGTGGGGGTTAGGGGAAGTGGAGGCGGATATATACTGCAGCATTAGTGGTGAATCTTGCTGAAAAAGTTGAGTGTATACGACATTCACCTTCGCCCACCGGAAAGCTTATTTACGTTATACTACTGTCGTCTGCAGCAGCTCATTGCTGACAATTTTAGTAAAAGTTAAGCACCAGCGCTTATGTTTATGATTGTTTAATGTGTGTTTATTATTTATAATGTATTGGGTAATTTTTTTTTTTTTAATTCACCAAGTTGCATCTTTGTTATATAGTTACTTTTCTTAACTACCGCTTGAATAGCACCTACTTCAATAGCACCCCCTCTTTCTCCCAGATAAAAAATACTGTAGCTACACCCCTGTGCAAAAATAAAGAATTCTATATTCATATCCCAAGATCTGTGGTTATCTTCCCTTACCATGCTTTTGGCTAAGACGGCTGACCGACAAAATCCCTAATCACTTTTTATCAGTGTATTTTGTACTTTTAATAACGCAAAAAAAAACAAGCTTAAATTGCTAAATACTTCAATTTTAATAAATAAACCATTATAGAAAAGAACTTATAGAAAATACCCTCTCAGCAAACGTAGTACTGCACATTTTATAAATCCTGGGTTCACAAATATACTTTTTTTTTTTACATCGTAGGTGACAAATCGGATTCAAAATTGAGTTTTAAAACAACAGTTCAAACGAAACTTTTCGCTGCTTCTGATTTTAAACAGTAGATATTCGAATAAGGAAATAAGTGATTTCAGCTGTAGCAAAAAGATGAGGTAGTGTCACCACTCCAGCGATATTATTAGTACCTCTCAGGGTCTCTAAAAAGTACTACCACAGCATAAAAGGTACTACCTCCCTAAAAAGCTCATTTTAGAACCATAGATTGTCTTTTGTCTTACCATATAAGCCTGAATTATGTTTTTATTTTCCTTTAGCTAGTTCTTTTCAACTGATTTCTGAAATCACAAAATAGGCAATTTATATGGAATGCGAATACAAGCAAAATCATCTTCAAAAGGCAAAGATGTTGAAAACTGTGCACTAATATTAAAGAGGAAATCTAACTTCAATCTTTAGAACGTAAAAGTACAAAAGTTCAACATTCGAGTCACGTTCATAATTTTTGGAATAAAGCGCTGTAAAACAAACATTTTAAAAATAATTTTATTGTGATAAGAGGGTGTAGAATTTGCATATATTTGGAAAAATACATTGAAAATATAAGGGATTACATAAACAATTCTTAAGATTCAGACTGTTAAAAGCCTAACTGCTTATAAACAGTCTTATTACTTCTTTTACGTATAAAAATTACTAACAATGGTACCAATGTAATACAGGCTCAAGCACTGAAAGAAAACAAAGAACTATATAGAATCGTTCTCTACATTTATATTTTCATGTCAGTAAGAGATCATGTCACTCTTCGTCAATGACACTGTTTGGGCAGGTAGTCATTGGGCCACCTGGCAGTGGAAAGACTACCTATTGCAAGGCAATGGCTGAATTCCTGAAAAGCATTGGACGTAAAATAACGCTTGTAAATTTAGGTAAGTAATAGCGCGGTGGTGGTCACATCATATTGATAAAAAAAACTAGATTAATAAATGATGTGTCTTTGATTTTAAGGTTACACTTGTAATATAGAAGTGGAGAATCAGACTAGAAACGCAGTACACTCCTCAGGATATTCATAAAAGGAGACACTATCGAGCCGGGCAACTGGCGGGGTATAAGTTTACTGTCGATACCTGGACATTTTCATGTCACTCTTCGTCAGAAAGAGATCAAACGTTAAAAATCTGTTGATCCCAAAGACATGTGCACTTCCAAGGAAAGATAAACCCTCTTAAGCTGTTTCCTGGAGGAAGGGCCACAAGTTATGAAATTTGCCCTTCGTTTACATATAATATTTGTTATTGACAAGTATACAAACATTAAAAACCTAGTATATTTTTATTCTATTTTTCAGGGAAGGATTTTCAGGGGATGGATTTTCTACGGGGACAAGTCTCCGAGGGTGAGCTTTCCAAGCAAAATTTTACACGGTGGGAATTTGCCAGAATTCATGTGCGAAATTAATTTTATTTGTCTTACTTTCCTGTTGGCGACCCATTTTACATGTGGAAGTGCTCTGATGTCCGGGGGAAATTTTCAGGGGAGTTGGAAACCCCTTGGGGGATTTTTGCGTGGGGTCGGGATTTTCCACTAGAGAAATTCTCCATAGAGGTATTATCCCCAGGAGAAATTCTCAATGGGAGAATTTTCCGCGGGGGAAAATTTTCCATTGGGGGTGTTTCTGGGCAAAAATTTCGATACACTGGGTATTCCGCCATAATCTGAAAAATGATCAGAAACTAATTAAAAAAACAAGTATTTTTTTCAAATGAAAGTATGCTAAGGAGTATTTTTCAGGCAGAATCTTCCCCACAAAATGTTCTACAGGGAATTCGCAGCGAGGATGGAATTACACTAGAGTGATTTAAAAGGGGGGGGGGCAATATTTTACGTGGGAGGAACTTTCTATGGTGGAATTTCTCATGGGAAAAATTTTCCATGGAAGGGGACTTAGATTGTCTGCGATTATTTGAAAACGACCAGAAATTAAATAAAATTTCTCCTACTGAAAGTAAGGAGTAGCATTAAAACTTAAAACGAACAGAAATTATTCTGTATAGGAGGAGGGCTGTCCCCTCTCCTATACCCCGCTTGCTGCTCTAAAGTTAGACCTTTTGTCCCAATTCTTTAAGAGCGATTCCTGAAACACAAGGGCAGTTTAATTAGAATCAGAACCTTTTTTCAAAAAATACAAAAAAAAAAAAAAATGCGTGAAAAGCAGGGTATAGAGGAGGGGGAAGCCCCCTTTATGCAAAGAATGATTTCTGTTCATCTTAAGTCTTAATCTAGTTCGTTTCTTTCAGCAGAAAAAAACTTTTTTTTCTTTTTTCTGTCTTTACTTTTTGATTTTATTTCTTATTTAATGATATTATATATTCAAGCGAAAGCTTAAGAACATTTAAGTGTTATAACAACAAATAACAAGTAGAACAATAGGGATTTTTTTTTTCGTAAGACAGTAGAAATACAAACATTAATTGAATATTTCCACCCAATGTCCAAGGGCCGCCCTCAGCATAACAGAAATAAAAATATAAAAGAGAAGCTAAAAATACGATCTTTAAAACTAGAAAATGTCTAAAACAGCCCTAGCATCATAACTTCAACGAAGTTCAACCACGAATGATATATAAAGTGAGGTGAGTCGATGCAATTCATTTAGGCGAAATAAAAATAATTAAATATACGCTTTTAATGCCAATCTGTTTTTTTTGGCAGCCAACCTCGAAGTCCTTTTTGTAGCAAATTCACTAGCATTATCTATTGGTTTTGTAATAGATTTTGTTATATCATTTTTAATTAAATGTGTGTATAAAGCGGTATTCCCCCAAATCTTTACTTAAAGAAATATTGTGATTTATTTTGAGTGTAATTTCTATTGATCCGCGAACAAAACAACCTATTTTATGCCTAATTCATTCCTAATGAGAGAGGACTTTTCAAAAAGTATTGTGTGGTAGGGTTTATCAAAAATATGGCTACTTAAAGCAGAATCAAAGGAATTATTACAACTATTGGAAATTAAGGCTTTGTCTATGTCCTCTTTATGCTATCGTAGGCGTTTTTCTAAATTCTGATGGTTCTACCAACATAGTAATTGCTGCAGTCACATGATATTTGATAAACCCCTCTATGGCGAGCAACTGGGGTTTTATCTTTACCAGAGTTTAAGAAATTCGTGATTTTAAAATTGTTAGTTAACACTAGATAGGCCTACAGATTATTTTTATGCAAACATTTTTTATTTTGTTGCGATTTTTGGGATGTATGGAAGATAGATTTTATTTGAGGGCTTATCAGGAGCCTCACATGGTAAAAGACATTTGAATTTACGGGAGTGTCTTTTTAGGCTACGGCTAATTGAATTATTAATAAAAGAAATGGAAAGCCGGTTTCTAAAGAGTATATCTCTGATAAAATTTATTTCTGTTGTGATGTGACAATCAGAGTAAATGTTCAGGGCACGATCAAAGAGAGAAGTTGTAACTGCTCTTTTAACTAGTGGAGAGGGGGTGATTTAATTTAAAATGAAGATACCTTCATTTTAAATTAAGTCATCCCCCACAAGTTAAAAGAACAATTTTCTGGGGGCGAGTTTTCCTATCAAGTTTGTGCTATGTATATCCAATAAACCAACATCATGCAAATAGTGCCGAATAATATTAAGTTTCTTTATTTGATATAACACTATGTAACAGTAGTAGAGAAGCTACATATTATTAATACTTTGTGTTTTTAGATCTTCCCCGAGTGGTTACTCTCACTGACAATTTGACTTAATTTCGCCTACTCATCAGAAATTACTTCAAGGCCCTAAAAGAGAAAGATAATTATGTGTAATTGGTGCCACAGAGAGAAAGAGGAATAGAAATAGAAAGAGGCAGACAGGGAGGGCGGGGGGGGGGGGAGAGAAAGAGAAGGAACTCAAATGAAACTCCTTTATTTGAAATCATGGCGCTAAAAAAAACATATTTCTATACAGACTTTAAGCTCGAAAAGTGAACCTTCATTCTTTTCCAACTTAAAAAGTACATCTTTTTCTTTTCTTTTTTTCCTTTTTGCTTTCTTCCAAGTGTAAATATGTCAATACTAAAATACTAAAGTTATTTCAACAATGTTCAAACTAAATCCTCATTCAATGAAAAGGATCTTGGAGAAAGAACTAATGAAGTTGTTGAAAGTACTAGTTGAAAGGTCGAATAGATAAACCTCTGGGGATGACACCCCCCTCCCCCAAGAGCCCTTAGGGGTTAAGAAAGCAATGTAAGCTAAGAAATTCGCCCATAGAGTATTTGTTATTGGGAAAGAGGGGGAGGGCATGTTTGACCCTTGGTGAAAAAAAAACAAAGGGTATTAATGCGATGCTTCAAGGGAATGTTGAACTAAATCAAAACACATTCGAGTTATCAAAAAGAAGTAACTCAGGAACGGCTTAGACTATTAAGTTGGAGTTTTCAGGGATTGATGAGGGGGATGATTGAATGAACAAAACGATATAAATGCAGGTTTCTACTATTACTACAAAAGAACTACTACTACTGCTATAATTGCTGCTACTCATGCGACTAACGCTAAGGCCAAGGGCATTAAGATAAAAATTTCAGGGAAGGTTGAGGGGGAAGTTGAACTAAATCAAAATACTATATGTCTACAGGTTGTCTTACTATAAAATCAACAATAGCACAAACAAAATATCACAAGGCTAACCAAATTTTATAGATAAAGTGGTGCTACAACCCCCCACCCTCTCAATCCCTCTAAACACTTTGAGTTTTATCTGCACTTTCTCAAAAACAATATAATTTTGAACAGCCGATTTTGTTTAACAAAACATTAAAAAAATCACCATACTCATAAAGATGACTGCAATATGACTAATGAAAATAGTACACTGAGTGTTTAATATATAAATATATTAACTCCTGAAAAAACTCAGCAATTTTTTGTATTCCAAAGTTATAAATATAAAAGAGGAAATGCTTAAAGTTCAGCCTGTTTTCAGTGAAGTACAAATGATGGCATGACCTTTAGAAGAATTAGGAGACAGTATAGTAACCATCAGGGCCGTAACCAGTTTTTTTTTTTGGGGGGGGGGTACAAAAAATTTCAAAAAGAGCGTCAAAAATTTGTATACATTTATTTTTATACGTTTTTTATGAGTCAGATAAACACTTCAGGGGGAGAAGAGGGGAGGGGGATTCAAACCCCCTAGCCCACCGCCCTTGGATACGGCCTTGTAGGATTCAGTTATTAATTCATAGTGGTATACGTCATCTTTATGGTTCATTTTGTCTTGGGTTTCAGTTATTCATTGATAGTAATTTCTGCTTGCCTTTAACTTGATTTATTATCAGACTTTATTTCTGTTTTTCTTAGGTTTTAATACCACACTCTGCTTTCCGTTGAAAAACTTCTTTTTCCGAAAACATTAAAAACAATTTCACTCGTTTTTAATTGACGAAGTATTATTGTTGGTTAATATTAGGAATATTTTTTAAGTTTTTCCTTAAGATCTTTACCTAAATAACAGGAATAAAATCTAATTCCAACTTGGCTAAATTCCAAAAATATTTAGGTGTATTAGGAAAATAAGATTTTTAGCTGCCCCCAGACCCAAGCCTCTTACCTCTCCTAAGTAACCACAACATTTCAAGCCCAATCTCCAAACTGCTCCCAAAACATAACAAGTATAGCATTTTGATAACCTGGATGGACGTTGTGTCATTCAATTTAATTTAACGTATCTTGCCAAGTCGCAGGTCAAGCCCTAGTGCCTCTCCCGTCGTCAACGATCCTAGAAAATTTTAACTTAATACCCCAAGCTTTTTCCAAGAAGTTACAATGTAGATACACAATTTTGATAACTTGGCAATACATCGCGTCTTTTGGCTGACATCAATAATAAACTGTGTATAGATCATAAGTTCCATAGCAGATTATAGTGCAAAAACGTTTTGGCAGATAAGAAACAACAATTGTATAGCCATTTCCCCTCTCCCACACTAAAAATTTCGAACTTCTTTACCTTATCCTCCTGTTTTGTTTCCCCAACAATAACTGAAAGTATAAGCTTCCATCCCCAAGCTGTACATAAGATACTGCAGATTTTGTTATTTTACTTAGATGAAAATTTCAACCCCCCCCCCCCCCAAAGCTGTCCCAGAGATTTTGCATATTTGATATTTTGATAACATGGATGATATAGCGTATTTTGATTTCGATATTTCACTCCCCAAAACATAGTTCAATGTTTGATTGCCTCTCCTTCTCACTGAAAGTCCCAACTTGATACCCCTAGCTGTTCCCAAAATATTGCAGATACACAATTTTGACAACCTTGAAGAGCATAGCACTTTTGATGTACCATGCTATCTAATTATGCAGAGATTGTGACTCCCATAGGAGCTTATAGTACAAAAATATTTTGATATATCAGAGACAAATCTTTACCTCCTCCTCTTGACTCACCAATTTGAAGTCCCCTTACTCCACACACTCCATTCTTTCCTCAACAGTACTTTTAAGTTTTAACTTCAAACCCTAAGCCGTTCTCAAGATATTGCAGATATGTTTTTACGACCTGGATACACTGTGGATTTAAATTTACGTCTGTCTCCTCCCAAAAGTAAAAAACACTGCTCCCCTTTTCCCCAGCCAAAGACTCCCATAAAGTTGCAGCTTGATCCCCAACTTTTTCCCAAGACATTGCACATAACTCTGGTACGTGATCGCATCTGGTTAGTAGCAGAAAAGGCCATGGAAGAGAGGCTGACTGCCTTTAAATCCCTTTCAGTCCATAAAAGTGGAAACTAGAACTTTGATTTTCTAATCAAATGGGCCCAGACCCAAGTCTCTAGCAAAACCCTTGCAGTATAACGTGATCAGGAAAAAATTTTCGGCCCACTGTTGGGCTCCCTTTCAGAGGAAACTTTTTTTTTCCCTTCTACACTGGGGTCCTCTTAGCCCAATGACTTAAAAATAGAAGTTTCAAGCCAATTAGGAAACCGTTTTTTCCCTATTACAGGGAGCATGTCCTGGAATGTTTTACGCATATTAAGTACTTCTTGGTCCATACGCTTGTGGCTGAAAGTTTCAAACTGATCATGGAAAAAGAGTTTGTTGGCGCATTCAGGACCCCTGTCCCCTCCCATAACAATATTTTTGGTCCTTTTTACCTAGATATTGATCCACGAAAGCTACGAACCAATTGCACACCCAATATCGAACACCCCCCCCCCCCTATTTTTTATGTGGTAGAGCTGATGTGAAACAACTGGCAATTTGGAATTTTTTTTTGACCTTTTCTTAGCAGCCGTGGGGGTCATGCCATCCTGGATACATATTTATTGAGCCTTTCAATTATTTTGAACAAAATAGCAATTATAAATAAGCCCCCTCCCAAGTTTTTATAGCCACCCTACCATAAAAACTGGCCGAGGAAAAGCTTCTTGGTCTTTTTTCTTGGGGGGGGGGCAGTGATTATTTTTTTCTTTCTATATTGAGGCTCTCTTAGTCTGAGGACTTATGGTTTTAAGTTTCAAGCCAAAGAGGGGAAACAAATTTTTACCCTTTTTCAGGCCCTTTTTGTTTACGTTTTGCTGGGGGGGGGGCTGTGCTACATACTGCATGCAGGCCTATGCTACAAAAAACGATAACGCACTGCCTATGATTAGTTCATATTATTTTGGATTTATGCCATTTTTTTTACTGTGTCTGCCTCAATCGTATAGAAATTATGACATCATCATTAGCTTAATAGATTTTCAGATATTGCTTTAAAGCTTACAGGCGAACTACCCAAACCAATACACAAGCATCAGCCTGCCCATAGTGGCTGTACTCATTTGATTATATTTCTTGTTCTTTTATGATTTGTTTTCTTTCTTTTATTGTTACTCTGCTTTTGATTTATCATGAGGACAAAAACAAATATTTATATACAACTGAAGAATACTACAGCACATTTGTTTTTCATAAGCAGTTAGAACAAATTTAGGCTGGAAAGAGAGGTACTTACATTTAGTTTATATGGGTCGCCGCTTAGCCTAGTATCCCTCTGGTACATTACTTCATAATGAGCATTGTCAATATTCCTTCTGTAAGGCTGAAAAAAAAAACTTAATTTTAAAATACATCAAAACATTGCCAGCTTTCAAGGATATAAATTAGAACATGTTTAGTGTCAAAAGTATTTTAGTTTACTTTGCATTAAGAGCATTCATCATTACATTAATCACTAGCTATTTGAACTTTCCATGAAAGAGAAAATAAAATTTCAAACGTTGTTTGACAGATATATAATCTTTCAGGAACTATAATAATAGTAACAAAAAATAGAAGACAAAATGGACGGCACTATTTATTTTATAGATAATTCTACTCTCAAAACTAAGTAACAGTACAACAAAGATTTTAGTTTAGAACACTAATATTTTTGTCATTACAATGTGTTCTAATCCAAAAACTTCTTATCTTAAAAAACTTTAAACTTTTTATCATTTGGTACTGCTATAGTACCAAAATTGCATCTTTGGACTATAAATAAAATACAAATAATTTGTTACCCCCTCAACTATCATAAAGCACCTGAATTTAAAAAAGTCATAGGAAAATTAAAAAATCCAAAAACTTCTTATCTTAAAAAACTTTAAACTTTTTATCATTTGGTACTGCTACAGCACCAAAATTGCATCTTTGGACTATAAATAAAATATAAATAATTTGTTACCCCCTCAACTATCACAAAGCACCTGAATTTAAAAAAGTCATAGGAAAATTAAAAATTCCAAAAACTTTTTGAATTCCCTACTTATGAATTATTGAAGTACTATACAGAAATTCTTTCAAAAACCAAACAAAAAAACAATAAAATCAAACACTCCAAGAAATATTACAATATGCAACAAAGCTTCCTTTAGATTAGGGCACAGCACTCTAATATTTTAATTTTGTTGTTCATGCAGCCTGTCACACCTCAATCCACAAGGAAAAGTTAAGGTAACCTTTCAAAACTTTTGGGACCTCAGTGACCTAACAGTTGTATTTCAGATACTAAGAGCCATGAAACCTTATAAGAGGGGAAGTTAGCACTATACTACTTTTACTACATACTACTTTTACTACTACTACTGCTGAAGCTAAAAGTACTAAGGTGAAAATTTATATCCTAAGCCATCCTTATACATATTCCCCCAATACATATTTATTAATATAGTGAGCAATCCTTAAGATGTTCCTGATACACACTTTTGAAAACTAGTATGCACATAGTGTGTCTTGATTAGTTCAACTTCCCCCTCAACATTTTGTGAAACTTTCATTTTGATACCCATAGCTTTAGTGGTAGTAGCAGTTGTAGCATAGTGCTTAATTGATATTTCATAGTTATATGTTCCACATGCATGAATTTATTACAATCAAATCCAATTAATTTAAATGATTGTATATCTTATAGTTCTGCCATTTTATTAAATGTTTTCCTAGGTTTTTTTGCAAAGACATTTAGAAATAGAATAAAAGAACATTCACTAGTGATTTCATCTTCCACTGAGCGAAGTAAAAAAAAAAAAAAAAAAAAAAAAAAAAAAAAAAAAAAAAAAAAAAAAAAAATCTAAGGATCTACAAGCTATGCTAATCAAGCTTGTCAGATAAGTAATCCTACTATTCTCAAATACACAACGAATTTCTGCTGTATGCTGTAAATTTATCTTTAAAAGGCAGCAGTAGGCCTAGTTTATAGGCAGACTGAGGCTTAGCCTGCCAATGGTAGGCGTCACTACTAAATCTGATTGCTAGGCTAGGGTAAGACCTAAGAACTTCAACACTGCCAAATCTTGGACAAATATCTTCATTGAAATGCATCTTTCCTAACATGAACAAAATGTTCACAGTCTTAGATATGATATAAATAGGTTTATATATTTGGGATTGGCTGATAGTCAGGAATTGGCTAGTTGAAATCGGCTGAATAGAATCCTGGATAAATTTGCTTTTCAACACCTAAATTTAAACAAAATTCATGGAGTCATGGATGTAGCCTACCTCCAGGTAGGCTACCTGAAGTCATTTTAGTACTCCTGCTCCCCATGAGTAAGGACTATGAACTGCTTTAAAACATCCTAGATTACTTACTTATATCATTCCTAAATATTGATGGCTTCAATTTACCCCTCCCCTAATATATATGGATAAAATCAAGCGTATATCTATGTGTGTGTGTCCTGTATGCATTACTACACTGTCCATCTGATTGCAAAGAAACTTTAAGAAGTTCTGGTCGCCGTTCTGCACTGGTATTTGTGACCATTTCTTTTCATGAGGCCAAAATAATTTCGATGATTTAAAGAATATGAAAATTGCAACTTGGAATGTTAGGATGTTAAAAATTAACTACCATATTGCCATTTTGACTGATGAATTCAGACAATTAGGACTGAACTTATAAAGAGTCTAAGAAACTCATATCCCAGGGGTAGGAAACATGAAATTAGGTGTTACTGAATTTATTTACTCAGGGAAGAAGGATGGGGTACATAGACAGGGAGCAGGGCTAAGTCTTGTTTAGGCTGGGAAGGTATTCATAATAGAATACTAATTTTCCATTTTATTACTAAAAAGAAGTGTTGGGTGATACTTTGATTAAACGATATATCGATATTTTTACGTGTATAGTTTCCCTTTGAAAGTTCTTCCTGGGAAACTTCCCTCCCCATGGAAAATTCTTCCTTTGGAAAATCTCCCAACATAAAATTCACTCTCCCCCAAAAATGACTGTTTACTTCCCAATAACAAAAACTATATGTAAACACTAGACACATTTTATAACTTACAACCCTTTTCTCCATGGACTTGCAGGGTCGTGTCATCCCCAAAGGCATGACCTTTCAACTATGCTGATCAAAATGGCTACTTAAAAATTTTGAATGGAGGACTTTGGTAAAAAAGAAGCATGGGAGGAGGGGGGATCTACTTGCCCATCAATCGGTTTGGTCACGAAATGGGGAACTAGAACTATAATTTCCTTTCGAGCAAGCCATCTCCCGATTTTATATGAGTATTAGTTCTATACGATCATCCTGCCAAAAAAGAATATAATAAAACAGAATGAATAAACATACATCTGTGATCTTTCTTCTGGCAAAGCTTGAAAAATTTCAAAATTTTTCAGATGGAAGCTAGAAACCCTTAGAGTAACAAAAGAAACTTTAATAAAAGCATCAAAAATGTGAAATTGATATTTACTTCTTTATTATTTCTGGGAATGCTTCTGGTCTACGCTGTTATTATGAAAGTAAAGAGTAACATTAAACCCCAAAACGATTAGAATTTATTCCGTATAGGAGGGGGACTTCCCCTTCATCATCCACACCTCTACCTCATGGTCGTACAAACTTCGGAGGGTGCTCAGGTATGCTCTGATATGCCGAATCTGTGATTTTTATTAAGATGAATTGACTTTTTAAGAGCACTCCCGCCCTTTCTCAAAAATCGTATAAATTTTCTCAGGCTTGTAGCTTTTGATGGGTATAAAACTTGATGAATTTTATATATATGGAGCCGGCATAAGAAATCCAATTCAGCTGATACATCTTTTGTTACAAAAATTTCGTGTTTTACAGTTTTGGTTGCTATTTGGCCGAGTTGCTCCTTACTTACAGTATGTTACCACGAACTATTTGATTAGCTAATCAGGCTTGGAAGCCCAATAATTTTATGAAAACTTTGCATAGGTATTTCTGAGCCCCATATTACAAGACTGTGATGACTTGAGTTGATCAGTTTTTCTTGGAACTAAAAACTCCCTACAGAAAATCTAGAGAGCCATGACAGACGCAGCTGCTGACAAAGCATGTCTTGCATTGACCACTGAAACTTCAACAAGTAATCACCACAAACTGGATTGATTCTTAATTCTGCACTTGTATGTGCTGATACAGATTCCCAATTGTACAGATTCCCAATCCACATATTATGCTATTTTACTCCCAACATAGAGAAGATCATCAAGGGTAATATACAGTTTCTAGAGAGTGTGATCTAAACAAGGCCTATAAGCTTAGAAGGTATTTTATCTAGCCAAGCCTTTTGGAGGTTCTCAGCAACATATGAGAGCCCACCCTCACTAAACGTAGTTTGAGAATGGGCTATGCCATCTTATGTATGGATACAGTTGTGCATGCTGTGTATTTTCATATATGAGTCAGTATGTTGAATGGATTTTTCTTCTTCTCGGCTATTTGCAAAACAATTTTCTATGTTGGATCTTTTCTGCTAGACATTCACTGATAGATACCGGAAAAAGCCAAAATAATATCGTTTTCGATATCAATATTTATGTTTCGATATCGATATTTAGTGCGATATATCGATATCGCACAGCACTACTAAAAAGTGCAGGGTATCAGTTATATTAGTATATGCCGCTGTAAAAATGACTGATGGCGGTAGTAGCGACTCAGATGGATTTTACATACAGTTACAGGAACAAATAGACAGGTTCCCAGGCAGAAACATGAAATTTTTATTGGGAGATTTTATTGCCCAGGTTGGTAGAAATAGGAATATAGGGTATCCTAGCTTAGGAAAATTTAGTGTAGGAAAAGAAAACAGTAACGGCTTCAGACTGCCACAATTTTGTAGGTATAACAATCTAGTTATAACCATAAAAGTATCTGGTCATAAAATAGTCCATAAGTTAACACGGTATTCATGTAATGGTAAGACAGCTAACATTATTGATTATGTTATTGTAAACCAAAGACTGGCAGGACAGTATATACAAGTGCTGTTATTGATGTTAAAAAGTAAAGATCACCATCTAGTAGTGTCTAGGGCTAATTTAAAGGTGAAATTTTGGAAGGGTCACTACCTCCCAGGAAGTTATGATGCTGGTAGAATCCAAGATAATAACTTGAGACAAACTTTCCTGGAACAGTTGAATACCAAACTTGAGATTTTAAAATTTGACAATGCAGAAGTTGGATGGAATAATTTTAGTAATAATATTTTGTGAAGGTGCTGATGGTGTCTTAGAGAACAAAGTTAGGAACGCAACTAGGAATATTAGTGAAAAAGCTTTATGTTTAAAAGAGAGGAGAAGGAGCTTGTACAAGAATTTTATAAGTGATAGATCATATGAAAATAGGAAGTATGAAAAGAAAATAGAGAAAGCATTAAAATATGAACTAAGGAGGTGTGAAGTGGAGACCATGGACAAAATTTTCAAGGATCTGGAAGATGCAGCTAAATGGCATAGTTGTAAACTATTGTACTGAGATATTAATAAATTGAGAGGGAGTGGTCAGTCCAGACTTGTCCAAGTTAAAGATAGGAACAGAGTCACAATTAGTGATAAGGATAGAGTAAAAGAGGGATGGGCAGAATATTTTGAGGATGTGCTAAACCATTATAGAGTTGCAGGAAAAGATATAGAGAAAAATGAAAAAGTTTGTAAAACCTTTGATGTGAAGGAATCTTTTTTTTTTTGTGAGGAAGAATTAGAAACAGTACTAAAAGGATTTAAAATAATAAGCCCCCAGGTGCTGAATGAGATTCAGCAATGAGATTCCAACAATAGCGTGGTAAATGAGATTCTAAAATATGGTGGTTCTGAGATTAAAAATAAGTTACTAGAGATTTTGAACATGATTTTTGAAAAAGGGGAAGTACCTAGGGATTTTAGGACAACCCTAATTAAACCACTGTATAAGAAAGGTGATAAGAGTGAGTGCACTGTAGAGGCATTTGCCTGGTCTCTGTAGGTAGTAAATTACTTGATAATATGATAGTTTTTAGACTGGAAGATGCTGTAGACAAAGTTTTAAGAGAAGGACATGCAGTTTTAGGAACAGTAGAGGATGTCTCAACAAAATATAACTCAGAATTGCCTGAGTTATCAAACAAATTTAGTTCTCAGTTGAATAGATTATGAGCAACCATTCAATTCTGTTGATAGAAGAGCTTTAGGAAAGGTCTTACTCTTGTATGCTATACCAGACAAATACATTAAAGTGATTAGTGCCATGTACAAGAATAACATTGCTGCAATTAAGGTAGGAAATGAGGATAGTAAATGGTTTTGTATTAAATCAGGAGTTAAGCAGAGTTGTGTTCTAACCCCCTTTAAATGGATCATTTTGATGGACTTGGTTTTAAGGAGCACAGGAAAGGCAATTGGAAAGAGAAACTTTCCTAGACTTAGATTATGCTGATGATTTAAGCATCCTAGATGAAAGTATGAGCAGAAAATTTTGCAAGTTCAGGGTGCTAGAAAAGGTTTGAAAATTAATGTTAAGAAGACTAAGTTACTAAGGCTAGGAATAAGTGAAGATGAAAAGGTGATGTTGGGTAACAAAACGATTGACCGAGTGAACAGCTTCAATTACTTGGTAGTATTATTAATATAGATGGTGGGAGCAGCAAAGATGTTGAAAGCAGAATAGCCAAGGCTCAAAGTGTTTTTGAAGTTGAAAAAAAGTTTGAAAGAAAAGAAAGTTAAGTCTGAAAACCAAGATTAGAATATTGGAAGCTACAGTGATGACTGTGGTCAAATGTGGTTCTGAAGCATGGGTGCTCCAAAAGAATCAGACAAAAATTTACTAGATGTTTGCCAGAGCAATTTGCTATGGATTGTTTTGGTTCAATCCTGCTTTCTAGGGCTATAATGAGAGAAAGGTTGAGATAGCTAGGGCACTTTCTGCAGATGAATGATGACAGATTGTCCTTTTTGGGCAACTGTCTAGGGCTAAACAGAAAGCAGGTTGTCCTTGGTTGGGGTGGGAGGATGTTGGTAAAGAAAGATTTAAGAGAAATAGGACTTTTGGTGAGGATGTAGAGACGGAGGCTTTGAATAAATTAGGATGGCGGAGGAGCATGTGTAGCTGTGTTGGCCTCAGGTGACTTGGTGCTGCAGGTAGTAGTAAGAATTTTCTAAGCAATTTTACATTTAAAAATACAACTGTTAGGAATTTGCAGGGGGGAATTATCCTAAATTTTTCTTTATTGAGATCACAGCAATGAATGAGGTAAGCTAGTAGGCTATTCAAAAACACAGTCCCAATTATATATAATCTTTGTATTGTCAGTAATGCAACTCTTTTTGGTACTAGTTCAGTGGTTGGCCTCTGAAGAAGGAAAAACTATTTAATCCTCTTAGGTTTGATAAGGGTTTTGAGGGGATGTTGGGAGGATGGAGGATGATGTATAGTTGATTGAGAACATGGTTTCAAGAAAAATATTTGTCCATGTTTTATTAAACTATTTCGACAGTGAAAGAGGTGCCCTCTGGCAGAAGGGTGCCCAGCAAAACTGGGAATGGTAATTTTTGTGGTAAGATAATTTATAGTAGCATGCCTTGTTTTCATCAATTATCTTTGACTACCCAAAATAAAATAAAAAAAATGAAAAAGTTTTTAAATTAGTGTAGGTGACATTAAAGGTTGATATTTTAAGTGAAAAATATTATAATCTCACTGAGAGGAGAGGATGTGGGATTTAAAATTTATTAAAAAAAAAAAAAAAAAAAAAAAAAAACTATCAGATCATGAAGACTACTTTGTAAAATACTTACTTACATCATCCCTAAAAGCAAATCAGTTTACTTTCTCCTGCCTCTCTCCCTAATGGTCATATGAAAATTCCAAAATTATACATTCTCCAAGAATTTTCCTGTTACTTGATTAAGCTAATACTTAATGCAACCCAGATAGCTGTAAACTGAATCAATGCTGACAAAATCAAGCAATTGAAAAACAAACGGGAAATATATCATTTTGGCTATATATTTGCACACTAGGGAGTGGTGGTGAACTTTTAGTTGACAACATAATTTAGCTAAGATACAAGTGAATACATCAACTAATGCCTTTTTTCATGATCTTTCATAATTGAATAATTGCTCCTGGGGGAAATAACATTTTAAGTTAATGGGGCCCAAAAAGGTAAAACATTCCATAGTAACAAACAATTTAAAAGATATTTCTAATAAGAACTGTCTAGTGAGGATATTTGCAGCTGATACAGGAATTGTAATCACTATCCTCCTTAGTCTTAATTAATGAAATTAGGCTATGCTTGGTGATGTGTAATTGCATATTAGCTATAACAGGGGGGGGGGGGGTGAGTCATTGTTTAGGTGGAGATAGGGTAGATTCATAAAAAGTACATTTTAATGGACAAACTGGTTACTCTTCATGAGGCTTCAGATAAATATTGAAAGAGGTAGGGGAGTAGGAATTAAATAAAATGTTTCTCTATACAGCTAAAATGTTACATTGCCATATCTACCAGCACAGAGGTGGAAAAAGCAAGGCAGCTCATCATCAGCCCTGACAGGAAATTTCTTTGGGGTGGCAAACACTCCTAGGGACTTAGTTTTCAGCTATTTTAAATGGTAATATGTTTTCTTTTTTATTTATATGAAGTACTTCAATGTATTTAAACAAATGCATGTAATGTATTTGTTGATAAGAAAATCCTATGGTAAAGGTTGTAATGGCTTCAGTTATGTAGAAGATCAAAAGTCTCACAGAATTTCCATCCATAGAAACAATAACACTCCTTTTCATCTAACTGAAATTCGTTAGTAGTAATATTAACGAGGATTTTTTACCGAAACTACTATTCATCACCAACTTTTTAAGCATATTCAAACTTTATCCAAAATTGAAATTGCAAGTTTAAACATAGGACAGTACTAATCAATGTAGATGTATTGATTTACACATTTTAAAAGCAATTAACTAGGTATTTAAGGGACCAGTACCTCAAATTATATCTTGGTTGGGTTTGGGTATGACTTGGAAAAGAATCAGAAATTAAATAAAAAAGAGCTTATCAACTGAAATCAAGGAACGGATTTAAAACTTATTTGAAAATTATTCTTTATATGAAGGGGACTGTCTCTTTCTTATCTCCTTACTCTTTACTGTGAAGTTTGGCCTTTTCCCAAATTTTTTAAGAATATTTGCAATTAAAAAAAAAAAAATTCAAAGCACTAAAAAGCTTTTGTTTAATGAGCAAGGTGTTGAGAAGGGGGAAGTCCCCTTTATATACAGAGTAATTTTTATTTGATTTAAGTTTCAAACTTGCTCCTTAATTTAGTTAAAAAAATCTCTTCTATTTGTTTAATTACATTTCATGAAACTGTGAAGTTTATGGATACTGTACTTTAGGTACTGCAGAAAAAACGATCAATATTTGGATTTTGATGGGTATTCAAACAGTTTGTGGTAATGCACTGTAAGTAAGGAGCAACCCAGCTCAATAGTAACTAAAGCTCTAAAAAACGGAATTTCGAAACCAATAAATATATCAAAAGAATTGACTTATTATGCTGATTCCAAATATATAAGTTTCATTAAGTTTAATCTTACCCATCAAAAGCTACAAGCCTAAGAAAATTTTTCTGATTTTCAAAAAAAAGAGAGAAAAGACCCCCTTGAAGTCATAAAATTTTAATGAAAATCACACCATCAGATTTAGCATATCAAATAACCCAACTGTAGAGGTGTCAAGCCCATATCTGCAAAATGTGGAATTTTGTAGCTTTGCCAGAAGGAAGATCATGGATGCTTGTTTTTTTCCTCAGGGGTGATGGTATTGACCCAGTTGGCCTAGAACGTCGGGAGAGGGCTAATTCTAACGGAAATGAAAAGTTCTAGTGCCTTTTTTTAAAATACCAAAAAAATTGGAGAACAACTAGACCCCTTCCCATGCCACTTTTTTCCCATCATTGTCCAATCAGAATTTTGAGAAAGCTTTTTTGTTAAGCATAGTTGAAAGACCCAATAACTATGTCTTTGGAGGTAAAACCACCCCCTACAGCCTCTGGGGAAAGGTTTTAAGTTATAAATTTTGCCCATTGTTGTATTTGTTATTGGGAAGTATACATACGTTTTTGGGGTGGGGAGTACAAGTTTTCTGCTGGGAGTACAAGTTTTACACTGGGTGAATTTTCCAGAATTCAAATACAAAATTTCTTTATATGTCTACCTTTCTCCTTACTGATTCAATTTTGCATGTGGAGACGTGAAGGGTAATTGTCAGGGGTACATTTTTGCAAGGATTGAATTGTCCAGAGGATATTTCTGTGGGAAGGGGGATTTTTCCATGGAGGTGAAGCCAAGTATCCTGGCATTATTTAAAAAAAACAATCAAAAATTAAGTAAAAAATCAATTTTTTTCAACTGAAAGTAAGGAGCAACATTAAAACTTAAAACAAACAAAGAGTATTATATATATGAGGGGGTTGCCCCTTTCTCAACACCTTGCTATTTATGCTAATGTTTAAATTTTGTCCCAATTCTTTAAAAATGACTCATGAAACACAGGGGTTCTTTAATTAGAACAATAAGTAACTTTGTTTAAAGTGCCAAAATACTGTAGCATGAAGAGCAAGGTGTTGAGGAGGGAGGAGGGGGGCAACCCCTCTTATATACATTCTAATTTAAGTTTGTTTTCATTTTTCAGTTGAAAAAACTTGTTTTTTTTATTTAATGAAGCTTAGAGACAAATATTTTTTTTAAATGTAATGGGAAAAGTTTGTCAATTAAAGTAAAAGTAAATAAAAATGAAAAAAGTAAATAACTACAAAAAATATAGAAAACACTAGCCTACTTACAAAAACTAAGATGTAGCCTAAACACCCAGCATTCAGTTCTGTTGAGCAATGCTGAAGCTTTGGATAGATATTTTCTAACAATATCAGCAGTTTTGAAATGGGTTATCAAACACCAAAATATTTAATGCCTTTAGACTCAGTGTTAATAAAAAGTAATGCATTATCAAAGTAGTGCGTTCAAAGTAAAACATTAAAACTAAGATTAAGAAAATCAGATAAAAATTTTAATTCAATGTTTTTAATTAAATTTTTAATACCAAAAACCAATATATTTGACATCTTTTCAGTTCATAACTGTAAAAAAGTAGATCTTTTTCAACATGACAAATAGATAAATACAATCACCTACTGGAAAAAAAAATATAATAGAAAACAAAAACATATCCATTCAGGGGGGAAATACAGAAATTCCCAGCATTCTATTCAAGAGAAAAATTTATGATTACAGTTGCTTCATATTGTTTTTGTCAAGTGGAAACCACATATCTCCCTTTTTAAAAAAAATTCAGGAAGTGAAAAAACATAATAACTTTTTCCTGTTAGTAGTTATGCAGCTGAAACTTTAATGTTAGAGAGGCAACTTTTTGTGGTGGTTCCCATGGGAAGAACAAAAACAACTCAACTAAAGCAGTTCCAACAGAAAAGTCAATATGTGGTTTCCACTTGACAAAATCCCTAATTGGTTATGGTAGAGTGTCAAGCAGATAACACGTATCTCAGGAAATAATGCAATTCAGCTATACTGTTTTAATCAAAACTTGATTATAAAAAGTACAGATTTTAAATCACTTATCAATAGGCTGTTCTTCAGACAATTTGCCATCTTCTTTTCTTCATCAGTCTCAAGAAGGATCTCTTTTTTACCCTTTGAAGTTTTCAAACTTTCCTAGTCAGTTTAAGTTTGTTTGTATCCCACACAATAGATGAGATAATGGTGTCTAGAGCTGCCTTCCAGTCTACAAAGTCTTTGAACATTAGTACTTCAACAATATAGGGAGCTCAATTTTTTCTTGCAGTTTGGATTAGTCATCCATTGACTAAGGGCTTACACTATGATTCCTTCTATATTGTTTTCAAGCAAAGAGTGCATGATGTGTACAGTCACTAGCAAATGGCCTAAAGAAAGAAAGTCAGTTCAATGGTCTATATACTTTAACACTGCTGAAGAATTGGAAAAAGCAACTCAAGCATTCGGCGGTTTCTGTTTTGACCATCACAGCAGTCAAAAGACAGGCTAACAGTCTTGACAGCACCTCTACCATCAACTTCTGTAATTCACCCTGAAAGACAAGTTGTAATTCTGTTTGCCCCTTGGTTTCCATTCTTCTGTTCCCAAAAAAAGCAACATCCATTCTTAGTCACATTCTTGTAAACTGTAAAGTTGTAGCAAGCATATTTTTGAGAAAACTCAATCAACATTCCCTCACTGTGTGGTGTGCCAAGTAATGTTTCTAGATCAAAGCAAGGATCAATGTGACACTGGTCAGCTTCAGAATGTTGGAGTCTGGCTTTCACATATCACCTGGATGCTGTCCTCTCTATTATGTGGTTTGTCTATGCCAACTTCTCACTTTCTGTCATATTCTGATCAGACTGCACCATTTCACAGAGAATACATTTATCCTTCATCAGTTTGTGGAAGCTGGAGTCAAACACCTTGTAAATGTTAATAAAGGTCCCACCAAAAAGAATGTGCTTCTAAGTTTTTCTGCAGTGTTTGGTGTACAGCCTGAATAGGTTCAACTTGTTTTTGCCATTTTAAGGTAGATACTATTTATTCTAGAAGAAGGGTGATAATAAAATCCCACGGCAGGTAAGTCTCTCATCAACTTTCTTGAATACTTATAGACATCCCTTTGTATCTTATTTGTAGGGCTTGATTTCTTATCTTTTCTCAAAGAAAATTTCAAACCATTCTTCTTAGCTACATTTCTAACAGCAAACTCCCCAAGATCTAGGGTTGCCCTAAAAATTTTCAGATAAAATTTCTTCTTATTTCCATCATCATAGGGCATATAATATCCTTTCTTCTTGTTCTGCTTTCAGGGTTTGCTCTGAAACAGGTTCAGAACGAGAGTGAGCACACAACCAATCTTTTTATTGTATTTTATTGCCAAGCCCCAAATAGTAAGAAAAGATCATTTTTTCTTGTTTGCCTGATAAGGTTTTGCAAAACTAACACCTTGATTTTTCTAAAAGACAAGGGTTCTACTCTACCTTTCCTTCCATTCTCTTTCATACTATTTTTCTAACTCTATCAAGATTTTTTGTTCCTTGTTTTATTTGCATGCTTTTTTTAAGTGGAAGACATTCCTTACTTTCTAAGGCAGATTCAAACACATGGTCTGTACAAGGAGCTTCTTCCTTGTCCAAGTTTTCATCTCTGAACCAGTTGTGTCAACTTCTTTGCTCTCTGAATCAAAGGCTTCACTTCAGGTACCTTTGTCACTCAAAATACTAGATTCATGTAAATCTAAGTGTATTTCAGGTAAATCTTCAGAGTTACTGCAAGATACACGGTTTCTGCTTGACACTCTTCTATAGTAATCAAAGATATGTTGTTTCCACCATGTCAGTATCTGCCAATTTATGAGTCAGAGGCAAATGAGATATAGACCATTCAATGCAGAATTTTTTGGTGAATAGAAATGCATTAAAAAGTGAAAATCACAAATTTGACCAGATACATGATTTGTTCTTGACTCTGACAATATATCAACTCATCAGTACCAAAAAAAAAAAAACAGATACCCAATTATAATGGTTTATTGACAAAATTACAATAATTACATGTTACAATTATACACCCAGAACGCTATTATGTCTTTGAGAATTGCTGTAAAATTATCTCTACCTTTTTTCTCATTTTAGATCACCTTTTCACACAGGACTCCACCCTTTACTATTGGAAAAAATTAGTTTATAAGCTTATATAGAATGGTACTATCCAATCTCCTTATAATTAAGAGCATTTTAGTCATCTAGTTGGAACATTTGGCACATCTGTATAGGAAAAATCTAAATTTGCCAACTAGTTGACTAATTACTTCTCCCCAGCAAAACTCAATTTTTCCAACTAGTTGACTAATAACTTTTCCCCACCAACACATAAATTTGCCAACTAGTTGACAATAAATTTTGCCCCAGGAAAACTGTCCTTTTCCAACTAGTTGACTAATAACTTCTCCCCAGCAAAACTTAATTTTTCCAACTAGCTGACTAATAACTTTTCCCCAGCACAAAACTTAATTTTGCCAACTAGCTGGAAAGAAACTTTGCCCCAGAAAACAATTCATTTTCCAACTAGTTGACTAATAATAGTTAGAACTTATTCTGAATAGCATAAAATATGTTAATATTATAGGGTTCTTTCAAATTTAATTATTACTATTGTATTACAATTTCCATCTCTCTCCCTGTCTCCCTCTTAATGGGGGATTTACTTTGAGTTATATATTGGGCTTTTAAGCCAGGGATTTTTTTGTTTTAATTCCTAGGATAATTAGTCTTATACCTGGTCCCAAAAGTGAGATTGAATTTGTCAAAGCTTGGAGGATTATTCCTCCTGTCTGTTTAACAAAAACGGATGCATATTTGAAGTTTTGTTCATTTCTATCTTGCATTTATTGGATATAAATTATGTATGTTCCATCATTTATCTCTCTTTGTTTCTTTTGTGGAGGAATATTTTTGTCTCATTTTTAGAATTTTTAATTAATTTTCCCAACTAGTTGACAATATATGTTGCCCTATCAAAAATTTCCTTTTCCAACTAGTTGACTAATACCTTTTCCCCAGCAAAACTTAATTTTTCCAACTAGTTGACTAATAACTTCACCCTAGCAAAACTTAATTTTGCCAACTATGGAAAGAAACATTGCCCCAGAAAACAATTCATTTTCCAACTAGTTGACTAGTAACTTTTCCCCAGCAAAACTTTATTTTTCCAACTAGTTGACTAATAACTTCTCCCCAGCAACACTTAATTTTGCCAACTAGCTGGAAACAAACATTGCCCCAGAAAACAATTTATTTTTAACTAGTTGACTAGCAACTTTTCCCCAGCAATACTTTCTTTATCCAACTAGCTAGAAACAAACTTACCCTATAAACACTTTTGTTAGCCATCTATTTGGCAAGTAACTTTTCCTCAGAATAATTTCTTAGGTAATGATGTGACATAAAGAGAAAACAAAAAACACACTATTCCCAGTCCTATGAAAATTGGCAGTATATGCTTTTAACAAATGTGCTACAGCTAAGGTAAATCAAACAAACTGAATTCAGGAATAAATAGTCTTTAAGCCACAGAACTAAAAGTCTTCTCCTTCTATAAGTGAATGTATATATATATATATATATATATATATATATATATATATATATATATATATATATATATATATATATATATATATATATATATATATATATATATATATATATATATATATATATATATATATATATATATATATATATATATATAAGAACAACTGCAGAAATGGGCATCAGATAATGAATGGAACTTGGCAGGTTGCACAAAAATGTGCATTTTTACATGAAATTGCATCTCTGTGAACCTGGGGTAAGACTATCTTGCAGAGTGTTGCCTAATATTGGAAAGCACACTTATAGAAGGAGAAGACTTTCAGTTCTGTGGCTTCAAGACTATTTACTCCTGAATTCAGTTTGTTTGATTTACCTTAGCATTTGTTAAACCTTAGCATTTACCATAGTACATTTGTTAAAATCACATACTGCCAATTCTTATTGGACTGGGAATAATATGTTTTTTTTCTCTTTATGTCATGTTGTTAGCTAAGAAATTATTCTGAGGAAAAGTTACTTGCCAAATAGATGGCTAACAAAAGTGTTTATAGGGTAAGTTTGTTTCTAGCTAGTTGGATAAAGAAGGTATTGCTGGGGAAAAGTTGCTAGTCAACTAGTTCAAAAATAAATTGTTTTCTGGGGCAATGTTTGTTTCCAGCTAGTTGGCAAAATTAAGTATTGCTGGGGAGAAGTTATTAGTCAACTAGTTGGAAAAATAAAGTTTTGCTGGGGAGAAGTTATTAGTCAACTAGTTGGAAAAATTAAGTTTGCTGGGGAGAAGTTATTAGTCAACTAGTTGGAAAAGGAAAGTTTTGCTGGGGCAACATTTATTGTCAACTAGCTGGCAAATTAAAGTGTTGCTGGGGAGAAGTTATTAGTCAACTAGTTGGGAAAATTAATTATATATTCTAAAAATGAGACAAAAATATTCCTCCAGGAAAGAAACAAAGATAGATTAATGAAAGAACATATACAATTTATGTCCAATAAATACAATCTAGAAATAAACAAAACTTCAAATATGCATTCATTTTCTTTAAACAGATAGGAGGAATAATCCTCTAAGCTTTGACAAATTCAATGTCACTTTTAGGACCAGGTATAAGACTAATTATCCTGGTAATTAAAACAAAAAATCCCTGGCTTCAAAGCCCAATATATAACTTAAAATAAATCTCCCATTAAGAGGGAGACAGGAAGAGAGACAGAAGTTGTAACACAATAGTAACAATAGTGATAATCAAATTGGAAAGAACCCTATAATATTAACATATTTTATGCTATTCAGAATAAATTCTAACTATTATTAGTCAACTAGTTGGAAAATGAATTGTTTTCTGGGGCAATGTTTCTTTCCAGCTAGTTGGCAAAATTAAGTTTTGCTGGGGAAAAGTTATTAGTCAACTAGTTGGAAAGTGAAAGTTTTGCTGGGGCAATATTTATTGTCAACTAGTTGGCAAATTTAGATTTTTCCTATACAGATGGGCCAAATTTTCCAACTAGATGACTAAAATGTTTTTAATTATAAGGAAATTGGGTAGTACCATTCTATATAAGCTTATAAACTAATTTTTTCTAATAGTCAAAGAGTGGATATCCATTTCATACAACTCAACTCTAACAACTGTTTTATGATAGGGTATCTCTCCTGCATCTGTCCTGGTAACTGATGCCTCTCAATTGACTTATATTAAAGAATGGGTATAATGCAAAAGTACCTAGGGTAAGACACCCAGTAGTCGGCCACCTGCCTATTCTTGGACAGAATCTTTTATACTATTTTAATGACCAATTTACAATGACCAGTTTGTATGTCCAAGTTTAGGCAGAATTGTCACTTGTTAGTAAATTAAAAATAGGAGGCACTGTACAAGTGAAACTATTTAAATTAGTAACCTTCTTGTTCAGAAATTCTTCAGAAATTTTTTGATACAAAAATTAAGTTTCTAGGTGGTATAATACAGTAATTAGAGTAGTTTAAATGTCAAAAAGTTTTCAAAGTGATTAAAGTGTCCGACTACTGGGTGTCTTACCCTATTTTCCTTATTAAGGGTCAAAATCTGTCGGCAGGCAGCCAACAATGGGACAACACACATTTTGTCCTTGGTTTTTCCCTATTTTGCTCTCTTTCTTTTGGTTACCTTATAACTACTTTATAGTCCCAAATTTCCAAATTTATAGGCCCATAGGTTTGGGGGATAAAGTTTAGTAGAAGTGCCTTTAAAATGTGGCAACTATAATTTTTCTGTAAATAATGAAGTAAAAATTGTTTTATTAATGTGTTTCCTTTCTAATGGCATCAATTCTATAAATAGCTTATACAAAAAAAATCTAATTTCTAGCCAATAGGCTATAGTAGAGATTGTATTAAAGAATATTAATTGTATTAAATAATGGGTATAATGCAAAAGTACCTATTTTCCTTATTAAGGGTCAAAATCTGTTGGCAGGCAGCCAACAATGAGGCAACACACATTTTGTCCATGGTTTTTCCCTATTTTGCTCTCTTTCTTTTGGTTACCTTATAACTACTTTATAGTCCCAAATTTCCAAATTTATAGGCCCATAGGTTTGGGGGATAAAGTTTAGTAGAAGTGCCTTTAAAATGTGGCAACTATAATTTTTCTGTAAATAATGAAGTAAAAATTGTTTTATTAATGTGTTTCCTTTCTAATGGCATCAATTATATAAATAGCTTATACAAAAAAATCTAATTTCTAGCCAATAGGCTATAGCCTAGTAGAGATTGTATAGGCCTACTGATTTAGTCCTTGAATTAGGCCTAGATCACTCCTGGATATCTTGGGCTAGCCCTAGCCAATAGGCTATAGAGTTCTGATGAACACTTGGGCCCAGCCAATGCCTAAAAATAATCACAATGTCAAAATAATCTGACAAACAATATTTTTTGTGAAGAAAAAAAACATCATTTTCCTTACATAGGACTGTTTTGAAGATGGCTGTTCAAATCCCATCAGATTGTTTAGCTTAGCCTATTGTAAATAAATAATTTCTCAAAGTACTTACCTTGCCATAATAAAATCTATTGAAAACAAAGCTTAAGTATTGTGGAGCAAAAATAGCACCAACTGTGATGGCAAAACTAGGAATAATCTCGTACCACATTTTTTAGGATTGAAAAAAAAAAAATATTAAAAACGGTGTTGTCCACGAATATTCTGTAACTACACCACTGTCGCATTTGCGAAAAAAAAGCCAAATCTCATGAATTACGTTGGATTTATCTTGATTTTAATCAAGATAAATGCCTCCCAAAAGAATACTAGATTAAAAAAAAGATATCTCGAGAGGACAACCGCTTCCCTTCTTCAGTGCTATATGCGAAAGTCTAAAGGGCCATGTTCACATTTTCTGACTGAAAACGCGAACGAAAGAAACTGGACAAAATAAAAGACAAAACAAACAACGTGGAGGGGGAAATGAAACAGAACCCAAATTGGAAGAATTAAAAACCCTAACAAAATGAATTTTTTAGCTTCTATTTTTTCTAGTTCGGGAGAAAATATACATCAGCTTTTAGCTTTTATTACTACAACTACCATGGGCACCGACAGGGAGTTGCAGGGGGGTCATAGCCCCCATGAAAATTTGGTACTATAAAGTAATTATAAGGAAACCCAAGGAAAGAGAACATAATAGGGAAAAATCATGGAAAAGAATGTGTGTTGCCCCATTGTTGGCTTTCTGCAAATTGATTTTGACCCTTAATAAGGAAACTATAAGTTCTAATTTGTGACTGAGTTCTCCAGTTCTAGTTTTAATGAGTTCTCCTTTCTAGTTCTCCAGAAACATTTTTGCTATATGATTTGGTTCGAGCAACCAAAAAAAAATTAGACTCTTCATAGTAACGAATGGTAAGTAAATTACGATCCTTGTCAATAACGAAAGTATAAGGGCCTAGCTATTGATGAAATTAAATCTAAGAATCAGCGTTTGTGGCGATCCTAAACATGTATTTGTTACTTAGTAATTAGTGTCGTTGTTAGTACACAAGAAACCTTGTATGATTATAGAAAACAACTTAATAAAGGGTAATTTCGGTAAAAATATGCCGTTAACTTTTGCTTGCATTTCAAGACTACCTATGAACGGATATATGAAACCACCGTAATCAGGAATGTTTCCCCTTAATGGAATACTGGGAATTTTCGTATTTTCCCCCTGGACAGATACGTTTTTTGTCTTTCATTATCATTTTTTTTTCTGGAGTGACTGTATTTACCTAGTTGTCACTTTGAAAAAGATTAAATTTTTACATTTATGAAGTATAAAGGTGTCAAATATATTTGTCTTTGGCATTCAAAATTAAATTAAAAATATTTAATAATATATTTTTATTTGATTTTCTTTATCTTAGTTTTAAAATTTTACTTTGAACAAACTACTTTGATAATGCGTTACTTTTTATAAACACTGAATAGTCTAAAGGCATTATATATTTTGGTGTTTGATAACCAAGTTCAAAATAGTTGATATTTCAAAAAAAATGTCCGTCCAATGCTTCAGCATTGTTGAACAGAACTGACTGTTGGGATTTTATATCTTAGTTTTAGTAAGTAGGCTATTGTTTTGTGTATTTTTTTTGTAATTACTTACTTTTTCTTTTTGTTTATACTTTTACTTTAATTGATATACTTTTTCCATTGCGTTTAGAAAATTTTTTGTCTCTAAGCATCATGAAATGAAAAAAAAAATTTCAAGTGATAGTAAGGAGCAACATTAAAACTTAAAACGAACAGAAATTATTACGTATATGAGGGGGGTTGCCCCTTCTTTAACACCTCGATCTTCATGCTAGAGTTTTTTGGCACTGTCAAAAAAGTTACGCATTGTTCTAATTAAACGAACCTCGTGTTTCAGGAGTCGCTTTTAAAGAATTGGGACAAAATTTAAAGAGCGAGGTGTTGAAGAGGCAGTGTTGGGTCAAGTACTCCAAAAATGTATTTAAGTGTAAGTACCAAGTACTCAACCAAAATTGTACTTAAGTATCAGTACTAAGCACTCAATGTTAATTGTAATTACATACTTAGTACTTAAGTACGGAAGTACATGGCTTGATGGATTTTTTCGCATGGTAAAAAATATGGTTAGGTCGTCAGGAGAGAAACTGACGTTAGGTGTTCCATTATTTCCAATGGAGAAGTGAAAAGGAACTCCATTCTAGTACCTCCACGGCCGTATCCACGGGGTAGGGATTACCAGGTTTGAACACCCTTCCCCCCCAAAAAATATAACATAAAATGCTTCTCCGATTTACAAATTCGTCTAAAAATGCTCTAATCTTACTCGAGGCTGTCAGAAATAGTTCATGGGAGGGCATTTTCTGTCAACCTCCTCCCAGAACAATATTTTTTCGGTAAACACCCTCCTGAACGAGAATCCTGGATACAGCCCTGAGTACCACCCACAACAACTCAGCTTCGACCAGATTAAAATTTTTAAAGCAAACAAAAACACAAAAAATTGGCTTCTCATTCATTATAATGATATAAACTGTCTAGAAATTATAAAAAACTATACCAGTATAGACTTTCATAGCGGCTTCATTGGGTTAACATGATGAGTGACGTAACATGCATGGCATATCCAATTGTTGTGTCAAATAGGTTTTTCTACCTTTTTCAGATTTTTTTTTTATGTCACCCGTCTGAACGCCGCATTAAGCATTGTTCACATTGGTGTGATAAGAGGAATAAGGAAAGTGAATCTCTGTTTTCTATTTCGATATGAATTTGTGGTAGTTTCACGCTTGGTAGATTATTTGATTTTGTTTATACTCATTTTTTCTTTAATGGAGTTCTTTACTTTTCTTTAAAAAACTTATTTTGTGGAAAAAGTTGTTTTAATTAATTTTTAGATAGAACCTTTTGATACATTTTTAAGTATTAACAATGAGACAGTTAAATTTAAAGAAGCAGATTCTATTTGGATCAACAGGTCATAAAAGTTAATTCAAAATATCATATAATGTAACGGATAAGATATACAAGGGTTACAAAAGTAGTACACAACCGAGCAAAGTAAGACGACAAAACACGTTTAAACTATATACAAAAGTGAATTTACCAGCCTTGAACAAAAGTATAAAATCCTAGACCAGAGCGATGAAGACGTGAGTTCGGGAGAAGGAATAGAGAGTCCTGGACTTTTTAGTGAGTTCTTCTTAAGTATATAAATCAACCTCATTTTCCCTAGAGTCCTTCCTATAAATAATATCAACACTACTACTTTTACTACTAACAACTCACCGCAGCACCAATCCGCCTGAGGCCAACACAGCTACGCACGCTCATGCTATCTCAGTCTATTCAAAACCTTCCTGTTTAAACCCTCCCAGGAACCTACCATTTCCCTTTTATCTTTCTCTATAGCATCCTCCCATCCTACACGCTTACTACCTGCTTTCCGTTTATCCCTAGGTTGTTTGCCGAAAAGGACAATCTTCGACAATCTGTCATCTATCACCCGCAGTAGGTGTCAGTACTTTTAACATATTCACTGCTGACACCGTCTTTAATAATAATTAAATTTAAAAAATTTTTCCACAAGACGAGTTTTTCAAAGAAAAGTAAAGAGCTCCATTAAGCCAAGAATGAGCAAAAGTTAAGTCAAATAATCTTCCAAGCGTAAAACAACCACAAATCATTGTCAATAAATAAATGAAATTCAAAACGAACAGAAATTGTAATAGATAGCCGAGTCAAACCCAAACCAGCAAAAATTACCATGAGTAGGGTTGATACGCAGACATAAATGGCGCTTTACGGAAAAGAAGTAAAACAAACAAATGACCGGGGATTGTCAGTTTAATTGACATATACTGACGTTTGTTCCTTAAGGTTTTAATAATTTTTATTTATGAAAGTAAGAAAGGTGAAAACATTTCAAACATGTTTTGTTTTCAGTAAACTGCAAATTATGTTCTGGTCTTGAGAAGGTAGGTTATCAAAGATATAATTTCCAAAACTTTCAACTACGCTGAACAAAAAGGCTATCTCAAAATTTTGATTAGATGTGTTTTGGGAATTGATGGGTGTAGGGGGGGGGGGGGCTTGTTAACCTCCAATCACTTTTGACTAATAAAAAAGGCACTAGTCCTTTCAATTTCCAATCGAATGAGCCTTTTTTGAAGTTTCTACGACAACAAATGACGAAATTTCTGTCAGATGTATTTCGAAAAAATATGAGGAGTGTGGGCGGGGAGGGGGGGGTTGTAGAGCCCTACGGTAACTCTGAATCTTACAAAGGGCACTAGAACTTCTGATGAACAGATAAAATGTCTTTTGATTTAGTTCATCATCTCCCTCAGCATTCCATGAAGTTTCACATTAACACTCTTAGAATTTTTCATGACTCAGCCAGGATAAAAAACAATTTCCGTTTCCCAATGATAAATCCAGTATGTAAACAATGGGTGAATTGCAAAAGTGATAACCCTTGCTCGGGGTCTTGGGAGGATGGGATTGACATCCCAGGGGCTTAGCTATTAGACGTTTGACCATTTTGAACACAATGACTTTTCAAAATTTCAATCAGAGTTGGAGGGTGGGGACATATCAAAAGGGCAAATGGGGACTGGCTGCCCTCCGATCACCTTCTAAAATTCCTCTCTCAACATACCCTGAAAGTTTCAACTGAAAGTTTCTATCCTTCGACAGAATTGATATTCTGCTGAAATACCTTTTGACAACCAGCATGCATAGCGTGTATTTTCTTCTGTCCAATGTCCCCCTCAACATTTTCTTAAAGTAGTAGCAAGTAAAAGAATTTGCAGTCCCATGTGGCTGCAGTCACCGTCAGGAGTATTCAAAAGTAATCACATTCACAAGTAGTGAATTTTGCAAGTAGTCGCAGTCGCAAGTAATCTTAGTTGCAGTCACAGACGCAGTTAGAAAGAGTCGCAGTCATAGTTGCAGTGACAGTAGTAGGAGTGACGCTGCAAATTTCAAGTTAATACCCTTAGCCGCTACTGATATGTTACAGGTAAACCCTTTGGATAAACTGAATATATATAGTGTCAACACATCAATCATCATTTTCTAGAGTTTCACCTTAATGCTCTTAGCCTTTTTGACACAAACCGAATTAAACATCCCCCCTTTTCTGAATGGTCAATCCTACATGTAAACAATGACCGAATTGCAAAACTTACAATCCTTACCTTGAGGACTGGGGGGGGGGACCCAAAAGGAATAATTATTCTTTTGTGCTACCTTGAAGAAAACAGCTCTTCCAAAATTTTGATCGCTGTTTGAAGGGTGATGGGGGACAATAAAAGATGGTGATGGGAGGGGAGCTAGCTACTATTTTTTTTTTATCACTTTTCAACATCCTCCTCAACGTGACCTGAAAAAATGAAATTAATACTCTTAGCTGTTCGTAAGACCTTACCGATGCTTCCTTTGGACAACCAGCATGCACACGGTTTGGTTTGATTTTGTTCAGAAGTCCCATGAAATTGTTTAAAGTAGGCGTAAGTAGAAAAATTCGCTGCCAAAATTGGTTGCAATCACAGTAAAAAGCATTTGGGAGTAATCACAGTTGCAGCTGCAGTAAAAGCGGTGCTGAAAGTTTCACATTAATGCCCTTATCCATTATTCAGATATTGAATCCATTAGATATATTATCCATTACTGCTAGCACTAACACTTCTACTACTGTGACTACTATTACAACTATGCCTAAGGGTGTAAAGTTGAAATTTCCAGGGAATATTGAGGGGGAAAGGTGAACTGAATCACAACAAGCGGTGTGTATGCAAGTTATCACTAGGGCGTATCAACAATACCTTAGGAATGGTTTGGCGTATGAAGTTGAAACTTACACGGCTTTTGGTAGGGGATGTTGAACTAACCTAAAGACAACATTTACATCCGAATGCTACTGTTTCTACTCATACTACTACTACTACTACTACTACTACTACTACTACTACTACTACTACTACTACTACTACTACTACTACTACTACTACTACTACTACTACTACTACTACTACTACTACTACTACTACAACTACTACTATTACTACTACTACTACTACCACTACTACTACTACTACTACTACTACTACTACTACTGCTACTACTACTACTAGTACAACTACTGCTACTACTATTACTGCTGCTACTACTAATACCGCTACTAAAACTTAGGCTACTATTACTACTTCTACTGCTATTATTACTACGACTGCTAGTACTATTGCTATAGCTACTAATACTACTACTGCTGCTAAAGCTTAGGGAATTAAGGTGAAAAATTTAGAGATTATTGAAGAAATATTGAATCAAATCAAAACACACGATGCGCATACAAGTTGTCAAGAGGGTGCATCCACAATGCTTCAGGAACTGTTTATTTTATTAAGTTGAAACTTTCAGTGTGTGTTGAGAGGGAAGCTGAAGAAAACCAAAGGTGTTGCGTGTATGCTGTTGCTAAATCTGTTGTTGCTACTACCCCTTTTGCTACTGCGCAAGCTAAGGGTATTAATGTGAAGCTTTCGAAGAACATTTAGGCGGCTGATGAACAAAAACAAAACGAACTATGAGCACGTAGATTGTCGAAAAGCTGACAAAGAAACATCTCACTAACGGCTCACATTATTAACTTGGGCATTTCAGTAAGTTGTGGCAGATTTTGAACTAGGCAAAAGGCACTGTGTGTATACTATTTATACTACTACTACAATCGCATTAACTAATGACGCTAAGGGTATTAAGATGAAACCCTTAGGGGACGTCTAGATGGGAGGCTTTTCAATTAAATGAACAAACAAAATGTATACAAGTTTTCAAAAGGGTATATAACCAATATCATAGGCAGTACAGCGCTGTCGTAGATAGCAATAACATACAAACGTTTTGAAGGAGCTAAGTCGATTGGAAATTATAAGTTCTGGTGCCCTTTTTAAGAGTTAAAAGTGATTGGAGGGCAAGCAGCCCTCTTTCCATGCCTATTAATTTTCCAAACACATCCAATCAAAATTTCGAGATAGTCTTTTTGTTCAACATAGTTGAATGGTCCAATAGCTATGTCTCTAGGGATATTTGGTGTGTCAACCCCTCCAAAGTTATCCAAGTTTCCGATTATGCTTTAAAACTAAATGTTGTGTAAATGTCCAATTTTCCAATTATGCTTTAAAACTAAATGCTGCTTTAAAACTAAATCAAACGGTACTGTGTCTATGCTGGTTGCCAATATCATTTATCAGAAATATCCCGAGAATGACTGAGGGTATTAAGTTGAAACTTTAAGTGCTACTACTATTACTGCTTCTGCTCTTGCAATTTAATAGAATATAAAGAGCGTAAAGGTATCCAGGTTGTCAAAGAGCATAGATATAATTTTTTGGGAATGGTATTAAGTTTAATTTTTCGGGTCAACTTGAGAAGGTATAAAGCTAAATTAAACAATACTTTTTGTGTCAAAATTTTCAAAAGGGTGTATGCTGCTAAAAAAAAACTTTAAAATTTTCTTCAATATACAATTTAGCAAAAGTAAAACAGAAATTAATTGAAAAAAACTATATTCTCAAAATGAGTTTTTCAAAGAAAAGTAAAGAACTAAAAATGAGCAGAAATATAGTTAAATAATCTTCCAAGCGTAAAAAAACAGAAATCACCATCAATAAATAAATGAAACCCAAAACAAACATAAATTACAATAGACAACCGAGTCAAAATCAAAACAAGCAGAAATTAACATAATAAAAGGCTGACACCCCCGTGCTCTAAAGACCAGAATATGATTTGCATTTTACTGAAATATAACAAAGACGGATATTTATATAGACTTAGGAAATGGCTACGGAAAGTAAGTTGAAACTTCCAGGGAATGCTAAAGATGATTTCAAACAATTCAAAAGACATTATATGCATCCACGTTTTCAAAACGGCATGTCTCCAATATTTCAGGGACACATAAAGGTATTAAGTTGAAACTTTCAGAGAATGTTGTTATGATGTGACTAAAATACAAATATGTGCATCCCACTTGTCAGAAGAGTGTATCTGCAATATCTCAGGAACAGATAATGGTTTTCAGTAGAATTTGCATAAAATATTCTGGGTTATGTTGAACTAAATCCAGACAACATTTGCATCCAGTCCAGGTTATTAAAAAGGCAGTACTGCTAGCAGTATTAACAGAACCAGCACTAATACTAGTAGCAGCAGCATCCCTCTAAACATAGGCTGAAAGTTTCAGCTTAATAACATAAATTGTTTATGAAGCATTGCTGATATGTTTCCTTGACATGTTGTATGTGCATCGAGTGTTTCGATCTAATTCAATACTGTTTTAATATTCCCCTAATTTTTCACTTTAATGCTCTTAATTTTAGCAGCAGTAGCACCAATAGTAATATTAGTAGCAGTAAAATTAGTAGTAGTAGCCTCAGCTTTAGTGGGAGTAGTAGTAGTAGCAGTAGTAATGTCAGTAGTAGTACTATGAGTACTAATAGCAGCAGTAGCATTACTATGTTACCTTTTGATCATTCTAACACCCCTCTGATCAAGTCCTGGACATGGGCGTACAGAGGGGGGGGGGGGCTACTCCCCCTCTCTAGAATTTCAAATTTACACTAGATATGGCTGAAAAAGCAGATTGTTGAAAAAGCAGAAGGTTAAAAAAGCAGTTGAAAAAAGGTATATGGCTAAAAAAGCAGTTTATAAAAAGTAGATGGTTGGAAAAGTTGGAAATAAACAGCAAAAATGACAGAATAAAAGTCAAACAAGAAGCAATTATCCATAATGTCTTGGAAAGATTTAGCTCTAATCTAAGAAGATTGATTAATGCTGAAGCTTATTGATTATTTTTGGTGATTACTTATTAATAAAGATTTCATAGGTATTATAGAACTTGCTGGCAATGTAAGGTTTCGTGAACTGACAATATAATTTCAGCTCCCTTCCCCCTGCCCTTCGTCCCAGAATCCCCCCCTCCCTAGACAAGAAGCTCCGTACGCTCATGGTCCTGGAAGTTTTAACTTAATTCAATTAGCCGTTGCAGTGACATTACCAATATGCTTTTTTGATTATCCTGTACATTCAAACACTTCCTGAAATTTTCCTCTTAATACTCTTAGCCTTGCAAGTAGTTGCAATAGAAGTAGTAGTTGTATAAATAGTATTAGTAACAGTAGTAGCAGCAGTATTGATAGCAGTAGTAGCATGTGCATATTGCCTTTTCGTCATTTAAACATCCTGTTCATGATAATCCGGAAGTTTCTTCATGACGGGATAAGCCGTTCTAAAAATATTGCTGATGCGTCCTTTGGATCCCTTTTTTACGCCCTTTTCATTTTAATACTCTTAGCCATACAAGTAATTGCAATTGAAGTAGAAGTTGTAGTAGTAATGGTAGTACCAGTAAAAGTAGCAGTGGTAGTAGCATTAGTAGCTGCATGCATATAATACCTTTTTGTCAGTTGATCTTCCCCTTTAAGTGATCTTTGAAAGTTCCTACTTAATACCCAAATCCATTCTTGAAATACCGTCTTTTGACAATCTATATGCACATGATGTGAAATTTTTCTGATGTGAATATTCAAATTGAATATTTCTCTTAGTTTGAAATCATGTGACGAGGATCGTTTTTTTATTGGCAATTTGTTGCATAGACAAAAGTAGATAGCAAAAATGCCCAAGGGGTCCACCTGCTCAGTTAAAAACAAGGCTTAGGCATTAGCCTTGTGTTAAAATTATTTGTAATGATAATAGTGTATGTTGGAAATCTATAATGTCATTTTTTTAAACCGCCAATTTATTCAAACGACCAATTTATGCCTATTAAACAAAATTAACTAAGCAACCATATGGCTACATATAAAAAATAATCACAAGAAACCAAATGACTATTTTGCGATTATTTTTAGCTCTCAATTTCTTTTGGTAAGATCAATTTTGTTCAATAAATTTCCTTTTAACAAGCAATATTAAAGAAATCATTTGTCGAAAAAATTAAAGATAGACGGATACAAGTAGCACCAAATATTAAGACGGGCCCCTATTAGACAAAAGTTTCAAAAACTGAATGGCTGTTTATGATTGTTTTACTTTTACTCGTAAAGTAACGACATCCAGACGCCTGAACCCTAACGTGGAACATCTTTCACCTTGAAATTCACTTATTGAACAGAGGAGACGTTCACGCTGGGCAACCCACCTAGGAGCGTAGCCAATACAATACCAAAGCACCAAATTTGGTTACCAATATTTCGCTTATTTGGAAGTGTACATCAAATAGCTTTTGTCTGTTATTCATTGCCGCTAAACGTTGGATTCTGCTCAAACGACGATTTTTTTAATCAGGTAACTTGTATTTGTTGGCAAAGCTGCTTCGGAATTTCAATTTCAGCTCACGTTAATGTGATGCTTGAAAAATTGGGTTCAGTAAATGTTGCAGAGTAATAGAAATGTAGAGGATTGTTTATCGTTGCAGTTTATTTAAATTAAGCTTGATATTGTGGTTCATGGATTGAAGGTTGGTAGAACCGACGTCTCATACGAGGATGGTCTACCTTCAATGATGCCAATTAGGATAAGGGGCAATTTCCTCTCCCCAACCTAGAATTCGAACAGTCTAGGCCTTTAGTTCAGTGATTGACTCCTCAGAAGAAACACTATAAAGTTCTGAAAACTGATTTGATAGAAGAAGAAGAAGAAAAATTGTAAAACACAGGCCCACTTCTACAAGCCTAGGTAAAAAAACAGTATCCAATTGAGCAAAATTATGTAAAACTAAAACCATCACAACTTGTTACCAAACAGGAATTGAGAAGAATTTTGTAAATATTTACCAAATCATATTATTGAGTAACAACTAAAGTGAATATACCATTTGATGCCTTTTTTATGCTGATTACAAATATAATAATCATTTCTATCAGAAATAAATTTTAGCCCCCCCCCCCTATATATGCCAGTTCAGGGTATATATTTCTACATTAGGGGGGGGGGGGTAGGGGCAAATTTTATTTCTGATGTAAATGGGAGGTAAGTTTAGACTCCCCCCCCTAATGTAGAAATATATACCCTGAATTGGCATATATAGAGAAGGGGCTAAAATTTGTTTGTGATAAAAATGATTATTATATTTGTAATCAGCATAAAAAAGGCATCAAATGGTATATTCACTTTAGTTGTTACTCAGTAATATGATTTGGTAAATATTTACCAGGAATTATATATATCAGAGAAAAGCTAAAAATCTAAGCCCTACATCAATAAGGTTATTGTTATTATTATTTAAGATCAAACACTTGAAATTATTAGTTTATTGACTTACTTACAAGGACCTCTTTTTGGAAATACCAATAATCCTATTTTGATGTATGTATCCTTACAGTTTTTCAGTTCTATACAGGGCAGTCATGTATGGGGAGTGGGGGGGTGCCTCCCCAATGTTTCTGGTCACTCAGTAAAAAATTAAGTTGGTAAAATCATGGCACTTTGTGCCACAATTTTTCCAATGCTGCTAAAATTCTTTGTTTGGTTCAATAAAGACCACAAAAACTGACATGTCATCTATGGAAATTTCAAACTTAGTTGGTAAATGCAGCAGTTTTACCAACTCCTGTTGTGCTTTTACAGATGGTGCCACAGCTTTTCATTTGGTCAAATAAACATTATTAAAATAGTGACCTTATGCACTGAAATCTAAATCTCAGTTGGTAAATGCAGAGGTTTTACCAACTTGTGCAGTGATTTTTCATATTGTATTTGAAACAGACATTATGCTACTTATCAACAAAAAACAGTCAGTAAAAATGACTTGCCAGTCAGTAAAATCTCTTGCTCCCCCCTAAACATTTTGGCTAGTTACATTACTGGTTCTATTCACATATTAACAGAAAGCTGATTTTCTTCTTATTCTACAAATGTAACTTTTATTGCTTGATATTTATTCTATAAATCACAAATATTAAATATGATTTTTTCTTTTCAATTGCTTGTCAAAACTAAGACCATATTTTTAATTAATGCTGACAAATTTTTGGTGAAAATTTGACCATAAGGTGGGGTTCTTGTTACTGCCCTCACATTGTGTCATGCTGTAGTAAAAAAAGGGGTGGTCCAAAAACCCATTGCTATGTTTCTGGAATGCCAAAGAAAAGTGGTCTTTCCCACAAAGAGGTCTTTTACCCTACCTAGGCGTAAGGCTAACTTAGGCTACTTGTAAAAGCACTTGAACTTTTTTTTTTAACTCCCCCTCCCTCCCATTCATCAAAATATAGTACAGATTGTATGTTGCCATGAATTTCTCCATTACTTTATGTTGTCAATGCTGCTTGTTTACCATTAAATTAATTTGAAGAAAAGAGTCACATATATAAATAGCATGGAGAATATGTAGGCTAGTTGCCAAGACAACAACTCTTCTGTATCTTACTGGAGAAAGCCAAAGGCTCCCCCATACATGACCAAGGAAATTAAGAAGCAGCTCAATGAAAAAAGAGAGATCTTGGAGAAAATACAAAGCAATTGAGAGTACAGACCAGTACAAAAAGTTCAAAAAGGCAAGAGATTAGTTGAGAAATTTAACTACAAAACTTTACCAGAACCATGAAGCCACACAAGCATAATCCAAAGAAATATTGGCAATATGTGTCATGTAAGTGTCCTGATCAGAAATCAGTATCTAAACTAACTGCTTCAGGAGCTGAACTTACAGATGTCAAAGAAATTGCATATGAATTGAACTGCCAGTTTCTGCTTGTTTTTAGTAGCATGTTAGATACTTTGACTTACTTATTGACTTATGTTTCCTGCCAGGCGCTGCTTGGTGTAGAGAGTGATGTCTGCCTCCTCCATCCACTTCGGTCCATGGCAAGCATTTGCACATTGCTCAACCTGATATTTGCCATCATCAGGAACTTGGACAGGCTGTCAGACCATCGTTTCTTTGGTCAGCCATGAGGTTGCTTCCAACCAGCTTTGACAGGGTCGAAGTCATGGATCGTTTTTGCAGGTATGTGTGGAGGCATTCGAAGTAGGTGTCCGAACCATCGTAGTGTTCGCTCGGCTGCTTGGGTCGAAAACCGAGACTGCTTGGTGAGCTGCAGCAGGTTCTCATTGCTGACAAAGTCAAACCATCATAGACCTTTGATCCTCCTCAGGCTCTTTGACTGAAAGACATCAATTGCAAGCCATCTGAAAAAATTATGGAGCCCTGGTAGGTGAACCTTTGGACAACTTTGATGCTAGTGGTGCTATCCAGGCTAACTGAAGGATTGGCAGCAGGAGAGGATGGGTCTATGGCCATAATTTTCGTTTTAGTCCAGTTTATCTGCAGTCCTACTTTTGCAGCCTCTTCTCGTAGGATTCGAAGCGCTTCCAGCAACTGCTCCATGGAGTCCACTAGAATGGCCAAGTCATCAGCAAAATCAGCATCTGTAATGACACAATCTCCAAACTTGAGTCCAAACCTGAGGTGTGAAGTAGTCCTTGTCATAATGTAGTCTATGATGACATTGAAGAGCTCTGGGGCCACTGCACATCCTTGGTGCACTCCTGTTGTGATTTGGAAGAACAGGCTGCACTGGCCGTTCACTTGAACACAGCTCTCCATCCCATGGTGTAGAGAATTGAAGAGTCTGCAGTATTTCTCAGGGAGGCCTGTCAATTCTAGAATCCGCCAAAGAGCTCATTGGTCCACTGAGTCGAACACAGCACAGAAGTCAACAAAGGTAAAAAAAGCTTTTTGTCAGAACTCCATGGCTTTTTCTATGATTTGTTGGATCGTAAAAATCTGCTTGATGGTTGAACGGTCCGACATGAAACCAGCTTGCTCCAGTGGCCGGATTTTACGAATGATATTTCAACATCAATCTAGCAGGACCATTGAGAAAAGTTTTCCCGGGACAGACAGTAGGGTTATTCCACGGTAGTTTGAGCAGTTGCTTCTAGAGCCTTTCCCAGGGATTGGCTGCAGTCACTTTTGTCACTTTTTTTGGGATCCATCACTTTTTGTCACTTTTTTTGGGATCCGTCACTTTTTGTCACTATTTCTGTCATTTTGTCACTAAAGTCACTTTTTTTGACGTTTTGGACCTAATTTTTTTGGTTAAACAAATGGTTAAATATGGCTCTGAAGCATGGACGCTCCGAAAAGCAGATGAAGATTTGCTAGATGTTTTCCAGAGAAATTGCTTAAGGATTGTTCTGGGTACCCGGCTGACTGACTGTATTTCAAACAATAGGCTATACAAAAAATGTGGTTCAATACTGCTCTCTAGGGCTATAATGAAAGAATGGTTGAGGTGGTTAGGCCACGTTGTGTAGATGAAGGATGACAGATTGCCAAAGATTGTTCTTTTCAGCCAACCATCTAGGGCTAAACGGAAAGCAGGTCGTCCCCGCCTGGGGTGGGAGGACGTCATGAAGAAAGATTTAAAGGAAATGGGAACTTCGTGGGCAGGTGTAAAAAGGGAGGCTTTGAATAGATTGGGATGGAGGAGGAGCATGCGTAGCTGTGTTGGCCTCAGGCGGCTTGGTGCTGCGGTGAGTTGTTAGTAGTAGTAGTTGTACTGTCGACTGTGACATAATTCATAAAAAGGTAAGTCTTTTTTTGATAGTTTGGACTGTATTTCAAGATGCACAATGTATATGGCTGTAATAAATGTGGTTAGTGTGTGTGTGTGTGTGTTAAGATCTAGGCTTTTGCAGATAAGATGATAGATTGAATTAGTTCTACCATACCATAACTGCCTATGGTTCTTTTTAGGCCCTTGGTTTACTTAGCATCCTTTCTTGTCTGGTTGCTTAGCAAATGGACAGTTAGGCCAAGATTCCTTCTGTATGTTTTCAGTGTTAGCCAGTTTCTTTGACTTTAGACCATTTCCTGCAAAAGGCATGCATGCCCACAGGTCTGAGGACGTCAAAATGTAAGATTAAATTCGTGTTTTCATTGGTTTTGTCAGTTTGTATTTGTATTAGCTTTATATGTTTTCGAATTCCATCCTAAAACCCATTCTTATACCAGGTTGCTGTAAGATATTGGGCAAGACAAAATTTTTGGAGAGCTGGCTCAGTAGGGAAGACGGTGCTGGGCATAAAGTGAAAGAGTGGTGCACAAAAGGGAGTGACAGCTTGTTCTATTGTAAAGTTTGCAAAAAGACACTCAGGTGCCAGAAAGGGTTCCAGGCCCTTCTTCGACATGCAGCTGCACAAGATCACAAAAAGAATGCTTCTGTCATATTAAACCAGCGTCAGTTGAGACTCGCTGCATCAGCTCCAACCGAAAACCACCCAAACTCACAGAGTGACAATAGCGTACCATAAAAGAATCTGGAAATGCTCTGCAAGCGAGATGCTGCGTCAAGGGCAGAGATAGTTTGGGTTTTAAAGAGTATTGCTAGTTCTTTTGCTGCAGCTTTGTGTGATCATATTGCTGAGGTGTTCCGAACAATGTTCCCTGATGCTGTACCAGAAGGCTTGTCGTTAAGTACTAAAAAAGGACATGCTTGTTGATGGAGGCTATCTATCCATACTTTTGAGAAATTCTAGTTGAAGACATCCAGAAATCTGACATTGTGCTGGAATATGATGAAACAACGAACAGTGGTGGGGTAGAGGAGCTCCAAATAAGAGTTCGATACTGGTCAAAAGAGCAGAAACAAGTGGCTAGTTGGCATTTTTGGACATATTATATGGGACATGCAACCAGTGAAGATCCAGAAAATCCTGCAGAGTATTGAAGATGCAGAACTTTCATTTGAGAGATTGCTGATGCTTGCAAGTGATGGCCCAGTGTCAATAAGAAAGTGTGGCCCATCATAGACTCAGAAAAGAGAAAAAGGTATTCAAAAGGCCTATTGAATATGGGAACCTGCAACATTCATGCAGTGCATAATGCATTCCTGAAAGGGCTGCAAGAACTCGGGGAGGAGTGCTCTGATATGATCATCGCTGTTTACCACTTTTTCACGGGATGACCAGCTCGTTCTGAGGATTTCAACCAATGCCAACGGAAAGTTAAAGTTCCTCAGTGTAAGTTTATGAAACATGTCTCCACAAGATGGCTCACCGTAGGGGAAGCAGCAAGCCACTTGATGGAACAGTGGCCTGCATTGATTGAATATTCTTGCCCACGAATGCTAGAATTCATGCCAAAGAAAAATTGTCTGGAGTACCTGATGTCAAATGCAAAATATTTGGAAATTTTAAAATGGCTAAAACAGCAAACAATGAAAGCCGAAATTGAGTTTATTGTAAGCTTTGCAGCAACTTTCACCGCTTTTACCGGTGTATTTCAACAACAGGAGCCGTTAATTCCTGGGGTACACTTTGAGCTGAGACGGTTATGCACAGTTCTTTTGGGGCAGATTGTGCTGGCTTTTGATGTCAATCTCTGGATCTTCGGTGGTTTTGAAGGCTTAGTTCGTATTGCAGATCTTTACCTACAGCAACCCTTGTGTAATGATTGCTGCCCTGGATTCTTAGATTGAATTCGTTATTCTGAAAGACAGGAATTTTTTTTCTGAGAATTAGAAAGCATATCAAAGCTGCTGTACAGTACCTGCTGACAAAACGCCCTGTTAACAACGAGTTTTTCCGAAGCCTTGCCTGCCTAAGCCCTCCCAGTCCAGATTGCCAAAGATTGCCAGATTCCCAGCTCAGCATTGCAGTGATATCTTCCACATCGCAAGAGAACTTCCATTTGCGACGGACATCGAGCAAGTCCAGGGAGAATGGTTCTTATTACAGTCAGATCCTGTGCCGCCAGCCACGGAGAGTACTCGAATCGACAGCTATAGGAAAAAAATCCTGGAACTGAAGACGCCATCTGGTGAAACGAAATATCAGACCGTAGGTCAGATCGTCCGGGCAACTTTGTTGCTCTGTCATGGAAGTGTAGACGTAGAGAGAGGATTTTCTCGGTCAGCTCTGCTAATGATTAGCCTTCAAGCGTATACAGTAGAGCGGACACTGAATGCTAAGGCTTTTGCTGTGGATGAGCTCCGCGACTATGAGAACAGACCAGTGTGTACTGATCACAAAGAAGCTGCTTTGTCTGGGTAGATCAGCTACAGCCAGCTTTGAACTATTCCTTATTGAATGAAGACAGTAAGAATCAGAGAGAGAAGCTTGAAGCTGAGAAGGAAGATGCTGAACAAGAAATCCAGGAGATGGCGCGGAAGAAGCAGAAAATAGCGGCCATAGAGTCAGACATTGTACGAAAAAAAAGAGATGGTTAAGCAGAAGGAAATAGGCGATACCCATCTGAGAGAGGCAGGGGAACGGTTGAAGAAAGCTGTGGAAGAGAAGGAATTCCTGAACATTGGTCTTGCTCAAAGTATGCGGGAATCAGCATTAAAAGCTCGCTCCGAAGAAAGGGAAAGGGTAGATGATGCTGAATCGGTTGAAGTACTTGTTCTGAAGAGGAAATCCTAACTAATTGATTACCTTTCGAAAAAGTCAAAGAAGTGATGACATAATATCCAGTGATTGCTTATACCTAGTCGTGGCGGACGCTTGTTATTCAATAAATCAGTTTTCGTTCCTAGTGCCATAATCGAAAACGTACATTTACCGAAGTTATCGTTTGTATAATCAATCAATCAATCAATCAATTTATTAATACTAAAAAAAAAACAATACAATTACAAACTTAAAAATTTAAACACGCCCAAGAAGCTAAGCTTGTACAGGGCCAACAAAACAAATAAGACACTATTATAAAGCACTAAAAAAAAAAAAAAAAAAAAAAAAAATTAGATAAGATAAGAGACATTTATGAAAATAGGAGAAATAATAGGAGAAAATAGGAGAATTATTTGAAATATATTGAAAGAAAAAAAAAAAGACATAAATGTGGATAGAATGCAAAAAATGAAGAAAAAAGGGGGAAAATACTATACTGGAAATACCCAGCGAGAAAGTGCCTTTGCAGAAAGAGATAGAGGGATGGAGTTCCATAGTAAAATAGATTGATAAATAGGAGACCTCTGACCTGCTGTCGATGAACGCTTAGGTAAAATGAACCTGCGATAAGAGCTACGTAAAAAAGAAGAGTACCTACCTGAGCCTGACAGAAAGAAAAACTGCTGCAGAGATGGTGGGAGTCTACCTAGAAAAGCAGAATGTGCTAAATAAAGGTAACTTTTACCCACAATACGATCCAGCGGAGCTATTCCAGTATCATTATAAAGATCAGAGGAAGGGTAAAAAACGAGGAAGAAGAAAAGTAGCCTTCACTGCCCTATTTTGGGCTCTTTGAAGTGAGCAGAGAAGAGATTTATTAGTACTACCCCAGACAGAACAGCAATAAGAAAGGTAAGGAAAAATAAAAGCATAATAAAGAGAAAGCATAACATCAGGGGGAAGAAATGAGCTAACCCTGTATAACATTGAAGATTGGCGGAGGACAAGGGAACGGGTATGAGTTATATGGGGTTTAAAAGAAAGAAAACAGTCAAGATACACACCAAGAAATTTCACTATAGTAGCTTGCGGTATAATATCATTCCCATAAGTCAGGATGGTTGGTTCCCCTGCGTCTCTCATACGATAAGGGGTTCTAAAGTGTACAATGGCACTTTTTGGCTGTTGAGAGTCATACCATTTGACCAGCACCAATCTTTTACTTTATCAAGAAGACCTTGAGCTAGGGAAATGGCAGATGGCAGGTCCACTGCAGCAAGGAAGAAGTTACTGTCATCAGCAAAAAGTATAGGGTGCACAAGGGGATGAAGACCATCAACAAGATCATTAATATAAATTAAAAACAAAAGTGGTCCAAGCACAGAGCCCTGTGGGACACCTTTCACAATGGGCAAGGAAGAGGAAGAAGTACCATTAACCGAAACATACTGAGATCTCCCTGAGAGGTAAGACCTAAACCATTCAAGTGGGACTCCATGCACTCCAAATGAAGATAATTTAGACAAAAGAACAGAGTGAACGACCATATCAAATGCCTTTGAAAAGTCAAGAAATAGACCCAAAACACACAAGCCCTTGTCAAGATTAACACGCACAAACTCTGTTGCATCTGAAAGTGCATGCAAGGTAGAGAAACTGGGACGAAAGCCATACTGATGGTTAGTTATGAGAGAATTACCTGCAGTCGTATTAGTACTAAATACAAATGAAGAGAGTCTACAATACACTACTTTTTCAACAACCTTAGAAATTACAGGAAGGAGAGAAATAGGTCTATAGTTTGAAATTAGAGATGAATCACCTTTTTTAAACAAAGGTACAACATTAGCAACCTTAAATAAATGAGGAAAAACATCAGAAGAAAGAGAGAGGTTAGTTATGTGTGAGATGGGGTTAGAAACAAACTGACCAATTTTTTTAAGAACATTACAGCTCAAACCAAAACCATCAACTGTACGGCTACTTGAAAGCTGAGAAATAATGTTAGAAATTTCGGTATCACTGCATGGAAAAAGGAAAAATGACTTTTCTGCTAAGGGAAAACTACTTACTCTGCTGTAGGGTGGATTAGGAACTGAAGGAAGTGAGGTGAAATACGAATTGAAGGCGCTTGCTGAAGAATTTTTGTCCACGAAAGATCCATCAGCTTTCCTGTAGTGACAAGGGGGGGACTGTTTGAGTTTCTTGCGGGAAAGAGCTTCATTAACTACAGTCCAAACCTTTCGCAAATTCCCCTTACACTCATCAATTCGACGCGAAAAATATAGCTTTTTGGCTGCACGTACTGAAGAAGTAAGCACATTTTTATAAAGTTTATACTTCAAAAGATCATCCTGTGTCTTACTTTTACATGCAGCCTTAACAGAGACGCCTTCATATGTGTAGCATTGATCAGACCTCTAGACATCCATGGACATTTAGGTATGGAATTCCTTGGCCTCTTTCTAAGAGGAAAATGCTTATCCAACAGAGCTCCCATACGACACAAAAATAAACTCGTTGCACAATCAACATCATTAGCTTCAAGAACACTAGACCAATCATTACTCTGAAGACTATGTATTAAATTAGAAATTTCTTTATCTGTGGAAGTTCTAAAAGAAAACTCACCCTGCTCATCCACAACAATCTCAGTTTGAGGCACAAAAAGTGAAACATAAATAGGGAAGTGATCAGAAAGATCAGTGAAAACAAGACCAGAAGTAAACTTCAAATTAGAAGAATGAGAAATGAAAATATTGTCTATTAAAGTGGCAGAATTTCTAGTAGGGTCAACACGAGAAGGAAAAAAAATTGAAGGAAGTAGACCAGCAGAAGAAAGCACATCAAAGAGATGGTCACATTCATCACTTGATCCAATATTTAACATATTACAATTAAAATCTCCCAAAACACAAATACGTTTTTTAGAGAAAGACCCCACACAAGAAAGTTGATCAAGCAAATCACAGAACAAATGTGTTGGAAAAGGAGGGGGCTTATAAAACAAACAAACAGTGTCACATGCAAACTGGCTTTTCAGATCAATAACAAGAGAATAAACTGTCCTACTATTTGACACTACTGATGTAAACAAGGATTCAAGGTCAGACCTTCTTCTAAACTCAATATCAGACTTTATAAATAAAGAAATACCTCCTGAGCACTTTGTTACCATTCTGGGGATATGGACAGCAACATAACCATGCATATCATAGGCTGTAAAATTTTCACCATCAGATAACCATGTTTCTGTTAAACCAATTACATCAAAAGGGCAAGAATTATCAGACCACAAATACGATTTCAGACTATCCCATTTATCTCTTATCCCACGCACATTCAAACAAAATACATTAAAGCTACTATTTAAAGACAGTGAGGGTATAATTTTATCACAATAATCAATGGTAGTGTGATAATTACAGCTAGAATTAACCATAGATTCAAGGAGAGGGTCAAGCGTGTGAGTCTCTTGTTTACCAGCCCTAATTGGTTGATCAAATATAACCGAATTAAGAATAGAAGAATTCAAAAGAAAAGAGAAATCACCCATAATTATCACAAATAATAAATATACACATAGAAATATAAGTGGGATGGCACAAATTATTCAAAGTATTGGACCAAAGTATAATGTGACACCAGTTGCTATTACATGAGCTGCAAGTGTGCTGGACTGACAAAAAAATAATAGAAGTTAGGCTACATGAAGGTGAGAGGATCACAAAAAGCATAATGAGATATCAGTAAAATGAAAGTAGAATCAAAGTATTGGCCCAATTTATAATGTGGGACCAGAAAATTATGTAAGCTGTAACTGACATGAGAAAGAAAGAGAGAGAAAAAAAAATATAATAGTAGTCAGCCTACCTGAAGGTGATAGGATCACAGACAAATATAAATGAATATATCAATGGAATGACACATATTATTCCAAATATTAGCCCAGAGTATACTATGAGTAGTAAAAAGTTATGAGAGCTGCATATATACTGACATGACAAAAATTTGATTGAATTCAGGGTACACAAGGGTGATAGCATCAAAAAATAAGATAAAGAAATATCAATGAGATGGCATATATTATTCAAAATAATGACCAAAAATATAATATGGGACCAGTCAAAATTATGCAAGTTGCATGTGTGCTGACATGAAAAAAATATGATAGAATTCAGGTTACAGGAAGGTGATAGGATCACTAACCCAGATAAGGGAATAATAGTGGCATGGCACATATTCATCAAAATATTGGTCCCAAGTATAATATGGAACCAGTCAAAATTATATGAGCTGCAATTATGCTGAAATGACAAAAATATGAAAGAAATCAGCCTGCATAAAGGTGATGGGATCAAAAACAAACATAAAAAAAAATAAATAAATAAATAAATAACAGTGGGATAACATATATGATTCATAATATTTGCCCAAAATGCAATATAGGACCAGTGAAAATTATATGAGCTGCAAATGTGCTGACATGACTAAAACATTATAGAAGCCAAGCTACATGATGGTGAAAGGATCATAAACAAACATAAAGAAAAATCAGTGGGAAGGCACATATTATTATAAGTATTAGCACAAACTATAATGTGTGACCAGTTGATATTATGGGGGTTACAAGTATAATGACACAACAAGAATATAATGTAAATCAGACAACGTGAAGGTGACAGAATCACAAACAAACATAAAGAAATATTAGTGGGAAGGGACATATTGTCCAAACTATTGGCACAAAGTGTAATATGGTACCAGTCTAAATTATGTGAGGACAGTAAAGAATAATAGAGGAATATTTTAAGAACAGCAAGTAAATCCCTACAGAAACAATGCAATATATTATAAGAAAATAAATCTAAATCCATCACTTTAATTTATCTGCATTTGCAGCACATAAATCAATTTCACTCTGATTATTAAACTTAACCACTCTTCCAGATTGGGTTTTATACAGGATATCACCTTTACTGGACCAAACATTACGTAAGCCAAGCTTTGACTTGGCATATGAAAGAAGTTGTAAGCGTGGTTTTGTAAGTGTCTCAGAAAATAGAATCCCTGATCCTTTCAAATCCTTCTTTTGTCTGAGAAGCAGTTGACGAACTCGTAAGTTGCAAAATTCAACAACTATGGGTCTGGGTTTTGCAGATGGTTTGCCAATTCTTTTGGCTGATACAATATCAGACTGAATAATTGGTATGCCAGGAAATTTCCCAGCACATAGTGACAGGAATTGACTTTCAGTGTTTTCAATGGAGGTCTCCTCTTTCACCCCAAAGACAATAATTTGGTTGCTCAAAGCCTGCTGTTCAAAACGGTCATTTAATCTTGCCAGGTTAGACTGGATAGGCTGGAAAGAGTTTTTAAGGTCTATCATGGATGACTCTAAAGTAGCCAATGAAGATTCAACAGAAAATATGCGTCTGTTATAGCTTTCAAGAGTTTTATCCACTAAATTACTAAGATCTAGGTTGAGGCCAGCATACACCTCCTGCTTGATTGCATCCAGCTTATCTGAAGAGATAGTGACATTATGTTGCATGAATGTCTGTTCCTCAAAAATTTTAACCACTGCCTCATCTACCTGGGAAGAGATCTTAGCCAATATAAGGTCATCAAGTAACCCTTTCACTGAAGATTTAAGATTGTCAGGTTGTAGTGAATCTGCTAGCATTTTATGTTTGATTTTTATGCTATTTATGTGGTTAGTGAGCATGAGTAGCTGCTCTGAAACAGATTCTGATCCAGAGAATTGGATTGAGCTGTCAGACCTTAGTTCACGAGGTGGCTTGAGTTGACTTTTCATTTCTTATCTGAAGTAAACAACAAAACAGGACCAGAAATAAGCAGTGGTATAAGACAGTTTGGGTATAAGGCAGGATGTAGTCCACAATGAAGCAACAAATTTCAAATACCAAAGCAGGGGATTGTGAAATTTGAAGAATAGAAAGCAATCAGCAAAAAACATCAAGCATCAACAGTAGCAGTGGCATAAACCCAAGGATTGGTTACTGTAGTCAAATTACAAGTTAAAATTGGTATAGGTCTCACCTGATGAGTCCCCTCTTACACCCCAGGGGTGGGGGCTGCTATGTGTGCCTGCCTTTACCCACTGGTAGGCAGGTAGAACCAGTACTTCAGGAGGCTTAAAGTGTTGCTGGTTATGCCAGAAAACCTCAAATTCTGATTTGATCTGATACCCACGTCTTTTCAATTTTCAAATTTTTCGCCAAGTAAATAAAATCAGTTGAAAAAAAAAATAAGGATTTCAGCCTTTCTGTCCCTAACTTCTTGGGCTCTCATAGGCCTGTGATGATCTTACGGTAGTAATTTTGATCCTTGTAATCCATCTGACTATGCTCTGACGGCTTCTGAGCAGTCACTTTTTGTCACTTTTTTGGTGTCCTAAAGTAACTAAAGTCACTTTTTTCGTGCACCTCGTCGTGGCCGACCCCTGCTTTCCTCTTCCATAAAGGAATAATGACACCCTTCGACCAATCTTCGGAATTATCTCGGTTTGCCAGATTGTAGAGAACAGGGTGTGGAGAAACAGGAGCATAACAGGACCTGCATATTTTAGCAGCTCCGAACTCAGGCCACAGATACCAGCAGCTTTATTGTTCTTGAGCCTTTTTACTGCATTTCCAATTTCTGAGGGGCTGACAGGCTTGTCTGGAGGAGCATCTGCTTCAGATCTTGGACTGCCAGGTTGGCTGGGACTATCAGTAGGAGGCATAGACGGGCTAGTGTTGTTCAGGAGTGAGCAGAAGTGGTCCTTCCACCGCTCGAGACAAGAACCCTCATCAGAGAGAAGTGTCCCATCCCTGGATCCCAATGCTGGTGTTTTATTTTCTGTGAGATCGTGGAGGTGCTTGAACAGGCTACCCATGTCTTTCTTTTTTGCTGCTAGTTCGATTTCATCGGCTTTCCTTGCAACAAACTGAGTTCGGTCTCGGTGAATAAGTCTGTTCTGCACTCCATTGAGCCTTCGATAGGTGGCCATGTCCCCAAGAAGTCTTGGCCTCCGCCTTTGCTCTATGACCTGCAGTGTTTCGTCAGTTAGCCACGATTTCTTCGGGAAACTCCGCTTGCCAAGCACCAGCTGTGCTGCTTCGCTGGTCTGCGATTTAAAATACTTCCAGGCGTCTTCGCTGCTGTTGAGTGTGCCAAGGAGTTCAAAGCGATTTGATATCTCAACACTATACTTCTGGCGAGTATCTGGCTCCTTTAGTTTCCCAAAATCCGCTGCTACTGGTTTTCTTTCCGATCGCTGTGCATGGAGGCGAAGCTGGAAATCAGCACACACAAGCCTGTGATCTGCATTTCCGAGCTCTGCTGATCTGTAAGTTCTGCAGTTCTTCAGCGATGATCTCCAGCGTTTAGAAATAATGACGTAGTCAATCATCTTCTTTGTGCGACCGTCGTTACTATACCACGTGTACTGGTGGATAGTCTTACGTTGAAAGTAGGTGTTTGCGATCACAAGTTCATGGGATCGGCACAATTCGAGTAGGCGAAGGCCGTTATCGTTCAGTGGGTCGGGGGATACAGGTCCAATTGTGCCACGCCAAACACCCACATCATCTCGCACTGTAGCATTGAAGTCACCGAGAAGAACAGTGACATCGTGGGGGAAATTGTTGACAGACATCTGGACAGAGCAGAGTAGAACTCTTCCTTGGTTACGTCGTCGGAATCGTTGGTCGGGGTATAGCATACGAAAATTGTCATCTTGCCATGCTTGTGCCCAAAGCGGGCCTTCATTATTCTGTCCGATACAGCTTCGTGCAAGAGTAAGGCCTTTCTTGCAAGGCCGTTTAGCGCGAGGCCAACACCATTTCTTCTCGTGCTCCCTCCAGACCAGACTAACGAGTGATTATCGCCTATTTGCTCTTCTCCACTTCCAGTAAGACGGGTTTCTGTGAGACCTGCAATCGCCATTTTATTCTTACGAAGTTCTTGAGAAAGTAGGTTCTTTGATGCAGGTGCATTCAGGGTCAAAACATGCCAGGTGGCTATTCGAAGCCCCCTTTGGTCTAGAAGGTTCAGTCTGTCAGTCTTTCTGACGTCGTCAGCATGTCTGTTGACGCGCGATGGTCGAGATCTTAAAAGGAGGTCCGGATCCGAGGCTATGTAGTCACTTTGCGTTGCACTTGATTTTCAGGTGGAGGGTCACTAGCCCAACCAACCCTAGGCCTGGAATCTGATTAGAGCTAGGTTTAACCTAGATACTGAGATTCCCGGGGTGGGTTCCACCCGCCACATGAGGTTGCAGCCCCCCTGATTGGAGTGTTTAGTTAGGGGATGACCCCATATCCAGAGGCACATGGTCAGCAGACAAGGTCTGCATCATTCCAGACAAACTCCATCCGCCTCCATACAGACCTACATAATGTTAGAGCCAATTAAGATTCATAGTTCATATATCCTCAAACAACTTAAACTGCTAGATGTCAGCAAATCCATTGGGCCAGATAGGTCACATCCACATCTTCTTAAAGAAGTTGCTGAAGATGTTGCCAAGTCACTCTCCCTTTGTACCAAGAAAGTGCTGACAAATTGGAAAAACAGCATTTGTCACCCCTTTGTTCAAAAAGGGAAGTAAAGCCAGCAGAGAAAACTACCATCCCATAAGTATAACTTCTGCTGTTGCTAAAATCCTGGAAAGAGTGGTAAATGGCTGTCATGAAGCATCTCAAAATGGGATACTACCACCTTGCCAAGATTGTTTTCAGCCAGGAAAGTCTGTAGAAACAAATTTTGTGGAGACTTATGATGTTATAACAGACCTGTTTGATCAGGGCTTACCTTTGGATATCTTGCTGCTTGACCTTACAAAAGCATTTGACAAAGTTCCACATCCACACTTAAACAAAAAACTTATCTTGTGTAGAATTAGTGCAGACCTTGTGGGCTGGATCTCAGTTTTTTTTTTTTTTTTTACAGATAGAACACTGAGAGTGAGGTTTTTTTTACTAAAGAAGGAGACTCAATCCTCTCTGAGAGATGTGGAGTCACCAGTGGTGCTCTGCAGGGTAGTGTCTTTGGACCTACCCTATTCAATATCTATATAAATGATATTTTTCAATTAACTACAATACATCTAACTCTCTATGCTGACAACTCAAAGTTATTTGATGCAGTCAATCATGGGTCACTACAACTAGATCTTGACCATTTTCAAAACTGGGCAACAACATGAACCACGAGCTTCAATATTGACAAATGTAATGTTATTCATTTTGGCTAGTCCAACCCAGGTTTTCAAGTATACTATGGCCCATCCTGCTGTGAGTAACATTCAAAAGCTGCAAAGTGTGGATAAAGAACGAAATCTTGGTATAGTTGTTGACAACCAGTGTAAATTCCATTCAAACTGCAAGAAGACTGTGTCTCATGCACACTCTGTCCTAGCACTCTTAAAGAAAACAATATCCAGTAGGTCTCTGTGTGTTTTTGTGAGGTTGTACAAAGGCTTTGTCATTCCAGTGCTTGATTTTGGAATGTGCATAGCATCACCAGGATACAGGGGTGACATACAGCTTCTGGAAGGAATGCAAAGGAGAGCCACAAAGGCAGTATCTAAGACTAGAGACAAGCCTTATGATGAACATTTGAAAGACCAGAAATTATCTACACTGGTTTACAGACAACAAAGAGCTGATATGCTTATGACAGATAAGCTTACTTCACAAGACCTCCCCCCCCCAATTCATTTGGCAATTTCCTCAAATATTGGCACTGACAGGAAGGGACATGGTTTACAGACAACAAAGAGCTGATATGCTTATGACACATAAGCTTACTTCACAAGAACCCCCCCCCCAATTCATTTGGCAATTTCTCAAAATATTGGCACTGACAGGAAGGGACATTCAAAGAAGCTGTTCAAGCCATCTGTCAAAACTTGACACCAACAACAGTTTTTCTCCTGCCATGCAGTAAACCACTGGAATAGTCTCTCAAATACAACAGTCTCAGCATCCAATGATGAAGTTTTCAACAAATTATTAGATGTTGATTGTAATGGTGTTCCCTGGAAGTACCAGTGAGATTTGATGTTTTATTGATGTTTAATCATTCATTGATGTTTAATCATTCACTGTGCATTTGATGTTTAATCATTTACATCATCAAGTATGGAGCAATTAAGAGATCCAGATGCATCTTAATTTGCTCCAAAGTGGAAATTCAGGTATTATGTTTGAATATTAGGGGAGAGAGGGAGGAAGGGTACAAAGTGAAGTATGTTTATGATTATATAAGCAACTATTTTAGAATTTTGTTTTGCTGCCTTCTGAGGATGTCAACCACAAAACTAGCATGTCTTTCTTAAATATAGGAAAAAATCTTGGATATAGAACAAGATTTTACTTAAATAATAAGAATTGGATTTTCATTATTAGAGACAATGAAAAATAGATTTAGGTTAAAACCTAGAATCAGAGTAAAACTTTGGTAAATAAATACACATTCTATAATTTAGCTAGGAAGAAGTGAATACCGTATGTCACTTGATGCCTTTTTTATGCTTTTCCAAATTCAATAATTGCTTCTGGGTAAAATTTCATTTTGAGCCTTTAATGGGGCCCCAAAAGGCAACTTACTACCTTGTATATAGATTTTAGAGTGTGTTGTAAAGTTGAAAAATTGTTAAAAACTAATTAGATAGAAGAATTAGCTTTTAAATTGGGCCTTAAACAACCGTCTCTGATTTTTGATACTTTGTAACAGAAAAAAGTAACAAAAAAAGACAAAGAGGACATCAGTGCTACCCATGCAAAATGTGATTCTCCTTGTTGTTCAGGGTGTGGGTTGTAAGTATCCTATTCAGGGTTTTTCAACAATGATGATTCAAATGGTGTACTTTTTTATTTTGCTATGATTACTTTTTCAAGGGGCTTCAGGCCTTTGTTTTTAATTTCTACAAATATGTTTTCAAAGTAATATTTTACTGTTAAGACTAATGAAAATAATAATTACCATTCCTGGATCAGCTACAAATTTCAATTTTTTCTCACTAGACAGTTCTGTTTAGAAACACATTTTAAAACTTTTGGTTATTATGGGCTGTTTTAGCCCCTTTAAGGGTTCAAAATTTAATTTGCCCCAGAAGCTTTTATGAATTTGGAATGAGCATAAAAAAAGCATCAAGTGTTGTGTTCACTTGCCTCTTAGCTAAATTACATTTTAGCTATTTACCAAACATTTTTTAAGCTATTTACCAAACATTTTAGCTATTTACCAAACAGTTTTTTGCCGAAATTTAGATTTGTACTACTTCTGTCATGTATGGAATCTACAAAGTACACATGAGCTTAGGTTACGTAACTAGCCAGCTGTTAATACAGTTCTAGGCTAAATACAATGTGAACTCAGCTCACTATTTAGCTATTAAAATCTTGGCTATTTATTGGATTAAACCAGCCTAGTTGGCCAACTTTTTATTCTGATTGATTTGAAACTGACAACCAGGAGTTTGTTGTTGGCAAGGAATTTTCAATAAATAAAATAAAAAAAAATGTAGTTTAGGGGCAAAGATTCCAAAAAAAAGTTGCTTCCCCAAATGCATAGAACTTATATAGTCAAATCCTTTTGAGAAAGCCCCAATTCTTGAAACAAAATGGAGTTTGCCTTTTAGCTCCCTTACTAATGGGGTCTAAAAAAAGAACAATAAACTTCTTTTTTTAAATGACTTGGAATTTGCATCTCTAAGTTCTCTGGCCAATGAGACTGTAATGTTCAAAATAATTAGGTTTGAAAAATGGGTCATTCAAAAACTGAATGACAATTTTTTTCCCTACCATATTTAACTCAAGATTAATCTCTTTAAGGTTTTGAGTTATATGAACACCAATGTGCAAGAATATATTGCTTTGCTAAAAACTGGGGGGCCAAAAAGCTCTTCCTGAAAAGCTATAAACTTACATTTGTAAATTCTTTATCTAAGAGGACCTTAAGGTAGAAATAATTTTAGGCTAATATATATATATATATAGAAGAGCTCTGTGCTAAATGATCGAGTTGCAAAATACAGAGATATGGCCAATGTAGTTGCTAGCTGTATTAATGGTTTAACTGAGCTCCCTTCTTTTAATTGCCCCACTAAATGTAAAATACCAATCAAGAGGACATAGGAAAAATAATAGAAAGAATTATTTAGATTTAAATGCATTTTTAATCCATTTATGTCAGATATTTGAGACTAATGGAATGGCTAGTTTAATAAAATCTTTAAATAAGTTATCAAGGAATAGTTTAATAAAAGTATTCTGGATTGCAAAAAATAATACATGTAACTTGAAAACTAAATTAATTTATGATGCAGTTTGCATTTTAGCTGTATCAAAATTTATTTCAAAGTATAATAAATCTGATATGATTGTTAATAAGGATAAAAGATTATATTTGTCTGTTAATTTTAGTACTAAGCAAATAGAAGATATTAATTTACAATGAATCTTAAACCAGCGGAGAGTGAAGAATGTCCTTTCATGTAATTTGGTGGATAAAGATAGTCCAATTTTAACATATAAATTTTCAAAAACGATTGGTCAAATGATTTTTAACTATAATTTAATACTTAAAAAACTTGACAGGGAGCGTAATTGGAAACCGGTTTGTAGTTGCGAGCAATTTTTACCGTATGTGGATCAAACTTACGAACATGTTGTAACAGGGGATTTGTCAATTACAAAGAATCTTGATCTTCAAAATATAATGAAAATCGGGGCCAAATTTTGTCTTTGCTACCACATAAAGCCAGCAGGTATTCTTAAGCGATTAAAGAATGATTTAAATTTATTTATTGATAAATGGTGCAAGAAGGAGAAAATTACTGAAGAAAGATTTCAGATTTGGATGAACTTGATTTTGACTAGTGCACGAAATAGCATATATAGAATTAATCCAAATAATCCTGAGAAAAATTCAATATTTTATAATGCAAATATGAAACAAGCAATTGCTAATATACAGAATGAATTTGTAATTGTACCAGTTGATAAAGCTAGCAATAGTTTTGCCATAATTTGTCTGAAACTCTACTGTGATATTTTATCAAAAGAGTTACAAACAACAAATACATACGAAAAGGCTCATATAGAGGAGAATAGTTTAATTGAAAATATAGAAGAAAGAATTTTTAAAAAAATCAATATTAAAATTAATGATAATGATAAAAAGTTTCCTTTCTTATATTGGATGGTAAAATTTCATAAAAATCGAGTTGTCCAACCAGAATTGCGGCCACTGACCTATCTTTAATTTTAGGAGAAATTAGAAATAGAGCAATATTCTAAAGCATATTGCTCTGGAATTAAAAATTTTCCTAACTTTAACCCATTTTGGAGTGTTAATAATTCATTACAAGTGATAGATTCTTTGGCTATTCAGCTAAAAGAGTCGATTCATTTGATTTTACTACTCTGTATACTAATCTGTCACTTAATTTAGTATTCGAAAAATTGAAAATGGTCATAAAGAAATCTTTTCTTTTGTCTAATATCAGATTTTTGAAAATTGATACTTTTAATAAAAAAGCCTGATGGACGAATTTCTTTATAAGTACTATTTGTTCAAGATGCTATAGCTTGGATATGATATGTGATTTATTGGAATTTGTTCTGTTCAATACTTTTATAAGGTTTGATGGTAATTTATATAAACAAACTGTTGGCATTCCTATGGGTAGGAATGCTAGTCCATTTATAGCGGACTTGTTTTTAATTCAATTAGAATACGAATATATGATAAATAGAAATAGCCCAAGCAATGTAAAATATAACCTTTTAAATAATAAAAGATATCTGGACAATCTCTTAGTAATAAATTGCGCAGATTTTGTTTAAATTTCAAAAAAATATTCATCCACAAGAGTTAATTCTGGAGCCTAGCTATGGGACAGGACACTCTGACCATTTCTTAGATTTAACTATCAATATTTCAGACAATAATAAATTAGTTTTTAAAATATATAATAAAACGGATTATTTTAATTTTGAAGTAATTAATTTTCCATTCCTTGAAAGTAATATACATTCAAATATTACTTATTCAGCTTATTATTCCCAATTATTTAGGTATGCAAGAATTTGTAGTAATTATACAGGTTTTAAAAATATATGTAAAAAGCTTAGCCAAAAACTTATCTTAAGAGGTTTTTCTGCCAATAAAAATTAGTTGGCAATTTAAAAAATTTAGTTTTCTGTATCATGAACTTTTAGGTAAATATACAAAAAATTATAAAGAACTACTGAATGATATTTTAATATAATTTCTCCTTCACTTTTCTTTTTTGTAATTTTGAATTTGTACATTGTTTTCAAACCAGCTTGAAGGACTTTAAATCTATAATTGGTTCCAGATACCAATAAAACACTTTGTTTTATAACTCACATCCGGACCATTTTTTAATTGTTCCAGAATTGTCTTTGGTTTCATTGACCTATGGGATTTCACTAAGGAAAGAACAAAACTCATGTTGTATGCATTTTTTGAATAGTTTTACTAGTATGCATGTATTTCGCAAGTTTTACCTAAAATAGGGATACCATAAAGATCTTATGGTAGATGCTCCCCTGTGCCAGGTAAAGAAAGTAAAGCCTCAAAACCCGTTAAGGTAGGTGGTATATCTTCTGATGAGCCTTAATGAAAGGTACTACTTGGAAATATTTCGCTAGATTTAAGGTGCTTTTGCTTGTAAATCTACAACGACTTACATTTATTGATGACGACTTTGCATGGATTTGGACATTTCGATTTGGTTGATGGTTCGGTTATACTGTTTTGTCCTAGGTAATTGGATAGATGAGTAAGGTTAAAACCTCGTTCAAGTGCACATTTATCTCAATTCCTTTTTCAGTCCTTTTCTTCTTCTTCTCTCTCTCTTTTTTTTTTCTTTCTTTCTTTCTTTCTCGCCAAGTAATTACCTCTAAAACATTATATATATATATATATATATATATATATATATATATATATATATATATATATATATATATATATATATATATATATATATATATATATATATATATATATATATATATATATGTATATATATATATATATGTATATATATATATATATATATATATATATATATATATATATATATATATATATATATATATATACATATATATATATATATATATATATATGTATACTATATATATATATACTATATATATATATATATATATATATATATATATATAAATATAGGTGATAATTTAATAATCAACTAGTGGGTTAATTTAACACTGTCATTTTAATGCCTTGATTTTGCCAACAAATTGAGTAAGTTAAGCTGCTGTATCCTATACACATTAGTTTGGCCTAGATAACTTTCTAAATCTCAACATTTTATAAACATTTTATACACATTAGTTTGGCCTAGATAACTTTCTAAATCTCAACATTTTATAAATGCAGTGTCATTTATATTATCAAATATTTAATTATATGATTTTAGTTTGATAGTTTATTTTATTAAGTAGTTTTGGAGTAAGTTTCTTCTCTTTTTATTTGTTTTATTTAGTTTGTTATCTTGCTAAAGATGCCTGTTGCACATATAGCCAAAATATTTACATAGGTTGTATTTGTTTTGCTATTGATTTTCTTCACAAATTTCCACCTAATCTTATTTTGTTTTGAAATCTGGCAAAACAGTTCAGTGACAAGGCAGACACTGGATTTAAACCTACAACTTTGGAAATGTATATATAAAAAAAAATCACAAAACCAGCAAATGGGGAGGCAAACCCTTGGTTTAGCTTGAAATTTGCCAGCTTGGTCACCTTGCTATAATTAGTAGAAATTCTGTGTTATGGCACCTGATGAAAACTTTTTTTTTATCAGCAATGGAATCTGTTTTGGATATTGGAAGCTGTAGTGATGACAGTGGTCAAACATGGCTCAGAAGCTTTGGCGCTCCAAAGAAGGGATAAAGATTTGCTAGAGGTTTTCCAGAAAAATTGCGTATGGACTGTTTTGGGTACCCACCTGACTAACCATACTTCAAACTCTAGGCTGTAAAAAAAGGTGTGATTCAATCCTGCTTTCTAGTGATATAATGGGAGAAAGGCTGAGATGGCTTGGGCATGTTCTGTGCCAAAGATTGTTCTTTTTGGCCAATTGTCTAGAACTAAATTGAAATCAGGCTGTCTGCAGTTGGGATGGGAGGATATCATAAAGAAGGGTTTAAGGGAAATGTGAACTCAAAGATTTAAGGGAAGTGTTGGCCTTGGGGGGCTTGGGGCTGTGCTGAGTTGTTAGCAGTAGTAGCAGTGATCTGTTTGAAAAATCCTTCAGCTATGACTAACAGTTTTTTATTAGCTTTTGAAAACACAACTTATAGTAGATAATTAGGATGGCAAGAATTCCCCTAAAATCAGAAGTCAAGCAAAAAATTGCCCAAAAATATAAAAAAAAATTTGATTTGTATGAATGAAAGGTGGGGTGGTAAACATCATTGTTTGAAAGCTTATTTCAAGTATGTTTTCAAAATACCAGACTTGAAACAAGATTGGGCTACAAAACTTCTCTGAAACGATCCAAATTTCAGCTGGTTTAGTGTCTTAAAAAAAAATGTTAAAGAAGGGATCCCCTGTACTGTGTACTCTTTTTTCTTTTTCTCTTTTTTTCATTTCTTATTTCAGATGAGGCCAAAAAATAGTCTGCGTTTCCTTCACCCAAACAAAGAAGTGAGTCTTTTTAGACAGTTTTTACCAGCAAACCTCATAGCCAAAGTTTCATCCAAAAACACAATTATCACAAGTGGATGGATTGTATATGATAAGCTACTTGAAGACTCAATTAAATTGTTATTATCAAATAGGACTGATGGCGCTAACAAAATTGGCTCAACTTCATGTGATGTTTTTCAATTGATTCGTAATTGCTATTGGGATGATTTCTGCCAAGCATTGGGTGATGGTCTAATGCAGCTATTATATGACTGCAGCTCAATTTATATTGATCATGTTGGTGTCCTAATTCATGTTTTTGGTAAGTTTTAACAAGTAAAAAGGATCATTTTGTTATCTTTTTTTCTTCTTTAAATGTTAGTTCTCCAAAAATGTATCATTTCCTTGCTTATTGTTATATGACTACTACTTCTGCTGCAAACAAATCACTGTAGTAACAAGCTGCCTGAGGTCAAAACAGCTACATACACTCCTCCTCCACCCCCAGTCTCATCAAAGCTTGTCTCTTTACCCCCTCCTGTAAAATTCTGGTTTCCCCTATGTCCCTTCTTCATCTCCTCCCACCTCATCTGGAGATGACCTAGTTTTTGTTTGGGCACAGATGAAAGGCCGGAAAGCTCAGTCATTGGCAATCTGTTATCCTTCATTCATAAAACGTGGTTAAGCCATCTCAAACGTTTTTTCAATACAGCCCTAGAAAGTGGGATCAACCCATAGTTTTTGTATAGCTTACGGTTTCACATACACAAGGACAGATCCAGGATTTTAGGAAGGGTGGGAGTATTTTGCTGCAAAGAAATCCCATTCTTAATTAAGCCTTATGCACCTTACTGATATTAAAAGTTGCGCATGCCTCTGCTTCTATCTGTCATTTAGCTGTCAGTTCTGTAAAGCTGTTCACAATTTACATTTATAGAAAAACTATCAATATTATACAACAAATTCTCGCCCTCTATTTCCACTATTAGCAAATATATTAATGACACTTTCTACACTCATGACAATATCATAGTGAACATGAAAAAGGGCAAGTCTGGGGAGTCTTTCCTCTGTCAGTTGATTTTTTAGACATGTTTTCAATCTTCTCATGGTAGAAAAACTTTGTTTCAACTGACCCCACACTGACAGGCATTGGGAAAAGACTGCTGGAATATTTGGAGAAATATCAGCATTGCAGTTGTGTTTATGCAAAGTTCTCCCTAGATTTTTAGGTATTCTATCTGTGCCTGCATTGCTCTCGCTCAGACAAAGCCACCGAGTGTGTCCTGTTGTTGCTTCTCCAGTCAGGGCAGATTAACAAACTGATTGGGATCCGAAAACTAATTACTGGCCAGTATTGCACTGACAAGTCATGAATCATACCAACAGATTGTTGTTTTTTTGTTTCCATACAATTTATTGGCAAGAAAATGCTGAAGTTAAAAGTGTCCAGAGCTTCTATGGAAAAACATTGTCTGAGTCTGAAACAATCATGTCCAACATAGGAATAAAAACTGAACATCTATAAAATTCCTTGTGTGAACTGAATGGTACATCAATCCAATTCATTTGCTTTTTCGCTATCCTTGGGACTTTTATTTCTAAATCTAGTTTGGTTGCTAATTTAGTTTCCTTGTCAAATGCTTTTATGAACTTGGTTTCACTCTACTGATGCTTGACATCCAGCTAGGCAAGAAGGCCCTTAACATAGCTTACTGCAGACGCAAGGTCCAGGCTCTTTTTCTGAATTGGCTGACTGAGCAGTAAAATCAGTCCGGATGTATTACCAAGAGTGTAAATGGTTACCATCAGGTTGGAGGATGTGACTGCAATAAGAATTTCGCTTTTGCTCCAGTTGTCGATTCTGCCCAATCACCAATGATCTCAAGAGCTTCTACGATTTTGGGGAGCTCTGCCACAAACTGTGTTTAGGAATCGTCTTAAAATCCAGTATATTTCGGACATGCTAGATAGCTTTGCTTTCATTACTCTGGTTGAAACATAATTGCGCTTTGCAGAAACACAAAAAAGCAACTATTTCTTTTATTACTCTCATGGAGTCTCTAACACCCTGGACAGACAAAGTTTTTGACATAGAAAGATTTAGAACATGGTTGGAACATTGGCAACACAGGGGATTTTTGCTACCTTTTGAACTTCTTTTTCAGCACCACAATGTTCGAAAACCATCATAGCACATCCATCACTGGCTGTGTCTACACAATTTTTCAAGTCTAGCCTAAGAAATAAAAAAAAATCAAACAACATTTCTAAGAGTTTCCCTTTATTGATTGGTTTGAAGGTTCCATTGCTGTCTGAGTAACATGTTTTGTGTAGGTCTAAAAAACAAACAAAATCCTCAAGTCTTGTGTAATTGTGATTGTAGCAAAGGGCAATACCTAGTTGTGACTTGTGTGAAACATCTGTTGCTTCATCAACAATTATATTGTAGAACTTGGCAGAAAGAATTTTTGCAAGTATTTAATTAAGAATCTCTTCAGCACAACATTCAATCTGATTTTTCCAAATGTGGTTTTAAAGTGATGTTACCACTATTTACATGGTAAATTAAAAGTTCTCGAAAGTTCCCTTCATTTGTCAATTGGTCCCTCTCTGCTAATAATTCTCCATCATCTCGATGGTCACAAAGAGCAGCGTCATGTAGACCCATGAAAATAATTGATTCTACACTTGGCTTCACTCTTGCTCTTTTTTCCTGCACTTGCTGGCTTCATTATTTAAAAGGCTTAAAATGATGTTTTTAGAGCTATTATATTTTAAAAATAAATATTTGTCCGCAACAACTGAATTACGGTGACGCTGATTATTTTCATGACATAGCTAGTCGCCGTCCTTTCCAGGTCCTTAGACCTTAGATCCGCCTGTGCCTCCAGAGGCACCCAGGGCATCAAGAAGGAGCCGCCAATCTTCCCGCCGGTTTGCTGCTGCAAGTATGTCCTCCCACTGAGGTTGGATTGATGTGTGCAGGTTACGGAGATCTGTCTGATACGTTCGACGCAGGGTGTTTCTAGGTCTGCCCCGGCGGCGTGCACCCGATGGCTGCCAATGGAGCGCTGCATTTGGTAGTCGGAGATTGTTCTTACGTAGTACATGCCCAAGGTATCTCCATCGGCGGAATCTTATGATATGTGTCACAAGAGGCTGGCCAGTCTTGTCACGGATGGATTGGTTTGTTATTCTCTGCTGCCAACGGATGTTGAGAATTCTTCTGAGACATGTGTTTTTGAAAGCAAGTATTCTTCGCTCTTGTTCCTGGTTCAGGTGCCAGGTTTTGGCAGCGTAAAGCAGCACTGGCATAACATTGCTATTGAAGAGTCGTAACTTTAGCCGTATAGAGAAGCTTTGGGACCGCCATACTTTCCGTAATCTATTGAAGGCCCCATTGGCTTGGCCGATTCTTGTGAGCACTTCTTTTATGGTCGATCCGTTACTTTCTATTATGCTTCCCAAGTATTTGAAATGGACGACTTGCTCTATGTGTTGGTCTCCGCAAGTGATGCTCAGGGGTGAATCTGTGGTAGCCATGCATTTTGTTTTCTCATTATTTATTTTTAGGCCGACATGGCCGCCTCTCTCCCTCACTTTGTCAAGGAGTTCTTGGAGTCTTTGCTTGCATGATTCTAGGACGGCGATGTCGTCAGCGAAGTCTACATCACTGAGGCGTGTTTCTGGATTCAGCTGGATTCCGTCTGTGCTTGTACTTTGCAGTATGTAATCAATGACAATTACGAAAAGTAGCGGTGACAAGACGCAACCTTGCTTAACTCCTGACATAATGCGGAAGAAAGGGGTTTGGCCATCTGGTGTCTTTACACAGCACTCGCTATCTTCATAGAACGCAACAATCAGTGAAACTATCTTTTCAGGGATTCCGTAATGCAGTAGGATCTTCCACAGACTTTGGCGGTCTACTGAGTCAAATGCCTTCTCAAAATCGATGAATATCATATAGATTTTGGAGCGCCATTCTCTGCTTTCTTCCGTCAGTAGCCGTAGGGTGAATATCAAGTCTGCACACGAACGGTTCGGTCTGAATCCATGTTGCTCGTCGCGAAGGTGTCTGTCGAGCTTTGAGCTGATTCTCTGCAGTAAAATGTGCGTCAGCAATTCGCTAGGTATGGAAAGCATGCAGATTCCTCGCCAGTTGCCTGGGAAGGACGTATCGCCTTTCTTAAAGATCCTCACAAGCGTGCTGCGTTTCCAATCCGAAGGTATTTTGACGGTCGTCCAGATTACTGCGAACAACGCTGTCCAGAACTTGATGCAGGTCATAACAGTCGCTTTGATCATTTCCGCGGATATCCTGTCTTCGCCAGGCGACTTCCCATTTTTCAGCTTCTTTGCTGCTGCTATAATTTCAGTGGATGACGGCGGATCCGTGCTGATATCTAAGGAAAACAGTGTTGTTGCTGGGATCTCTGGGGGATCCTCTGGTGGAGGTCTATTCAACAGCTTCTCGAAGTGACTGGCCCAAACTTCGTTTACGTCTGACTGCTGTGTTATCAGGATGCCCGAGGGGTCTGCTACTGGTCCATGTTGAATAGAGGATTTCTTTCCAATAATCTCATTAGTGATTTTATAGACGGCTCTTGAATCACCTCTCTCCGCCGCCTCTTCTGCCTGCGCTGCTTTTCCAGGTAGCTTAGTAAAAGTTACAAGGAGCTCCTTTATCAACTTTTCAATTGATTGGAGCCTCCAACCCCTCGAACGGTAAACAGTGCACAATATTTACAGAGAAAGCCCCTCATCTTATTTGACAGTACTAACCAATGGAATTCTTCTATGTGAGTACGACTGAAAAATCTCTTTTCGTTCCTGCACTGCATCTTATGAACTGAATAGGAAAAGCTAATTCTATCTAATTCTATTAGATAGAAGTCATCTAATTCTATTGACATAGCTTCTTATATCATTTTTGATGGAAATGCTTATATTTTTTGTGTTTGTGTTAGGCTTTGGGCTATGCACTTCAATCGATGCTAATATATCTCCTACAATTTCAAACGAGCCTCGTTATTTTGAGAACTTTTACAGTAGTAAACATGGACCATGTAAATAACTTTTGAAAAACTTAACTAATAAGTAAATCATGTAAATATACTCAATTATACAAATGTTTTTATGAAAGTAAATATGCGTTATTATTTCCTTTTCACAAAAACACTCATATACAAAAAAGTAATTTTTATGTTACTATTTCATTTTGATTTTAAAATAAAAAAGGCTGCATTTCAATATTGCTTCAAACTTCATATCAAAGCCTACATTTATAATTTTTTTTTCTTAATTTGGGACCCAGAACCAATGGTACCCCCCCCCCCCCCGTCGCCTTCCACAGATAGTGAGGCGTAAAACCGATGTACACTTGCCTAGCTTTTGAACCAAAAAGTTGTCTAGAATTGACTGTTTTCCTTGCTTTGACATCATAACTGCTTAATATCATCCAAGATTTTATACTGTACAAACCCTTCTAGAATCGGGAATTATTTTAAAAGGTGTCTCTTGTTGCAGTTATTTCAAGAAATTTGCTCAGTTCCCGAAAAAGAGAAAGGTTTTGACACACACACTGTCTGAAGCTTCGACAGTCTACGATATTACAAGCTACAAAATGCCTAGTAAGTCGGGGTGACACCAGTCACTCTGGACAATTCCCTAAAGACTTAAAGCAGACAGATCAAGTGTCATAAAATCCTTTCCAAACATGTGTTGATCCAAGAGTTAATCTAAGCATTGGTATCGCTTTCAAGTCACAGAAATGGTCACTTTCAGTACACAAAAGAAACCAGAATGGTACTGTGGTGCATGATTTTTTGTAGTAGGTCTTTATGCTCCTAGGTGTTCATATTGCAACTCATTGCCAATGCAGTTTCAGTGTAATGACGACCTGGCTTGTTGTTCTCCTCTGCAGTGAGTGTTTTACTTTTGTGATGACTGGGTTTCAGGGTTCTTATTTCTTTTGTGATGACTAGTTTAAATGAACATGCTGCTGTGAAATTTTATTTTTTACTCAATAAAGACACTTCTGAAGCTGTTGTACTGCTAAAAATAGCTTACAAGGAGGATGACATGGATAAAACTGGATTGGTCGAGTGGTTTGCTCACTTTAAAAGTAAAGGCATATCAATTGAGGACAACCCTCAGATACCAAACATGACGAAAATGTTGGACAAAATTTGGGAGCTTGTGCTTACAGGCTGCCGAGAGATAATTGAGCTACTGTTACAGATTTGTGGTATATTTTGGAGCTTGGTTTAATGAAATTTAACATGAAAAAAAAAGTGGATTTGAAACGAGTCATGCTTTAAAAATTAGCTTGAAGTCACTTGGAGTTTTCGTCAAAGGTCATTTCCAATGTCATGCTATGGGTAAGACCGAGATACAAAGCAACAGTCAACCCATTTAATGAGGTCATCATCACTCTGTCAAAAAAGGCTTCAAGTCAAATCAAACATTAGAACAATATTGATTTCCTTTTTTATGCCAAGCGCTTAGTACATTCAGAGTTTATTCTTCAGGTCAGACCGTTAGTTCTAGCTTTGACTTTTAAGTTTTAAAAAGATTGCACATCACTGTTAGTTAAAAAAAAAGCCCAGATTTATGACAGACAGGAGATTGGTTCTTCCAACTCAACTATGAACCCACACACATAGCCAGTTCTGTTTGCCAGTCTATGACTAAGAATGACTTTGTTCGGCTAGCCCACGTGCCTTGCTTGGCTGACCTGGCTCCGTGCGACTTCTTTTTATTTCTGATCATGAAAAGAGGTATGAAAGAAGACGCTATTGTCAACACCGAAGAGGTTCAAGGAAAAGAAAAGAAGGGCCTGCCAGCCATTTCTCAAGATAACGATAAATTTTCCAATAGTGAAAGCACAAGTGGGACAAATTTACTAGATGTAATAGAGAGTATTTGAAGAGAATTGGATTGTTTGTAAATGTTTAAAATATAATTTTTATGCTTTAATTCTGGTTACCCCTTTGTACAGCTGCATTGGAAACTTCCTGGAATTGTTAAATTCTCTTTTAGTGTTTTCAAGCACAGAAGAGGGGTTATCTCATTACACAAGAGGTTTAAATTAACTCTTATTGGGCTTAAGAACTAAAATTTGTGTTTCATGTACAACTTCTTGCAATGATCAAAGATGCAACAAGGACTTCCTCAAAGCTAATGACGTTTGTATAATTCTAGTTTTTTTTTTAGCACCGAAAATATTGTTTTAAAAATCCCATCTAGATTTATGTGAATATACAAGAAGACAGTTATATATGCCTATGCTATTGAACACACACACAAAAAAACGACTGATGGGAGATTTCTAAGTATTTGTGTAATGTGTGGGAATAGTAAGAATGTTTCTGAGATCAAAAACTTTTTTTCAGTGTAACTAGTATATTATCGTTCTTAAATGTTTTTTTTTCTCTCTAAAGAGCATAATGTAGGGAAATACTTTGTTTTCCTGTTTGCTTTCAAGTACTATCATTTCCTGACAAAAACCATTTCTTTAGATACTAGAGGTGGCTGTGTTTTGTCCCTTGTGCAGCCTGTAATCATTTCTTAAAGGGAAAGCCCATCATGCTGTCCAAAAGGAGGACAGCAAAGAAAGCTTATTATTAAAGTTTTCGATATTAATTTAAAATTAAAAGTTTTAGTTTGTTGTATTGTATAACTGAGGCATATTAATACTTGGCTTAGAAATTTCTCCTGTCTTGTACTTTTTCTGTAGGTACTTGGTACTAATCTTGATAATGTTCAATAGCAGTTAAAGAAAATAAAGCATATAGAAGCTTTCTTGAGCCCAAAACTATTTTTCTATTACTATTTCCCTACCTGTCAGGAGTCCTTTCTTTAGGTTTCAGGAACATGTATATGTGGCATGTGCCAAAGACCTGCACATGCCACATATGCCACATTCCTTTACATGCCTTGCACATTCCTTGCCACATTCCTTGCACATGCCACATTCCTTTAGTTTAGAGTAAGCTAACTTCTTTTTGGTGTGCACAAGTAGAAAATATGGAAAGCTAATTAATATCCTTTTATGGTTAATTGGAAAAAAATAAGAGAAATGGAATGGCTGAAGGATATAAGTATTTGTCCCATTTATACTTTTTCTAAAACACTTTTCGATTTAAGAGACATATGCATGTTGAGAGATGCATTGATCCAAAGAGAATCGTTTGATGGCTTGTAATAATATATCACCTCTTCCTTGGGGAAATATTCTTAGTGGGGTTAAGATAACATAAAATTTTATCATGAGATGCTATTGCAATCTCTGATAGATTCAAATTTGCTTTGCAGTTCAACAATGAACAGTTCTAAAATGTAGGACATTAACAACACTACTTCAAAATAAGAGGTGAAATTCAACAAAAATTATTGAAATAAATGGAAGAATTGATTACAATTTTTTGCCAAATAAAATGCAAAAATGATCTTTCAGGAAATGAAACAGAATATAGTATGCTCATGAAGTGACTTATATAAAATTAATAGAAAAAAATATAATGGATAGAATTGAAGCACTTGTTAAAATTTTAGATATATACAACACAGAAGATAGTTAATATATTTCCTGAAAATGCTTTATTGGGTAAAGTAGAAATTTTTGTTGAGATAGAACAAGGACGGCAAGGTTTAAGGGGAGAAAAATGACTAAGTTACCTACAGTCTTATTTTGAAAATATTTAGCTCTCATAGGGAAATATGCTGATTATTCATGCATTGAGCTTTGTATATTTATGACAATCTCAAGCATATGACCTGCAAGAAAGATCTACGATGAAAAGAAAATGTGATTAGTCGTGTTCAATATTTGTAAAAAAAAAGCTGCTTGTAAAAGAAGGAGAATGGGGGGGGGGGCATCTTCCATACCTCCCTCTCCTTTCCTTGTAAATCCTTCAGTCATAAGAGTGTGAGTGTCCATTCCTTCACTTTTTACACTGATCCCCTAGTCTGAATATGCTCCTTAAAGTTAGGGTGTTGTAGGTAAACCTTTTTTGTTTTTAAAATGTTTGGCTCTTGTAGGGAAACTGATGCCGATCGTTCTTGTATCACGCTTTCCTTTTCTAAAACGATCTCAAGCATCTGAGCTTCAAGAAAGAGCTGCAATGAAAAGAAAATATGATGAATTGTGCTCAACATTTGGCAAAGAAACTACTTGTAAAAAGAGGAAAGTCTCCAAAAGAAATGCTCTTATTCAAACAGTCAAAAAGAATAATAAGAAAACGATTAAGAAAAAAAGGTTAGTAACTTGAGCTCAACTGATGTCATAAGCCTAAAAGACATGAATTTGGCTGGTGGTTTTTTTTTCTACCTTAGTAGTGTCGACGAGCTACTGGACATTACTATTTGTGTTGTTGGCTTTTTTGGTGTATCGATGACCCACCAAAGTTAAAAAAGTGCCTGTATCTTAGAAATAACAGAACATTCCATGTCTTAGGACAGTATACATTTACCTTTTGAATGTACTTTATCAACTTGACGCCTGCGATGTTAGTTTCAAACCAATTTTAATTCATTTCCTTTTTTCGAAGTTATTTTATATTTTCCTTATTTCTTGTCATTTTCCATAGTTGCCCCCCCCCCTCTCCCCGCGTACAGAAGGATTTAAACCACTACACGAAATAAAACGTATTAAACGACATAAAAAAAAATACTGTTAGCATATTTTCTTAGAAAACTTTGCTCCCCATATATTATTTATACCGGCAGAACATAAAACCTAAAAAAGAAGGAAAGTTGGAAAACTGGTAAGCCCTTTCTCACGATCTTTATCCAAATCTACTAATAAGGTAAAAAGAAGTAAGTCTATTTAGCTTAGTAATTAAAGCCAGATTAGCTATCACCAAGTTCAGCCTTTCCCAAAGGGAAATGCTGCTATAAATATTTAATAATGATTTTGAAAATAAAAGCCCTGTTTTAAGTGGGCTATCGTATCGTTTTTAAATGATGGAAACGATTCATCTGTATGTCAATATAAAGAAGATGAAATTTGAGTGCTGCTACTACTACTATTAACATCTCACTGCAGCATGGAGGCGCCAGAGACCAACACAACTGCAGTCCTTACTCCCTCCCATGAAGTTCTAATCTTCTTTAAATCCTTCCTTACAACCTCGTTCGACCTATTTGAGATTGCCTTGCTTTTGGTTTGACCTTAAATGGATGGTCGAAATGACAATCTATGGCTGTCTGTTATCCTTCATCTGTAAAACGTCGCCTAGCTATCTCAACCCTTCTTTCATCATTGTCCTAGAAAGTGTGATCAAACCACATTTTTTTTGCAAATTATTTGTTTGATATAATGCCAGCATAACGAGTACCTAAGACGAGTACCTTGACTTTTCCTCTGGAAAACATGTAAATGTTTTTACTTTTATATCTTTAATAAATCAAATTATTTTAACATTTTGATTACTAAATATCATTATATGTGTATTAAACTGACAATGCACATTCATTTGTATTTTTTTTCAGTAAAGTGCAAATTTTGTTCTTGCCTTGGGAAGGCGTAGGAATTTTACGCCCAACTTATGTAAATTTCTGCTCGTTTTGAGTTTGACTCGGTTATTTATTGTAATTTCTGTTCGTTTTGGGTTTCATTTGTTTATCATTGCTGATATGTGGTAGTTTTGAGCTTGGTAGATTATTTTATTTTATTTTTGCTCATTTTTGGTCCAATGGAGTTCTTTACTTTTCTTTGAAAAACTTATTTTGTGGAAAAAGTTTTTTTAATTAATTTCTTTTCGTTTTATATTGACATAGTCTTTTCAGGGAAAAAGAAAATAACACTATAAATCTTTTCGTTTTTTAAGACTTTATATTTTGGCCTGCTATTTGTATGCTGGAAAAAAATTTTCAGCAATTTTTAGCAATATACACCCTTTGAAAAATCTGGACTGTGTGAGCCTGTTTTGAAGTTTCTACGCCAATGCCTTCTATAAAAACCTTGTATATAGTTGCCCTCAAATCACTTTCGACTATTAAAAAGGGTACTAGTCCTTTGAATTTCAAATCGAATGAGCCCTTTTTCAAGTTTCTACGACAAAGATTTCAATAAAAACCTTATATGCCCCCAGGACATAACTTATAATCCTTGCCCTGAGGGTTGTGGGGGAGTGTCCTCCTCAAAAACATTTTCTATCTGGAAATCAACTATGCTGAACAAAATGGCTATCTCAAAATTTTGATTGGATATATTTGGGGGAATGATGGGCGTGGGGGGGGGGCTAGTTGCCCTCCAATCACTTTTGACTATTAAAAAGGGTACTAGCCCTTTGAATTTCCAATCGAATGAGCCTGTTTTGAAGTTTCTACGACAACGCCTTCTATAAAAACCTTATATGCTCCGAGGGCATAACTTAAAACCCTTGCCCTGAGGGTTGTGGGGGAGTGTCCTCCTCAAAAGCATATTTTCTATCTGGAAATCAACTTCGCTGAACAAAAGGGCTATCTAAAAATTTTTATTGGATGTGTCTGGGGGAATGATGGGTGTGGGGGGGGGGGCTAGATGCCCTCCAATCACTTTTGACTATTAAAAAGGGCACTAGCCCTTTGAATTTCCAATCAAATGAGCCTGTTTTGAAGTTTCTACGACAACGTCTTCTATAAAAAACCTTATATGCCCCCAGGGCATAACTTAAAACCCTTGCCCTGAGGGTTGTGGGGGAGTGTCCTCCTCAAAAGCATATTTTCTATCAGGAAATCAACTGTGCTGAACAAAATGGCTGTCTCAAAATTTTGATTGGATATGTTTAGGGGAATGATGAGCGTGGGGGGGGGGGGGCTAGTTGCCCTCCAATCACTTTCGACTATAAAAAAGGGCACTAGCCACTCTCATTTCCAATTGAATGAGCCCTTTTCGAAGTTTCTACGACAACTCCTTCGATACGAAGTGCCCGGGTATGGAGGAAAAACCAAAAAACAACACATTGTGCCCAGATCGTTCTTTACTTAGGCAGCGCTAGCGCGCTGCCTATGATTTCTGTTCGTTTTGGGTTTCATTTATTTATCGATGCTGATTTGTGGTATTTTCACGCTTGGTATATTATTTTATTTTATTTTTGCTCATTTTTGGTTTAATGGAGTTCTTTACTTTTCTTTGAAAAACATATTTTGTGGAAAAAGTATTTTTAATTAATTTCTGTTCGTTTTATATTGACATAGTCTTTTCAGGCAAAAATAAAATAATAGTTTAAATCTTTTCGTTTTTTTAAGACTTTATAGTTGGGCCTGCTATTTATATGCTGGAGAAAATTTTCAGCAATTTTTAACAACATACACCCTTTTAAAAATCTGGACACAAATAGTAGTGTTTAATTTAGTTTTATACCTCCTCTAGTTGACCTGAAATAGAAAACTTGATACCATATGCAAAAAAAATCTGTTTAATTTCTTTGATAGCTTGGATACACTTATGCTATTTTGATTTAGTTAAATTTTAAGAGCAGAAGTAGCCCCGAGCGTTTGAACATAATACCCTCGGTCGTTCGTGGGATACTGTTGAGATGCCTTATTGGGAATTAGGATTAACACAGTGCATTTTGATGTACTCTTAAGGCAACATTTAGTTTTTAAACATAATGGGCAAATGGGAGAGTGGGCTTGGGAAGGGGATTAGTTGCCCTCCAATCACTTTCAACTATTAAAAAGGGTACTAGCCCTTTCTATTTTCAATCAAATGAACCCTTTTCGAAGTTTCTACAACTACTTCGATACGAAGTGCCGTGGTCTAAACAAAAAAAAAAAAATAATACATTGTACCCACATCGCTCTTTATTATAAAAATGTCAAGCCTTCCAATCCCTTTCGACTATTAAAAAGGGCGCTAGCCCTTTCAATTTCCAATCGAATGAGCCCTTTTTGAGTTTCTAAGTCAACGCTTTCTATAAACACCTTATATGCCCCCAGGGCATAAATTACAACCCTTGCCCTGAGGGCTGTGCGGGGATTGTCATCCTCAAAGACCTGATTTCCAGAACTTTCAACTACGTTGAACAAAATGGCTATCTCAAAATTTTGGTTGGATGTGTTTGGGGAAATGGTGGGGTTGAGAAGGGCGTTAATTGCTCTCCAATCACGTTCAACTATTAAAAAGGGCATTAGCCCTTCCATTTTCTAATCAAAGGAGTCCTTTTGAAGTTTCTACGACAACGCTTTCTATGAAAACCTAATATGCTCCCAGGGCATAATTTACAACCCTTGCTCTGAGGTCTGGGGGATTGTCATCCTCAAAGACCTAATTTGCAGAACTTCCAACTACGTGTAACAAAATTGCTATCTCAAAATTTTGATGTGTTTAGGGAAATGGTGGGCGTGAGAGGGGGGCTAGTAGTCCTCCAATCACTTCCGAAATTAAAAAGGGCACTAGTCCTTTCAATTTCCAATCGAATTAGCCCTTTTTCAAGTTTCTACGACAACGCTTTCTATAAAAACCTTATATGCCCCCCAGGGCAAAACTTACACTCCTTACCCTGAAGGCTGTGAAGGGGGTTGGCATCCTCAAGGACCTAATTTCCAGAACTCAACTACGTTGAACAAAATGGCTATCTCAAAATTTTGGTTGGATGTGTTTGGGGAAATGGTGGGTGTGAGAGGGGGGCTAGTTGCCCTCCAATCACTTTCGACTATTAAAAAGGGCACTAGCCCTTTCAATTCCCAACTCACTGAGCCCTTTTCGAAGTTTCAACGACAGCACTTTCTATAAAAACCTTATATGCCCCCAGGCCAAAACTTATAACCCTTGTCCTGAGAGCTGTGGTGGAAATGTCATCCTCAAAGAAATAATTTCCGGACCTTTCAACTACGTTGAACACAATGGCTATCTCAAAATTTTGATTGGATGTGTTTGGGGAAATGGTGGGCTTGAGAGGGGGGTTACTTGCCCTCCAATCACTTTTGACTATTAAGAAGGGCACTAGCCCTTTCAATTTCCAATCGAATGAGCCCTTTTTGAAGTTTCTACGACAACGCTTTCTATAAAAAAAAAGACTCATATGCCCCCAGGGCATAACTTACAACCCTTGCCCTCAGGGCTGTTGGGGGAATGTCATCCTCAAAAACATAGTTTCCGGACTTTTTAACTACTTCAAACAAAATGGGTATCTCAAAATTTTTATTGGATGTGTTTGGGGAAATGGTGGGTGTGAGAGGGGTGTTAGTTATCCTCCAATCACTTTCGACTATTAAAAGGGCACAAGGCCTTCTAATTTACAATCGAATAAGCCCTTTTTGAAGTTTCCACAACATCGCTATCTATAAAAACCTTATATGCTCCCAGGGCATAACTTACAACCCTTGCCCTGAGGGCTCTGAGAAGGTTATCATCCTCAAACACCTAATTTGTAAAACGTTTAACTACGTTGAATAAAATGGCCTTGTGAAATTTTTGATTGGATGTGTTTGGGGAAAAGGTCGGCGTGAGAGGGGGGTTAGTTGCCCTCCAATCACTTTCGACTATTAAAAAGGGCACTAGCCCTTTCAATTTCCAATCGAATGAGCCCTTTTTCAAGTTTCTACGACAACGCTTTCTATAAAAACCTTATATGCCCCCAGGGCGTGACTTACAACCCTTACCCTGAGGGCTGTGGGGGGAATGTCATCCTTAAAGATATAACTTCCGGACCTTTCAACTACTTTGAACAAAATGGCTATCTCATAATTTTGATTGGATGTGTCTGGATAAATGGTGGGCGTGGAAGGGGTGCTGGTTGCCTTCCAACTACTTTCGACTATTAAAAAGGGCATTAGCCATTTCAATTTCCAATCAAATGAGCCCTTTTTGAAGTTTCTACGACAACGCTTTCTATAAAAACCTTATATGCCCCCAGGGCATAACTTTAAACCCTTTCCCTGAGGGCTATGGGGGGGGGGGGCTGTCTTCCTCTCAAAAATATGCTAAGAAATTTGGTTTCCAGAATTTTCAACTACGTTGATTAAAATGGCTATCTCAAAATTTTGATTGGATGTGTTTGGGGAAATGGTGGGCGTGGAAGGGGTGTTAGTTGCCTTCCAATCACTTTCGACTATTAAAAAGGGAACTAGCCATTCCAATTTCCCATCAAATGAGACCTTTTCGAAGTTTCTACGACAACTCCTTTGATACGAAGTGTGCTGGTATGGAAAAAAATCGATACGAATTCACCAAAAATGTTTGGGGGAATGGTGGGCGTGAGAGGGGGGTTAGTTGCCTTCCAATTACTTTCAACTCAAAAGGGTACTAGCCCTTTGAATTTTCATCCGAATGAGCTTTTTTTCAAGTATTTACGACAACGCTTTCTATAAAAGCCTTATACGCCCCCAGGGCATAACTTACAAACCTTGCCCTGAAGACTGTGGGGGGGGGGGGGGTGTCCAGCTCAAAGATATAATTTCTGGACCTTTCAACTGCGTTGAACATAATGGCTATCTCAAAATTTTGACTAGATGTGTTTGGGGAAACAGTGCACGTGGAAGGAGTGTTAGTTGCCCTCCAATCACTTTCGACTATTAAAAAGGGCACTAGCCATTTTAATTTCCAATCGAACGAACCCTTTTTGAATTTTTTACGACAACGCTTTCTGTCAAAACCTTATATGCCCCCGGGGCATAACTTACAACTCTTGCCCTGAGGGCTGGGGGGGGGGGGGGGGGTAGCCATCCTCAAAGACCTTATTTCTAGAACCTTCAACTACGTGAACAAAACGGTTCTCTCAAAATTTTGATTGCATGTGTTTGGGGAAAAGGTGGGCCTGAGAGGGGGGTTAGTTGGCCTTCAATCACTTTCGACTATTAAAAAGGGCACTAGCCCTTTGAATTTCCAATCGAATGAGCCTTTTTTGAAGTTCCTACGACAACGCTTTCTAAAAAAATCTTATATGTCCCCAGGGCATAACGTAAAACCCTTGCCCTGAGGGCTGTGGGGGAGTGTCCTCCTCAAAAACATAATTTTTCTCTGGAAATCAACTACGCTGAACAAAGTAGCTATCTCAAAATATTGATTGGATGTGTTTGGGCAAATGGTGAGCGCGTAAGGGGTTTTCGTTGCCTTCCAATCACTTTTGACTGTTAAAAATGGCACAAGCCACACCAATCTCCTATCGAATGAGCTCTTTTCGAAGTTTCTACGACAACTACTTCGATACGAATTACCCTGGCCTAAAAAAAGAAAATAAATAAATAAACAACACATTGTTCCAACATGGTTCTTTACTTAGGCAGCGCGATTGCGCTGCCTATGATCACTTTTTCTTCAACCTCATTTATTTCTAGTCTAAGTGACTTTGTCTATTTTACATCACTTTTCAAACCTATTTTTGCATCCTGTACCCTCAGAACCTCCAAAAATTCATTCATTCTGCTAGCATTTTGTCAAGGATGCTCAAATAATGTAATTGATCGAAGCCTGGGAGAGTTTCGCCTTCTCCCATTATTTTAGTGAGCTTCTGCTTTCACATCAAACCAACTAATAATTTCACTTCCTACCTTAATCGCAGCGATATTACTACCATAACTTCCACTAATTATTTTAATGTACTTATCTAGCATATCAAGACGGTCACTAAAGCTTTTCTATCGGCTTACTTAAATGCCTGTTCTTAATATCTTAAACTTAGGACGGGAGAGGTCTGAAGATTCAGGCATTTCTCTATAATTGATCTAAGAATGACAATTTGGTCTACATATCTTCTCTTCTTCCTAAGACCAAGCTGTTCTTCTCTTGAAATTTTATCAGCACCATCTCTTAGTCTGATAAGTATTGCATTAAGTAATTTCCTTCCTACAGAAGTCAGTTAAATGCCTCTGTAATTAGCCTACCACATTCAGGATTATCACCTTTCTTATAAAGGGCTTTAATAAGAGTTTTCTAACAATTACTTGGCCCTTTTCAAAAATCGTATTCATAATATTCCGTCGTTTATTCTTAATTTAGCAACCATAATATTTCCGCAATTCTTTTTACCAACCTAGCAACAACTGAGGCTTTATTATTTATTAATATCTCCTCTTCGTAATCTCCTCTTCGTAAAATCAATCTTGCTTGTTGTCAAAAAAAGTTGTCATTTCCCACAGCTTTGTCATGGTTCAACACATCATCAAGATGTTCTGCCCATCTCATTTTAACACATTTCTTTTACTGAGTGAAAACGGACAGAAAAGTGAAAATAAAATGAAAAAAGATTTTTCAAAATGCCATAAATTCAAAATTTTTGAAAATTTTTTAAAAAGTCAAATTTTGGCATTTGCTAATTAAACTAAACACACCCAAGAAGTGAAGTTAGGTTAATCTTAATGAGATATAACAACCTTTAGTTTATATAATAATATAATTTGGGCTACAATTTTGCACATTAGGGGGGGGGGACTAAATATTTGGACAGCACCACTAACCTAATGAAAGTGAACATGAAACATGAATCTTGCTTGAGTTATGAATCTATACTTTCCAAAAACATTTAAGAGCTTTGACTCTTATGACTTTTTGGTACCGGTTTTTCTCCCGAGGAAACAGAGCAAGCGTTTTGAGTGTGTTCTGGATAATACGGAGGTACCGACTTTTTCGAAAGCACTGCTCCCGCAACATCATAAATCAAAAACTTTTCCAAGGGGTACTTCTACCTTCAACTACCCAATGAATGAAACACTTCTTTTAATTTTTCTGCAAACCTGTAAAATTGGTAATAAGTTACGATTTCATTTTATGTTCCTGTAGACAGCGTAAAAAAAGAAAAAGAAAAAAAGGCGTAGAAGGTAAGAACTTGATAAGAGTAGAGCCTTTTGGTGTCAAAAAAATATTTCATGCCCATAGAACTAGAAATAGATAAAAAGGTCAGTTGTATGTTGTTTTATCGAACTTGATTTTATTTCTCAAGGCATCTAAGATTTCAGTGATTGATTTTAATCTAATTTCATATTTATTAGTTCCAATTGCTGAAAATCCTTTTCAGTTAAATATATGAAATCAAGTTACCATTCCGGTTTATAAGAAAATGGGAACACTGCCTGCTTATTTAAGTTCAATATTGTAAAAATTGTCTCATAAGGGAGGGAGGGGGAGGGTTTAAAAGATTAAAAATGATTTTTTTTTCTTACCAATGAATTATTATGTGTATTTCTCCACTGTGAAATTTTGCAGTTTCAAAAAGGGGGAAAAGGTAAAGTCTTTTTCATCTAACTATAAGTTTTCCTTTGGATAGTCAATTGTGCATCTATCAACTCTATTAACTTTCATAATTCTTTCTAATCTCGTCGTCCGTGGTTGGGGTGGGAGGATGTCGTAAAGAAGGATTTAAGGGGAATAAGAACTTCCTGAGAGGGTGTAAAGAGGGAGGCGTTGAATATATTAGGATGGAGGAGGGGCGTGCGTAGCTGTGTTGACCTCAGGCGGCTTGGTGCTGCGGTGAGTTGTCAGTAGTAGTAGTAGTAATGCTTTCTAAGCCCGTTTCACTTTTCAGATGATTTGATAAAAAGACAGCTTTATGATCCTCGTGCCATTTTCATACTGAACAAAGTCAAGTCGGTCAAATAATAAACGAAACTTGATTTCAGTTAGTCTATATCATTGAAGGATGCAATGGGGCATCTTCAAGTAAGTAGAATAATCCGATTAACGGCGCTTCTTGACTACTAAGGTCTCTCCGTCGGCCCTGCAGTGTGTTGCTACAGTCAGGTTTGATCTCTGG